>JAEMBT020000001.1:15634219-15964219 GCA_018873245.2 Archegozetes longisetosus | reverse complement strand
TGTATTCATATTGTTCATATTTGAAAATGTTTGAAAGGTCTCATACTTTGAAAGTTGATATAAAGAGATTTATACCTATTAATAAAGAATGCTCTTAAATTTGAAAATGATAGATAGTTGATTCATAGTATAGACCCTATTCGCAAAGATACAGTGCCGGAAAGAATCAAAACACGAGATAAAATATTTTGATAACTTCTTAAAGGATTTAAAAACTTGAATGTAATTTTACACACAGCTGTTAAACAGATTAAAAAAGAATTCCACTAAATCCCAATGGACTTTCTGTAGTGTTGTCCAATAACCGAAAACCTGATTTTAAAGTAGGAAATAAACATAACACGTGCTGATGAACAACCAAATTAACTATAAATATCGGAGATCTTACTTTAGATTTTGAGAATTCCAGTATAGTAAGAGTCAAAAGTTGAAATATAAATAATTTTAAAACAAATTTATCAATAAAAAATTATCTATTATGCCTCGCGGCAAATATTTAACTGATTTTGAGCGTGGCCAAATTCTTGCCTATCGTGATCAAAGATGAGCCCGACGGACATCGGTCGGAAAATTGGGCGTTCTCGATCAACCGTGAGCAGATTTCTGTTAGATCCCGATAATTATGGCAGAAAAAGGAGCCCCGGAAGGCGCCCGTCACTATCCGATCAGGCCGTCTGCCACATATTGAGAGATGCCAGCGGTGGTAATTTATCAGCAGCTCAAACAAAAGCAAAAAATAATGTCAATTTATTAACAAGAAGAGTTCGAAATATCATATCATCTTCAAAAAATTTGAAATACCAGAAGGAGAAGGCGCCTAAATTGAAAAAACACCACATTCAGGCACGGGTTATCTAGGCCGAAAAGTGTGTCCTGGACCAAAAATTGGCGGAAAGTTCTTTTCAGTGATGAAAAGAAATTCAATTTAGATGGTCCAGAAGGTAATAAATACTACTGGCACGATGTCAGACGAGAACTGCAATACTTTTCAAAAGGGTTGCAGGCGGGGGTTCGGTGATGGTCTGGGCTGCGTTCGGGAGAAACATATATAAATGTCCTGGAAAATCACTTGATACCGAATGGTAACCTTATTGGTGGGCCAAACCGGATTTTCCAGCAGGACAATTCTTCAATTCATTCATCTTACGCAGTCAAAAACTGGTTCGAGGACCAAAAGCTTCAGGTTCTAGAGTGGCCATCAATTAGCCCTGATCTTAACCCTATAGAGAACCTATGGGATATACTTGTTCGGCTGGTTTACCCAAATGGCCGGCAATATGATAATGTCTCCGCACTCAAAATTGCTATATTGGCCGCCTGGTCGCGAATCGAGTTAAATACACTTCGAAAATTGACCAATTCTATGCCTAAACGTTTAATTCAAGTGCTCAAGAATAATGGCAAGAAAATGAATTACTGAAACAATATTTTCAATTAAAAACCTGAAAGCGTGTTATGTTTATTTCCAAACTTATTTTAAGCTTTTGGCTTATTAGTTGTGATATTTATTGGATTCAAGCGCAGTATTTAATCAAACATTTTTCTTATTCAAACTTCGATTTTTATTTCAAATTTCATACTTATATCACTTATATTAAAATTTTTATTTGAAAAGTTCATAGCGTGTTTTGATTTTTCCTGGACTGTATGTCTTCTAAATCAAGCTTCATACAAAATTTGAAATGTGATTAATAAATGAACTAGTTCTATGAAAATAACTCAAAACCAAAATAATTATTCATAAAAATAATTAGGTCATAATTTTATTCATTAATCTCTATGCGTTGAGTTTGAACAGAAGTTAATTTTGTGAGAAATCAAATTTGGTACTTACCATTCTAAATGAATTTTGCCACAGATTTCCAATTGTTTCTAAGTTCATTAGAATATAATGAAAATTCGGTTCACGTGCTTAATATATTCTCAAATGTAGAATCATTCAAAATAAATCGATCTGAAGGTCTGATCAGTTTCTAGTAAAATAGTCTTAAGCGAAGTTTCAAACTTTAGAATTCTGGTAATTAGTGAAGATACCAAATGTAAAAATCATTAAAAATGATAATTTTAATCATTAGATCATGAAAATTCAAGTTCAAGATATAAATTTTAAGTAAAACTTATTGCTAAACATAGTGTGGAAATTATTGAAAATATTGATTAACTATTCTTAAGTGTCTTCAAAAACTAAAATTTAGCTCTACTAATCGATTGCAAATTATTAAACTAATTATTTATAGCTTTAACCGATATTTTACGATTCACTAGCGAATAGTTGCCGAGTCCATTTGAGACAATTGAAGAATGGTTAACCAATAATTTGAGGGAACCATTACTGACCAAATAAGCGTCTCTGTCATCCATTTGTTTTTGTCAACAAACACTTTATTATTACGACTAATATATCCCATTTTTACAGCCACCTGACTGCATTTATAATCAGATTCACGATCAGGTGAATAGAAGCCAAATTTTCTAGACCGAACATCTTCTGATTGCGCGGCTTCGGTCTATAGGGTATTTGATTGTTGTCTCATTGAAAATCCATTTGAAGATTCACTACTTAAGTGAAAAAATAACTTGATTCGACTCTTGTTCTAAAAGATAAAATCTAAGACTTGGTTTTGGTTGAGTATCTTCTCTTAAAATAGAAAATTTTTCAATTTAAACATTAATTATATTAAGACATAATGGTAAAATATTCATAAATAATGTATTGCGATCTTCTAGACAACATATTATTCTCGGAGAATGAATTCGCAGAAAATTCAATTGTTCGAAACTTATTTTTTAATAATCAATGAAAAAAAAGATAATTTAAATAGAATTAACGTAATAATAGATAAATAATTTCAGTTTAGTTAGTTACTTATGTTGACCTGTTGTCCATAGCTGACCGTATTCGAGTTCTAAAACTCCTCAATAGGTCTTAGATAAAGCTTACTGGTAATTTCTTCATTTCACTTTTAATTTTTTAACCAATTTTTCAGCAAATCTAACTTTAAGAGATGGATGTGCATAATATGAATCATTACCTCAATAATTTGAAGCGTCAATTGTGAAATTACTTTTGTGGACTTTAATAATGTGTTAGTAATAGCTCTCGTGCATCCTTTTTAACATATTCAAATACTTTCTTTACTTGATCTTTTTTTATTTTAATTATTTTGAGTATTTATCTTTTGAACTTTAGATTCCAGAATAACTTTTAGCAAATTTATTGCAAACATTTAGTTCTTTTCCCAAATTTAGATAACTTTTTAAAATTGTTTACTTTTGTTCAAATTATCAATCACATCTCTTTTTGATTTGTTAGACTCGCCTACCACTAGATTTTCTTCGATTCGTTTATTTTCTATTCGAGCTATTATATGATAATTCATGCAAGCATTCTTAACTACGCACGTGAATAGTGAAGAAATTGGTAAAAAGTCGCAAATTAAAACAGTTATGGTTGATTACACTAATATCGTTTCTCTATGATTAAGAAAGCCAGTATGTTACTATGAAGATTTAGGGAAGAACTTCAGATCTAATTTGTTTAAGTATGTTGCGGAAGGAATCAAGGAAGAAATCATAAAGACTGTATGTAATATATTATACTTATTTCATTTATCAACTATTATGGTCGATGATATAATGGATGATTCCATAAGCAGACGCGCCAGCAATGCACACCAAATATGGTAGTGCAATTGTTATTACTTGGGCTCTTGCTTTATCTCATGATGTTTATAGAATTATATTGAAAAGTTTTCCGTGTGACTTAGCTTCCAAAATCAATGAATTATATAATACAGTAATATTAAAAACATCATACGGTCGAATTTTAGATTTAGACACAGTTCAAAGATTACCGAAAAATAGCTGAGAATAAGACTTCGTATTATACAGTGTTTTCCAGTTGCTTTAGCTGTTTTGATAAAGACAAATGATTCAAATATAGCTATGGAAGTATTAGAGGATGAAAATCTACTGGAGATTGGATATTGGTTTCAAGCTGAAAATGATTTCAAAGGTAACTTTGGTGAAAATAATAATGACATAGGCAGTAAAAACTGGAATAAGCTGATTGATTTGTTATCGAATAAGATAAATAACTTCACGTATCCTTTATTGAAAGAAGAAGTGTCTAAATTGTTTAAAGAATATGATATATATGATGAATATATTCATGAACGTGAAGATGGACTCCAAAAATTAATGAAATGTAATTCAACAATTAAGGATGAGATAAACAATGCTATAAGGTTTTTCTTAGAATATTTTGAGAATTACAAGATGAAAGCATACACTTACAAGCCGAATGTACTCACTTACACATTCAGTGAGGAAACTAAATTTAAGCAAAGCTCTCTTGATGTTTATGATATTATTTTGAAGTGGATTCAGGATAAATTTGATAAAAACGCTCCGGAAATTCCTAAGCACTTTTATGCAGGATTTAATTATGTAAGATTTGGTTATAATGTAGTTACTGACATTGACTTGCTTATTTCTCTATCGAAATGGTGTGTACTGGCATTCTATCTAGATGATGTTATTAATACTAATCCTAACGATAAGTTATGGCTGAAGCATTTTAGAAGTGATCTTATAGATTATAAAACCTTCCCATATATTATTAAAGTTCTAGATGAATCTAAAAAGTCAGTACTTGAAATAGGCGATAAGTTAAATATTACCTTCGATTTTGTTAATTATCATTGCACATGCATATCTGATAATTGTGATTATGAAACGATGAATTTTAAATTTATAGATTATTTTTAAAAAAGAGTAAAAATTACTAGTTCTATTGTGTATTATAAAACTTTAGCTTCATATTTTGGAGATGATTATGAATCAATTTTTGATAAATTACTTTACCCTATAATTATATATAATATTATGACGAATGACATTTGTTCATTTTGGAAAGAAAAAGGTTCAAATTATAAGCTTAATATGATTAATGTTTTAGAGAAACTGCATCCCGAAATGAATTATTAGCAAATAATTTGGATGTTGGAAAGTTTGCAAAATGAAATATTTAAAGAATCGTTGAAATTGGCTGGAACGAAATATGATTATTTGTTTCAGTCCTTAATTGGAGTAGAATTTTTTCATGTAAAAGATGAACGGTATATGAGTAAATCTATATTTTCAAAATCAACCATTTTATTTTTATATAATTAATCAAGATGATATCACTGTTAGGTGATGGGAACTTGTATGTTCCTTTGTTGTGACGGAATGGGAGTATTAATCAAAAATAAAAATATATATATAAAATAAATGGTCTAAAGAGTTCTAAAGAGTATTAAATTATAAATATTACTAAACTTCGAGTTTGTCATGTCTTAATATACTACTTACCTGAAAAGAAGATTATGAATCCTTATAAATTCTATATTGAATGTTCAATAAAATATATGGAACATAGACGATATAGAAGACGGTATAACTTCTAAATCGACAGCTTTATTTTTCTATAATTAATTGCTCAGATCCAATTAGAACTTTAGGAAAAAATTCGGAAGTTAGACCACGCCCAATTTTGATTTAAGCATATCCTCCTGACTAATTCAAGTGTCCTGAACACGAATATGCTGGTCCCATGCCGAGGAAATGCTTGGTTCACGAGATATAGCTCCTCAAAGTTTATATTGTAAATGAATAGGAAAACCTCAAGTAATATATTTAAATGTGGGTTTTAAGCTTTGGTTTTGAATTAAACCTTTGTGGCGCAATGGATTAGAATGCTAATCCATGCCTAATTGGTAGAGGTTGGAATCCAAGCTTGAAAAAAAATTTTTCTAAAAGTATTTTCTAGATCACAGAGCATAGAGCATAGAGCTAACCGCGCGCTCATTAGGCTCCGTAGAGAAGCGACCTAACCTAAGGGGACCTCAACACCAAACAAAAACCTAAAATCCAGAGATTTAAATCTAATAACATATAACCTAACCTAGTCTAACTTAACCTAACCTAACCTAACTTAACCTAGACTAACTATACTTACCCCTTAAGATATAGTCTATCCAAGTTTTAATAATTAATTATATGAGTTTTAAAAGTCATCTGACAAGATTAAATGTGGCATCCATGTTCTCAGCCCATCAACCTGAGTCAAACAATACTACGCTTGCATAGTTAGAGTCAATATAAGGGTCTTGGGGCCAGGTGTTTATAACGAACTTCAATAGGCCATATCTCGGGACCTAAAAATTTCCTCACGATAAGACCTACATATATTTGATCAGTACCCTCTCCGCTATCCATTCGTAACATTTAAATTGAAATCGGCTATGGTCTAGATTCCGAAGCAGTACCGAACTTTAGTTTACTTCATTCTTCATGGGAATATATGACTTAAAATGGGGATGCTTTGGAAAACCTCACGGATCGGTCTAGTCACGTTAGAAGCGCAATAGATATCAACAACAAAAATTCACTAGAGATACTCTTCTAAATTATCCGTTTTCTTTATCGGAGTCATTACGTAATCAGCTAAAGCTATTGACGCTAAGTTTAAAATCCATGAAAAATGCTAAAATCATGTTAATTAATGAAGAAAAGTTGAAATATATTTTGAGAGAAAAATAAATTTATGAATTTACATAATGAAAAACCGTTGACATATCTAAAGTTGATTTTAAAAATTGCATTTATTCAACAATAGAGTATTGATGTGGATTGTATATATTTTTTAAAGTATTTCTTTTAAGACTTACCTTACAATTTTTTTCCATACAAAAGGTTTTGTTGAAAAAGTGAACATCACCATAAAACCATTTTTTGTGACAGCTACATTTTCTAAACTCTTCTTTCATCAAATATTTAACAATACAGTCTTCGTGAGATTTCGGTGCATTCTTTACACCAGAATATGAATCATAATTTTGACAATTAGTTTGATACGGAAATGGTAGCAATATCTCATGGAAAGTATCCAATTCGATTTGATATGCAAAGCCATCCCTCAAATTGAAAGAATCATCTAATATATTGGAGGTGTTTTAGTTCCATGAACATTCAAATTGACATTCGAAATATTTAAATCTTTCGATTTTATTACTAAAGCTGTAAAAAATTCATAATCTTTTGCTTCAAAGTCATTCAGAAGTCTACTTAATAATGTGATACACAATGATGAATACGGAGCTGCACTTATTATAGGTTTTGACAATTTATAGCAAGCTTTCTTATATTCACTTCTGAATTTAATTCCACACTGTATACTGGAGTCAGATTCAATTGAATATATTTTATAATCATATCTATTTGACTGTATTTCATAAAATCTTCTATTGCATATCGTAATAGAAGGTATCTCATGTAATATATATTTGGACTTTAAATCAATAACTGTTTCATAATTCAGATATTTTATAGTCAAATTGACTGTTTGGTATATAAACACTATTAATATATAACGAAACGTACAATTTTTCTTATTAATTTTGGGGGGAAAAATTTTGTTTATTTGATAGTATCGTTCGAAAATTTTGAGTTTGATTCTTAGAAGTGAGTTAATTATTGTTGTCATATTTAAGCCATCACAAGACTCAAACTTATTATTTCCAATACATAATCTTTATTACTAAAAAAGTGTTGATCTGTCATATAAATAAATTGGTTAAACATCAATAGTTTAACAGTCTGATTCGGAAAGTAAATGAAATTAGATCTCAGAAGTTATTTTAACTTCACTTAAAATATAACATACAGTATTTTTCACTTCAGTACTAATACAAGACTCATATCGAATTCTATGTTTCAACTATTTGGTAGATAAAATACCAGTGTGCGTAATATCTCAAAAGTAGTCAAAAATTAGACAAACTGATTTCTATTCTCATAAAAGGGATTTCGATAGAACATTGGCCTTAGCCCCACAGATATGTAGAACTAACTGTCTCTAGAATAATAAAGTCAGTTTACTTTTTTCAAACTCACTATTATGAATATCATTAAATTAAGCATGATCAGAATTGAAAATAGCTTCTATATTAATTTCGATATCAGAATCTATAAAGTGTCATTTGAACTCTCAAAGTTTAAACTTTCAAAAATTCGTTGCAAGAGAATCGTGAATGTTTATAACAGAAACCTTAAGTCTATATAAGATTTAGAGAAAAAAACTAATATTGAAAAGATTTCCAACTTTCATATACATAAAAAAGTTTCCAAACATTTTTGATAGATCTTCATAATTTTATCTATGGTGTCCAAGAGAACCAGCATGATGCTTGAGAAAAGATCAAAATCATAAGTGTATAAAATTTATTCTCTAACTTTTGATTTGAGTCTCTTGGAGCTCCATATTTAAAAGAATTTTCGAAAATTCATTCTACTATAAAATTCAGTATAACAAACTTTTAAAAGTATTTATTGACAGAATATTTTCATCATAATAAAACTTTTAGTGAGAAAATTACCTGAAAATCTTCAATGCACTTTTAGAGGTAAGATTTTAAGTTTTGAACTTTGAAAAATTTTAGGATATTTAAGAGAGATCTGAGGTGAAGGTCATGAGAAGAACCATATATTATTTTCAACTCATCAATCAATGAAAATATCAACTGAATCCATATTCGGGGCCGAGTTCTATGGGGCTTTGGAACTCTCCTTTAAATTGCTTTTGAATTAAATATTAAATCAATATTTGAGGCAATGCCAAAAAAATATTAGCCAAAGTTTTAGCATATCATTACTTTTATTAATGTAATAAGAACATACAATAGAGAGTACTGTCTTTATATTAAATAATTGCTTTAGTTTTAATAAATCAGCTGGATAATTGACTGCTCTCTTGAGCTTACACTATGGGATCAATGTTGTGGCATGCTTACTTTATAAAAATTAGTCAGGTTGACTCATTTTCTTTAATTAACTATTTTCGGGACACAATTTTATGCAAAATGTCTTCTCGATAAAATGATTAATTTTGCATTTGTAGTATTGACTGAATTTTATAGTTTGAAAAATCGAAATCTATCATTAAATAATGTTATGAAACTAATAAAGGCATTATTTATTCTTTAATTTCGATTTCTCAAACTACAAAATTCAATCAATAAGACAACTGTATGATTACCTATTTAGACAAAAAGATGTTTTGCGTAAAATTTTATCCTAAAATTCTTAGGTATATGAAAATGAATCGATTTATCGGAACATTTTTACTTTAGATGATAAGCACTAATTAAGCCAAAAGTTGATATAGATATGTATTTTTTTGTGTAGATCAATAATATGAAAGAAATAAATATTGCTCTCATTTGTTTCTCGAGTTATTCAATTTTAATTTAGAAAAATAAGATTAAAAGTAGAGAAAATTTATTATCTCATCACTAAAAACAAGGAAATATCTTTGCTCATAAAAAAATAACATTTCAATATGTAACTCTAGATTTGCCACTGACGACCACCGCCGCCCACGAAAATGATAAACCTAACCCAAATTAGAAAATACATTGGGTTGCTTGGCGACCCAACTTTTCTTTAGGTTAGGTTTGTCATTACATGGCACTAATCCTTTTTTAGAGGAATTATGGCATTTAGTTAAAATAACTCGAGAACTAAATGAGTGCAATATTTATTTGTTTTATACTATTGTTCTACACATAAATATATACAGTATATCTATACCAACTTATGGCTTAATCGGTGCAAATCATCTAAGGTAAAAATATGCAAATTTATCTAATATTAATCCTTCGTCTAACACTAAACTTACCTTTATATTAGATTATTGCGTAATCAATTGAAATCTTTTCACATATGCTTATATTTTATGATGAGTTTTAGGTCAGTCACACCATTTGTGAGGCATCTAAATTTGTATTTAATTAAATTAAAAATATAGAAGTATTTTAAAAGAACTTATTTAACATTTACTTATCAGATAAGATCTTTGAAAAAAGGTTAATTTAATTGAGGTTTCTATTGATTTTTAGGTACTTAATATGTTTGTTCTAGAAGAAATTTCGCTCAATCTCTTGACGACTATTTTGAAACATCATTTGAAGTGCTGATACAACCAGTTTCCAACATAATTGAATTTAATCATTGGCCATGATCATAATCATAATATAAGTTGGCTGGAGATAAGATTCGAACAAAACTCAATTGTTCAAGCAAAATAAATAAATCCAGGAGTAGTTGCAAAATCCGAAATCGTTTGTTGAGTTTTCCACTAAATTTCTTCGACAGTTTCTTTAGACTGGAATATAATGAATTGGCGGGACTATAAGACACCGGACACGATGGGTTCCCGACCTCGCACCCTCAAGTGTAATACATCATTGGATTCAGTTCATTGAGCTGAACATTTTGATACAACATTTGACCACTTTCAACCCGAACCTGACCACTTCTGGTCATCTCCCGACGGAAGTGACCGACCCCGCAAAGTGATATATCATAGGACTCAGGACATCGAACTGAGCAATTTGACACCTCACTTGATCAATTAACTCAAGTAGTTCTCGAGATATTCAACTTTTAGTTTCTTTAACTCCAGCTTGTCTGCATACAGTTACCGAGAGGATAACATCGTCTGTAGGTGTCATCCAAACCTACTGGACACAATGGTCTCTCGATGAGCTAAGAACGTGAAATTTTAGATATATTTTCTACTCAATAAATGAAATATCTCACCAGAGACCCAAAGCTCTAGGACCCTTAGGATCCGACTTCGGTCCCTAGGGCATATAGCCTCTCGATACATGACTGATTCATATTTCTTATATAATGTAGTATGTTTGTGCAAGAGTTCATATTTTTCGAAAAAAATGTATCGTAACAGAAAATTAGCATTTTGTCTAAATTTTGGTTACAGGAAGTTATTAGTTTTAGAGCGCACAAATTATAAGGAATATTTTAAGAATTACCACGGTCTCTGTTGACTGAAGCATCTCATTTTTTTTGAAAACATTAACGAAGAGCCTAGGATTAAATCTCTTGGTAAACATGACTGAAGCAATCGCAAATACACTAAGCCTCTATTCATATCTTGAAGATTCCTGCCCTTGAAAGAGACTTGTGTTGTCGATTGATACCCATTTTGAGGGGTCATGTGCCCTAGGGACCGAAGTCGGATCCTAAGGGTCCTAGAGCTTTGGGTCTCTGGTGAGATATTTCATTTATTGAGTAGAAAATATATCTAAAATTTCACGTTCTTAGCTCATCGAGAGACCATTGTGTCCGGTAGGTTTGGATGACACCTACAGACGATGTTATCCTCTCGGTAACTGTATGCAGACAAGCTGGAGTTAAAGAAACTAAAAGTTGAATATCTCGAGAACTACTTGAGTTAATTGATCAAGTGAGGTGTCAAATTGCTCAGTTCGAACCCATGTTAAGCAATGTGCGTGGGTAAGGACTTTTGATCTTGTAGTTCGATGGCAAATATATTGATACATCTTCGAACAAAATATTAGACCTTAGTTCCAGTTCCAGAGCAGAAAAATTTCCTCACCTTTTAACATAACGTCTATAGAATAATGCTTAATTTCAAAAAGTTATTAGGCCCCACTATCGCTTAGTTTCTTTTCGGATTTCGCCGAAAAATTAACGAAAGTAAGGAAATAATTTTGGAAAAGTTTTAGAGTGGTTCATGACCTGGAACATGATGAAATCGACGATTGAAACTTTCATTTGTAGAAGAGTTCAGTGGACATTATTTCTATCACTATCAGATATTCAACGAGGGTGAATCCGGACCAATGGTCTAAAGGGGTTCCCGACCCCCCACTCCCAAGTGTGATATATCGTTAGATTCAGTTCGTCAAGCTGAGCATTTCGATGCCACACTTGACTACTTCTGATCCGAACCTGGCCACTTCTGGAAAACTTCCGACGGAAGTGGCTGACTCCGCCAAGTGATATATCATTGGACTTAGGACATCGAACTGAGCATTTTGATACCTCACTTGATCAATTATCACAAGTAGTTCTCGAGATATCCACCATTGTTTGGTTTAGTATCTCGTAATGGATAAACCTGGATTCTCGAGTCGTAACCTAAACAAGCCTGATATAAACTCAGGGAGGATAAGTTAGGTCGTGAGTAATATACAGTCCGGCTCATATTAGGCCACTATATTTTTTAGAATTTTCAATTAAAAGTTGTACTTTTAATAAATCGCGCGAAGCCAGTATGATTACTACTGTATGGATGACTCATTTACGAAAAATTGCGTTAATCCGGCGCCGGATTAACGAGCACGACAGAAAAACTTGATTTCTGATGTGTGCAAAAGTATTAGGCCGGTTAGTGACATTTTGGTTTCTTAGACTCTATGTGAATAAAAACTTTAGTAAGTGATTGAAAACTGTAATATAGAAATTTGTGCACATTATTAGCTATATATGTTGCATTTTAGTCTAAGTATTGACAATGCCTATGGCCAAGGAGTTGATCGAACATGAGCGCGGCCAAATTGCGGCTCTGTTTAAAGAAGGTAAGTCCCGAAGGAAAATAGCGGCCGCAATTGGAAGGTCGAAGTGTGCCGTCGACTATTACTTGGCCAACCCGAAGACCACGGTAGAAAGAAGCGCTCAGGAAGACCCCGAATGTAACTCAGCGTGATCAACGGTGTATTCTACGGTGCGCCACCAACACTAGGCAGTCGGCTACGAAGATTAAAACATCTCTACAGTTGTCCTACCACCCGAACACCGTGAAAAGAGTTCTAAAGAAATCAACGAACCATAAATACACAAAAAGAATGGCTAAACCTCCATTGAAACCTGAACATAAACAAGCCCGTTTGGATTGGGCGAAGAATCATATGGAATTTGGTATTAATTGGCGAAAAGTAGTTTGAAGCGATGAGAAGAAGTTCAACCTCGATGGTCCTGATGGCCTCCAATATTATTGGCACGACCTTAGGACAGAACCAGAACTCTTCTCTAAAAACACAAATGGAGGAGGTTCGATGATGATTTGGGCTGGCTTCGGGTGGACCGGGAAGACAAACATCGCATTCATAGATGGTCGAATGAATGCCGGCGGGTACCAGACAATGCTCGACGAGTACCTCTTACCGAAGGTAGTCGAAATTGGTGGTCCGAATGGAAATTTCAGCAGGACAACGCGAGTATCCACAATGCAAAGTCGACTAAAGAATAGTTTACTTGCCATGATATCGAAGTGATGAAGTGGCCATCTCGTAGTACGATCCTTAACCCCATCGAAAACCTATGGGGCATCCTTGTACAATAATTTTCATAAGAGTGTGAGTTTGCACTGAATAGTCAATTCTGATAAGACTTCAATTTTTGTTAATCTTTTAATATCGCATTTTGAATCTTCAAAAAACTAATTAGTAATCCAAACAACTTATAAGTCATACCCAAAACCGCTCAGTCAGTCATTTTCTGTTCAATCGAAGGCATGTTCTTTTAATGTTATAATAAGAATACGGGCTAATTACAAATTTTGGGTGAAGATACTTAGCTGTTATTATATTTGATTGGATGTCGATTAAAGTCGTCATTTAAGTGATTTGGTTTATAACACTAACAAACATGTTTCAATTGAATAGAAAATGACTCACTTTGATTTTTAGTGATTTTGGTTATGACTAAGTTATTTTGATTACTAATTAGTTATTTGAAGATTCAAAATGCGATATTAAAAGATTAACAAGAACTGAAGTCTTATCAAAACTGACTATTCAGTGCAAACTCACACTCTTATGAAAAGTATTGTACGCCGAGTTTACGCCGATGGCCGCCAATTCGAGACCGCCAATGAACTGAAGGCCTCAATTCAAGAAGAATGGACGAAAATAGAGACAGAACTTCTTCAGAAACTAGTCAATAGCATGCAAGACAGAGTTTTTAATGTAATTCTAAAAATGGGGGGCAAACTAAATATTAATCTTATTTTATTTAATAAATTCGGATTTGGCCTAATACTTTTGCACACACGGTTTTTATGTTTTTCGTTCGCGCGCGGCGTCCCGATGGACGCGGGTAAAATAAAGTCTCGGCAAAATGTGAGTATCTTTGAGATACACTGTCCCACCAAATATTATTAAATTATTCCTACATTAAGTGCTAAAATTTCAAAAAATTATAGTGGCCTAATAATTATGAGCTAGACTGTATATGGCGGAGCTGGCCCGTACGAATTCGTACTTTTTGTACGAATTTTAAAAACTTCAGTATTTCTTTAAAAAATTACACGTAAACCCATATTTACAATAAAAAATCGTTATTTTCAAAGAATAATCACTAAATTTTTAAAAATGAAACTTAATAAAACTACTATAGAATTTATCCTCATACCATTATTTAACTTTTTCCTTCCGAAATAGAGGTTGGTCTTCAATACCTTCGGTACTGAAAGACTTCATATTAAAATGGAAACATACAAGCGCATTCCATGCAATAGAATAATAACAAAATCTAACAAAATTAATCATGAAAAAGCTCAATTTCTTATAAAGTATCTAAAAGAAAATTTATCTTTCAAATCTTGTATGAGTCGTAAGAAAGTTCAGGAAAATACTAACTTTTAAAATGAAAAAAATAAATGTAAGGATTGTTTGAATGAATATAAAAGAGAGAATAGAATGTAAAATATGTGATACAATAACAACTATGAATTATTATCATAAACACATGCAAAACATCCAATTTTAATACCTATTATTGGAAAATTTTGTTCAAAATGTAACATTGATAAACCTGAAGACAGTTTTCATAATGATAAAAATAAAAAAGATGGAAAAGTACAACTTGTACGGATTGTAGAAAAGTTTTAAAAGTTAAAGAGAATAATTTCAATTTTCAAAGTGATAAGAATACAATAGATTTAAATCACATAGAATGTACTATTTGTAATAAAATAATATCAAAAACTAATTGGTCTAAACATGAAAAGACAATTAAACATAGTGTAAATGTTAAACTAACTTCTCAAGAATTCTAACTTTTTATACATAAAAAACAACAAGTTTATTAAACATAAATAAAAACTTCTTCTATTCTCTAAAATTTAATGAGGTTATAATATTGTTCAAATAAAAATGAATAAATATAAAATTTGTGTATTAAAATCTTCAACAAGAAATAATAAATGTTATATGAAATATGGGAATAATAAGGTTTAGATACCTTTTAATAAAGATTCATCAGATAATTATGATGATTTTAAAATTTGGCAATATGATTATGATAGAAAGTAAGTTGCAAAAAATGTGGAAAAGTAATGATTAGAACAAGTATTTATAGACATAGAGAATTACATAAGTAGTTAATGACAGTTTTTAATGTTGCTTGAAGCAATGTTTAACAATTACAAAATCGTAATTTTAAAATTTATAACTTCAGATTGGATATACATTAAGAAATATTTTATTCAGTGATTAGTAAAACCTTTTGCTTTTAGGAACTTCATTCCATCTAACTTTTGAATCATTCATTATACAACTTTCATTCAAGTTTCTTTGAAATCTATATAAAAATGCATTCCAATGATATACTGATTGTTATAATTATTTCAAATTTAAGGTTCCTTTTTATATAAAAATCATCAATTATTCAATTCACGTACACAACTCAAATCATTATATTGAGTTAATAAGTAAACTTTCCATGCTTTTTCTCATATTTTCAAGGACTTTAAAACTTGTTTTACAACTATTTTGTGCTTTGAAATTGTAAAAAAGAAATGAGGAAAATACGTTTCATCATAAAGTTAAAATCATTATTAAGACGCAATTAAGATGAATTCTTTATCTATTATGGATTATGAAGGTATGTTATTCCTTTAACAATTCTACTGTTTTAATCTAATTATTTTAAGAAAGCAAAACTGGTGAAAGTTTATTTGATATATCAACGATTGGTCTCAAAATGGTCAAATTTAAACAATGGGAGGTATCCTTAATTTATTAAAAATGTTAAAATTTTGTGCGACGGTTATATATACATACATGAAATCCGCCCACTAGTAATGAGAGAAGAGAAAAACAATACAAAGATAAAAATGCATCATATATGTATATATATATATATGTATATATATATATATATATATATATATGTGTGTGTGTGTGTGTGGGGCACACCTACCTACTATTTCGAAATTCAAATGCTCTACAATACATATCTTGTAACGGGATAATCTGCTATCTAATCTTAGGTCCATAAAAGGTCTGGAATGCAAACATCCGATGGTCTAGTCCATCTAGGATGTTCTAAACATAACTACAACAATTATTGTCACTATAACTAACGGCTTGTTACTTCCCATCTTGCCTAAACCCGTTTCACCTAAATGGGGTGGAATCCGAAGCCTTATATATAGATGCACACTGGTGTATCTCGAAGTCATTATTGTAATCAATAAAGCTTGTGTTAAGTGCTAACGTCTGTGTACTCTTAATCCTCCACTAGGCTAAGGGTAAGTGTACAAACTCCTTTTATACTATCACAATTTATCCCTACTTTTGTATTAATTAGTAGATAGACTATTAGCATGAATTGCTATATTGAATTCGGTGAAAAGACGCGTCATAATCATTATTTAATGGATCAAGATGTGGTCTATATTAATCATGGTAGTTATGGACCTTGTCCTCGTTTTGTCTATAATGAATTGCGCGATACCCGTTTGCAACAAGAAGAAAATCCTGATCGATGGTTTCGTTTATTGAAAGCCGAACTATACACTAAATGTGTACGTGTGGCTGCTCACCTATTGGATTGTAATGATGAGCAATTAACTCTTGTTGAAAATGTAACATCTGGCGTGAACGCCGTACTTAAATCTCTATCAATTTTCACACGACCAGGTGGAACTATTTTATGTACGAATTTAGCGTACGGTTCAATTTTATATACTATCGAACAAGCAGTCAAACAGCAAGGTATGCATTTACGTATCATTAATATTGAACTACCAATTGAAAGTAAACAAGCAGTGATTGAAAAATTCGAAGAACTTAAGGACGACATGAAGAATTTTCGTCTTGCGGTGATTGATCATATTACAAGTTCAACGTCTGTTGTCTTACCAATCGAGGAAATTACAGAATTATTTCATTTACAAGGAATTCCAGTCCTGGTCGACGGAGCTCATGCACCCAATCAAGTCTATCCGAGACTATCATTGTCCAAATTAAAATGTGATTTCTATATTGGTTCATTACATAAATGGATGTATGCAGCAAGAGGTTCTTCATTTCTTTACGTTCGCGATGTAACCATTGCCAATCAAATTCAACCGGCAAATACATCATGGGGTTATTATCCAAGTTCATCAGTTTATGATCACGGTATGTCTCATTTTCATCTACAATTTTATCATCAAGGCACTCGTGATGAATCAGCCTTATTCACTCTACCAAAAGCAGTAGATTTTGTCGATTCATTAGCCGGTGGCTTCGAACGTATTTATCATTATAACTCGACATTGAGTAGTGAAGCTAAAATGATGCTCGAGAAACGATGGAATACACAAGGAAAAGATCTTGCACCTGAAGATATGCAAGCACCTTATATGAAAATGATTCGATTGCCGGATTTATGCGAATATAAGAAGACAAATGAAGATGCACTTCGTTTAACTAACGATCTTATTGTTCATCATCGTCTTGTAGCTGCTATTATATATATTAACAATGAACTCTATGTACGAATTTCAACACAAATCTATAATCGAATTGAAGATTACATCTTTCTTGCTGATACAATTGATAAATTAATTTGAGTATAAAACAAATCATTGTGTTTATTTTTCTAAATTTTTCCGTATCCCGACCAAAGTTCGCGGGGGCAAAAACATTTTATGAAATACTAAAATAATTATTTAAAAAATAACATCATATAAATGTGTGGTCAGACGAACAAACAGACATTTAAGACAATTCTGATTATACCATATGATTATTATTAAATCATAGTAACCAGTCGAAAATACAGGTGATGATTGAAATTTTTCATTATATATTACTCATGTGCACTTTTAAAAATTGACTAGTTTCGAGCTTTAGATCATAGTAAAATGAATGTAAACATGTATATGTTTAGAAATTGATTATTTTTAAACTTTTAGATCATAACAAAATAAAAGTAAATGTATACAATGTATGCATTTATTTTGCTATGATCTAAAAGTTGAAAACCGAAGTCAATTTTTAAAAGTGCACACGAGTAATATATAATGAAAAATTTTGATCATCGCTAGAACAGTGCTGTAACGAAATTGAAATTTACGGAATATCCTATAAATTAATTTACTTGACAAGATTACATTACACATAGTTAAGTTACATTAGATTTACATATCTCTATAACAAATATACTTGATAGATTAAAACATGTTTATGATATTGAAAGATACAGAACCTATAGATTTAACATTCTTTCATGTGATTTACTTTAATTAAAAAGTATCAAATAAAGTTATTCAGTTGATCTTGAGATTTGATGAGTGGTTGTATCTCTAATGTTCTGATAGTCTGATATTGTGAGTGAGCGTTCTAATGAGAGTATCATGAGATGCTTAAGGTCGACTCTGACAGAATTACTTGACGATATTAAAAATATTAGCTGTGAATCTAACATTAAAATACTATCCATTAACTTAGTTTAAAAGCATCTTTAAGATATATTTTTAGCCATGATAAAGAGTCCTCAAGAGTCCCTAAGATTTTTTAAGAGTCCTTAAGGGTTCTTTAGGAGTCCTTTAGACTCTTGAAACTGTTTCATTTTCACTTTGTTTTTTTATAATTTCAGAATAACATGTTAAATATCTCTTATCGGTATTAGATTTTATATGTTGTTTTAGATATTTTTCGTTTATAAGTCTTCCACAATCACGTTTTACAGGTTTAGTATTATTTATATAATATTCTTTTAAACAATAATTACATACCCAAAATAATCCATCTTTTTCATATTTATTTTTAGAACAATCAGTAAATAATCTACTTTTTACATTTAATGCATATTTTAGTTGAATTTTCCATCTTTAATGATTTAATATAATTAATTTATCAATATTATTTTAATTTAAATAATTATTAATAATTGAAAAATTAATATTTAACAAAAATAAATGGAAAGCAATAATAAAATAAAATGTTATATTTGTAATATAGAAATATCTAAATCAAATTGGAGTAAACATATAAAAACTAAAAAAAATTAGATAATATTAGTAAACCTCATGATGATGACATTAAAAAACATTGTGGTATTTGTAACATTACAATATCAGAAAATGAATGGATAGAACATCATAAATAACTTTCTCATAAAAATAAATCTAAATTATTAAAAATAAACTAAAAGAAAACGTAAATCCCTTAATATTATTAAACAAAGAAAGAGAAATTTTAAAGATATTGATTTTGAAACAAATGATTATACTGTAAACAAATCAGAAGAAGCATTGGAACAATGTTTTCTAACTTTAAGAATTACTCCAAAGAATGATGTTGATAATATTAATATTCTTATTGATGAGTTACCAGTTTTAATCTTTGATAGAATGAAAGAGTTTTTGAATATAAAATTACAAGTAGTTTTAAAAGCTAAATTCAAAAAATTTATTCCTGCTTTAGCTAGAGAAGAATTTGAAGAAATGACAATAGCTTCAAAGAATAGAATAGTTCTTAGAGAAGATGAAATAAATGAAACAATTAAAGCATTACTTGAAGAAATTAAAGAAAAGATAGAATCTTGGGATAATTCTATTATACTTCAAGTATTAAGGTATTTGATAGACATACAGATTTATGTTATCATTATTTTGAAAATGATACTTAAGACATACTTAAGACATGTCTTCGGGAATTGTGTGCAAAATCCTTTGAAATGATGTGCACGTCATTATCTGTTCCAATAGATCCATCGGTGAAAATCGGTGACATGCATATCATTTCAAAGATTTTTGCACATAATTCCCGAAGATATAAGTCTTAAGTATGTCAGATGAACGCTTCAAGAGTTAAGAGCTTCTGAAATTAGGTTTTATTCCATAGACGTAAATGTTCAAAAAGTGAGGAAAAACTTTCTTCCCCGGAACCGGAAGTAACTAAGATTTAATACTTTGGTCGAAGATATATTTATATATTTGCCGTCGAGCTACAAGGTCAAAAGTTCTTGTACGCGCACAATAGCTTAATGTGGGCTCTCCCTTCTCATTTTCAAGTTTTCAAACTAATTTCTCGGAAAAGTGCAGAAATAGCCTACACTCTAACCTCAGGGGTGGAGAGTTGAGGAAATTGTAAAAAGGTTGAAACACCACCCGAAAAGTGGGAGTCTGGCAACCGTTGTTTAAATGCCCTCAACCCAATGGAATGTTTATCAGTCCTAATGACAGATATACTGTCTATAACTACAATAATGGACAGCCATCAATAGCTATGAAATGCAATTCTGGAATCTTACCTACGATCCAAACACCAAAACTCTAATGTGTGGTAGCGAATCAACTATCAAATTATTACTTTGATTTTAATAGTTGTTTTATCACAGAAAATTCGCTCTTATTTTCTTATAACAATTGAATTAAATAAAATCAAACTTCGATAAGCACTCGATAAATTTATTTTTTCAATAATTTGAATTTTCTTGACAGTTATAACTTCCATTCGATCGATTACTTCTGAGTCATAAATTTCCTCATAAATTACAATTGATAAAATTCTAAATAAAACAACTTATTTTAAATATTCATTTGATTCTGACTAAAAACTTTTTGTCACAACGCTTTCATGAGATCTGTTTTACATTGAATCATGAAATTTCTTTGGTCTATGAATACGTTGAATCAACGAAATTGGATCAAATTTTCTCCTAGTAACACACATTTTTCAATGTTTTGTCAGTTGTTTCATAAATAATCCTCAAAATATTAGAATATATATAGATATATTCTAGTTATTCTGATTACCATATTTTATAATTAAACAGAAACATTATGCATATATAAAATTCATCGTTACACGCATATCCTCGACAACCAACTTTTCTAACTTAAATGTGGTACCTTCTTATACAATGGGGCTGAGAGATGTTCGTGACTCAGTCATTGAAACTAGGATTCTCTGATTTTGATCAGAAAATGTGAAAATAGGTATTTCTGATCGGCTCTCAACTTCACCTATAATTGCATAGAGTTTGGCATAAGTGTAGATAAATTTGAGTCTTTTCATCATTTAACTCACGTTCACTAAGAGTAAATCATCAATAGATGAAGGATAAGATCTTCAATGATATGCCTAAGCTTAAACACATTTTATATTGATAAAGGAATCATATATAAATTAAATAAATTTGTGGGCACTACATGTCGAAACTTTATATAATGGAAAGTAATTTCTGCGAATATTATTAGATTTACATTAATTTTTATCTTCAATATACAAACGTTGAACTTTTGCGATTACTTTCAAACTACAGTTTCTGAACTTGCATTTCATGAAGTACGAGATAAAAACTAACAATTATTTAAAAATCTCTACAAAGCCAAATTAGCATTATTCTATAGAAGTGACACTAATATTTATTCTACAAGAGATCTGACATTATTGGTCCTAAATTTAGTTTACTTTTATTATGCAATTTAGCTTCTATTTTTATCAGTAAAATGCAGATCGTGCAAAAATAAGTTTTTCGCGTGTAAATTTCAATTATCGAGTTTCGGTTACTTTCAGTTCAATCGAAAATGATAATAAAATTTATATTTGATAATAGTATATGAATTATAAAACTTGTAATGAAAAATGTCTTAAACCTCCGATGGTTTTCTGGTAATAAAATTTTTAATTTTTAAACTTTAAGAATTTTTAGGATAACTGGAAATAGGTCAAAGTCATAAGGGCAACCACGTGTTGTTTTCAGCTTAATCAATATAAGAAACTTCAAATGAATCCATCCTCAAGGGCCGAATTTTAGGGGCCACGGAATCTTCTTCCAAGTCAAATATCAATTCGTTCTCATTTATATTAAAACTTAAAATTTCAATTTATGAACAAAAGTTAGTATTGTGTGAAAAAAACTCATTAACAATTAAAATTAGACCATTGATTTATTTATGATTGTAGGGCGAGTAGTGCTCAATTAATTAATAAATTCATTTACAATTCGTAAAAGGAAAATGTCAAGAAATGGCCTAATTCGATTCCCAATATATTAAAACGTCAAAATGTCGGTCATGATGAGTGGTGTCTAAATATATAAGTGTTTATGTTCTAAGTCGTGGCGGTCACGAGATATTGGCCTTTTTTTTGGCCTCGAAAAAAGTGACTTTCGGAATAAAAAGGATATTAAAAGGTTTAGCATTAGTAGTAGATCGCGAATATATATATTTTAAGGTTAAATAAAAGGCTAAAAGCAAAATATAAAGTGTAAATAAAATTATTCTGGATTTTAGCCGTCAGCGCTTTCAAATATCACGCAAAGATCGCTTTGCGACTCTGCGAGTATTTGAATCTCGGGCTGGTGTCTACCAAACCCGAGAACTGTTATTGTGTGTGCACAACACCCTGCGGTTTTCCGGCCATTTTTGCACTAAAAGCATCACCCGGATATGGCTATGGCGATGAAAAGTTCTCTATCTGCTAAAACGTAGATAAGGTACTTTATAGATTCCTATGCCTGATCCACCCGTAGATCAAAATGGGATCACCACATGAAATTGCATGGGAGCCAAGTCTAAGAGGTCCAGTGTACCTGCACACTTGAATCTCATAGCTCCCATCCGATCTTACATGCTCAGCAAACAAGGCCAGGCTTGCTTCTGCTGGTATGCCCCCAGTGCTAAAACCAAGAGGTCCTTCACTGATAAAAGAAGGAATTACAAAAGAGAGTCCTCATCTATTGGCGTAAAAGGGACGGATCCTCGGCTAAACCCTTGGCTTTCAACCTGCGAATAGTGTGCCTCGTTGAGCCTACTCAGCATAGTTTGAGCGATGCTCAGTCCATTCCCGATGTCCGATTAAATGCCTTCATGAAAGGCATTTAGGGGTGACGGCATACTTTTTGGTTGGAATCTTTAGCATGGCTTACATTTATAAGCCAGTTTCACACCGTTACTGCGAGATGATTTCCGAAGCCGAATGATTGTGAAACTGTACGGATCAATTTTTTGTTCCTTATTCTCGTAACGCTACTTTATTTCAAGTTGTGTCCATTGACAACCTTTTCCCCTTGTCAATACCTTTGCAAAATATATACTTTGTCGGAGAACCGTTTTAGGTCAAACTCCCATAGGATCTTGGTATCTTCATTTTTAACATCAAAATGAAAACGAGTTCACACAAATATGTTTTATTGTTTTTATATCAATTCTGCCTGGATTTAAACCAAATTTAATCTGAAAACCCAATAAAATTTGTTAACTCATTTTAATATAGCCAAAATTAATACAAATTCTATATGAACATATCCTATATCTTATTCTAATTAACAATTTCAATTTTCTAAGACTTTAGTTCAAGCTTAGACTCTGTAGAGTGAATAAAAAGTTTTAACACAGAGCTAATTGTTTAATACAACTTTTACTGTGATTCATCCTAAAAGTGTAGTCATTGATTATAGTGAAATGAATTTTCATTCTTTGGTTTGAATGAGGATAACAGCATAATGAGCCACATAACCAAAAATAGTAAGAACAGTAATACTTTTTAAATCAAATAAATTCGAAGCCCTGAATCTGATCTGTTTTCTCAAACTAATGACAAGTTTTGCGAATTTGTACTCATCTGAAGATAATTCAAAATTAGTTAATCTATATTGAGTCGCTTCAGTCAACGATTCCATTGAATCAATAATTCTTTGCGATGAGTAAGAAACTACTATTACATTCATTACTGAACATATCAAGGCTAATATCATGGCTATAATGATGTATTTGCTCTCTTGAAATTTGTCCAAATTATCTGCTAGTACACAAAATACTGATGACATTATTATTCCACTGATTACGAGTTGAATCACGACCGCATAGGAGATCAATGTATTCATTCTATCAACTCTTTCTCTCAGGAATAATAATATTTTGCCTTTAAAAGATCAAAAGTTTTAGTAACATGGAAGGTGAAATAAAATATTATTGTAAAGTCTTCTTAATTTTACAGACATGAAGTGATTTTAAAACTTTGAAAAGCTGTATTAAATCCAAAATTACTTACAAATACTATTAAAATTCGTGTTATTATTCACAAGAACAATGAGTTCGTTGATTTGTTGTACAGCTAAATCAGAAGTAAACATCATTATCGTATTAATTGATGCGGGCGGCATAGAAGTGAATAGTCCAGCAAAAATATGTAAAATAAATTCAAAGTTGCCATGTCTAATATCTCGAATGATTGAATCGAAATCATTAAAGGATAGGAGGAGTGAAATGATACCAGAGAAGCAATAAATCACAACAAAAAATAGATCTTAGTTTTACTGATTACAGAAGTAAGTCTCTGAGAAATTTGTAACGAATCAACAGTAGATATAATTTTTGGTCCGTTCAGAGAAATGACCAACTTATGAACAATATATTGGACTCCAAGAGCAGAACTTCCCAAACGGAAAAGTAGAAGTAGTAGTCCTTTTTCTCTGTAGATTTATATAATCTTAAGTCCTCTACTCTACTGCCAATTCTGAATAGTAAAATTGAAACAATAGCTGAGATAATTATTTCGTAGATGATAACAGATATTTTTTTAATATAATAAAGTCTTTTCGAGCTTGACTGACACAAACCCCGATATGTTATACCAAAGAATTTTTGGAAACACACATACTGATTAAACCATAAATCATGGGTATCTATTTGATTATTAGTCGCACTGCAATCGATAGTATAAATCATATCCAATATGTCGTTTTTTCAAGAGTTGAACTTGGAACATATGACATTTCAATGTTTTATTTGTCAACCTCTAGTAAGTTTACCTAATCTATAATATTCCTTGAACTATGCACTTTATTGATCTTTTGAATAAAAATAGATCAATTAAGAAGTTTGATATGCACTGTTTGAGTTGCGTGCACTAAGCTATATTTTATTATAATTTATAATAACTTAACTATTGCTTCTCATACCTTACAGAATATTTTTAAACTTCTCTATTTTTCATAACCAGACCTCAGATTTTTCGGAAGATTCAAAGCGGAAAATTCCTCGAAAATCAGAAGAAATTTTAGCCAGAATCAGTTATTTTTCTGAAACTAAATCTCATTGGTTTCAAATCATAATTTTTAGAAAACCAAATTTTTAAGTAAAAAATTATTTTCGGGCGTATATGATCTATCACATATAAAATTTAATCAAAATATAGCACAATTCAACTTATTAGAGACTAGAAATTCTGTATGTTTTATTCAAAAAATGATTGAATGCATTCTAAATTTGAATTCAGACTGTGATCTATGAAAAATTTCAGTCTATGAAAACCTCTATTGACTGAAGTTTTGATATAATCTGACTTTAAAGTGCGATAAAGAACTTACTTTAGTTAAAATTTTTAGAATCTAATGTTTTCGGGACGAATAATAATGTTTGGGAAAATCAGTTAGAGCTTTCAAAATCAGTATTTTACGAGAATCGAGAGTTTAAATTTGATCTATGTAATACTCAGTTTGTGAAACACATTTTGTCTCTAATCTTCTCGATCCCTGACATAAGGATCAGAATCAAGAATTCCCAAAAAGTCTGAGGTCTGTTCATAACTTCTGACTTTTTTATTAGTCTAAACTATTTTTTCTATAGATAGATCATGGCGTCAGAAACTTTCAAAATATTTTATGAGAACTTTAAATAGAGTAATGTATTCAATAAAAATTATTAGAATATAATACTTATAATAAAAGTACCACAGTTTTAATATTATTTTCAAATAGTAACATATTTCAAATTGAAGCCAGATAGCAAAATAATATTTCAAACCAAAAATAACTTTTCAAGAGAAGTTGATAAAAGTATTAATACTACAAAATTTCCAGTATACAATTTATCGTTATTTTTGTAATTTAATAAACTAACACTTAGTTAAACATTGTGTGAAAATGCTTTTTATACAATGAAAATCCAAAGATTGCACAATTTTTCAAATTTATCATACATTCAACAAATAATCGAAAAATAGATTTGAATTTTCATATGAACATTGAGTGAGAAGGAAAAAGAGCGAGCTTGTTAGTCTTTGGTTTGTATGAGAACTGTATTATTATTTTATTGTTAGAATTTTTAAAGCTTCAGGTGCCACTGCCTTTTCTACTATCAGTTATACTATGATAATGCAAAGTAATGCTAACATTCGACGTTCATGCTCTGGTAAAAAGAAACTCTCAGCGCTCGTTTTTGGAAGTGAGCGAGCTTTGAGTGTTTACAAAACGTCAAGTCATAAAATCTACTCGATTTGTTTCAATCTTATATCGTCTGCCTCAATAATAATTTAATAGCAATAAATCATTAAATATTGATACTGAAATAACAGTTAAAATAGCTGTTTAGAAGTTAAAGTTCTAACTATTAAAACAATTCGATGTGAGTTATATTCAGCAGTATTCATGAACTGCACTTGAGGCTTAAGTGTGACTTAACCAAATTGCCTTACCAAGAGGAATGCTCGTTTAGTTCTGAAATTTAAACTATTAAAACTTCACTGCTCTAAGGTTCTATCGACAAGATCTAGAGATAATCTAAAATAGAAGATTATGAGTTATGAATTTTTGAAAAGTCACCCTTAACTTAAGTGCTATTTGTGAATGAGGCTGATTGTTAGTGAAGGACAAAATAAGGTACAGCTTTGGCCGATCAGTTTGGATCATGTACCCAGATTGATACTTTCTTGCGAACATTTTTTGCATTTCTAATTAGTATTGTTAAAAGATATATGTTTATATCCATTTATTTTTCGACTGAAAAAAGCAAAATATGCAAATAAGTTAATATAATATAAGAAAATAGTTCACTTTAATTCTTTAAACAATTTATTAATCAATACAAAAAATATTAAAAACGAGTTGTTTCTCCGTTATTTGCAATGAATGCTCTATATCTATCACCCATAGTGAGTGCTAAATTTTGAAGAGTTTCTGAATCTAATCTCATTTGATTCCATTGAAACTGCAATTCATTCCGTAAAAGTTCACGATTATTAAAGATAATTCTCTTTTTTTAATTTTTCTACTTTTTAGCCCAAATAAATTTTCAATTGGATTACAATCAGGGCCATAAGGAGCGTGTGCAATAGCTCTCTCAGGCCCGAATCGCAAAACCAAGTACGCTAGTGTTTGATAACTCGTATTTATTCTGCTATTATCATACAGAATGTAAAAATCTGTCAGGGAAGACTCTTTGAGAGTAAGGCACGACATGGTCTTCTAACTATTCCACATACTGGTCAGAATTAAAGTTACCATTAGATCTAATTATGGGACCAATACCAGCATAAGAGAAACATGCACAACACATTACACAACTCCAACCTGGACTCTGCATTTCCGGAATATTTTTTGAATCAAAACGAGTTACTACCATTCTTCAAACTCTAACCTGACTATTAGAACCAGTCTCAAAACTAAATTCATCGATAAATATTTTTTTCGCCAGATTTCTTCCAAATATTGAGAATTCTCTTCGGCGATTTCAACTCTTCGACGCTTTGCGTTTTCGGTCAAACGGGGGTTTATGTCATAATTCTGGATCTTAAAACAGCATCTAAAAATCTATAAGTGAATGGGGTATTAATTATTTGAATTAATTTAGAAAAAATAATTTTTACATATAGAGTAGAACTAACTACAGGGTCGACCCGGGTAATTAATTACCGAAAATATCTCGAATGATCTACTTGAATTATCGATATTTGTCTTAACATTTTCAGGATTACCGACATTTATCCGAAACCGAAAATTTCAAAAAATTACCGAAAATTACCGAAGATTTCGGAAAAATTTCAGAAAACTACCAAAAGTTACCGAAAACCTTCATTCTTACCCAGTAGACTTTGATTCAATGTTCTTCGAGCAATTTTAGCAATACTCGAATTTAATTCTTCTCTAATTTTTATCATAATTACTTCGATGGATTCAAACTTGTAAAAAACTGCATTTTCAATTATGCGTTGGTCCTGATCCTCAGTGGTTTTCTTAGTGCTACCACGTTATTTTGGCTAATTGCCACACAATAAGTGTACGTTGACGCGTTGTTAGAGGCATTATTAATAAGCCAACAGTTTAATTATTGTTTGTTATTTAGACAAATCTAATTACTTACGCTTGTTAATGTCTCTAATTAGTCAGGGATTTTCATAAAAAATGTTTATGCGCTAATTTCGAATATGCATATAAAACATTTATATTAATAATGCTAATTAGTATGCAAAAATGTCTGTAAGAAAGTATCATTTTGGGCGCATGATCCAAACTGATCCTCCACGACTGTACAAACTTAATTAAGAACTAAAGAAAATTCTAGAGCAAAAATTAGACCTTGAACTTAAGGGTATCACAAGTAAAACTTGTTATCAAATCTATAGATCAGATGATCAATATATTAAGTTTCACATTCAAATTGAAATCTCTTATTGAAGATTATGCTAAAAATTTGATACTATGCAACTTTGAATGTAAATTTGGCAAAACTTTTTTAAATCATGATTTATGCTTAACTTACCTGAAGTTTTTACTTCAAATTCAAGTCTTAAATTCTTACGAAATATATTTATGCATCATACATGACGTTCCCAAAGGCTTCCAAGTCTAAGATTTAATAATAATACGTTGCATTGAGTTAACGATGTTTTGAGATGAATAAAAAACGACTATTATATCCATTGACTTGCATATTATGCATGAAATTATATTTATTATTTGGTACATATTCTATTTCTGCTGAAACAATCTGACAAAACACAGATCCCGCCAGATACCAATATACGATTTGTCGCCATTTTTATAAAAATCACATAAAAAGCAATGAATTAATATTTTCTCTTACAAAAAGTTGATGATTAATGTTTGTATTAGAGAAGTCTAATTATTCCCGATGATTTATCAAAATTTGTAAGCATAGATTTTAGATTTTAAAATTATTGATCGTTTAACATCGTGTTTTTGCGTAACTATTGATCCGATATTGATAAATAATTAACTAACATTTTGTTCCTCAAATCTTCCGAGAATATTTCGAAGGTTATTTCGCTCTATTAACTCACCATAAGAGGCAATTCAATACTTTAGTTTTATTTTCACTATTATTGTTTTGATTGATGATTATTCAGAGAACTCTAATAGTAATCTTCTAAATGCTTTGATGAAAGTCATAAAAGGTATCAGAGTAACCTCTTTAATGAAGTTATAATTAATGCAATGAAAATATTTGCTTAAAAATTTTTAGAACACATGCGACATTTTCCCATAACACTTTCGAGAGATGAGCAACTATTATCAAAGGATCTTATGACTTATACCAGATTTGATTGTTTGAATGTTTAAGGATATAGGTTCAGCACTGTATAGGGTGACCACTAGTGAATGAAAATGGAAACCATGGAATGTGGAATTGAGAAAATTTTATGGAATGGAATGGAAGTGGATTAGAAAATTGAAAATTCAGTGGAGTTGGAATGGAGATGGAATAGGGAAAATTTCATGGATTCCACGGAATTTCATGGAATGAAAAGTTTCATTCCTACACTAAATATATTTATCTATCGAATCTTTTGCCATAAGTTCAATGATTTCTTCTTAATTTTTCTGAATGATGTCTACTTCTGATTCAGTGTTTTCAGGCATCTTAAGTATACTTAAAATCACAATTTGTATAATATTTGCAGGAAACAAAGTAAACTAAAATAAAGCGCATTAAATAGCAATAGCAATTAATGATTTATACATTGAAATACTGTAATTCGATATTAGATAAGCGAATGCAACTTTCATATTAAAAAATACCTACTATATCATGGAATGGACTGGAATGGAAATGGAATGAGAATTTGCCAAATTTTCGTTCACTAGTGATCACCCGTCCGTTTTTGACGGTACAGGCCCTTCTTTTTAAAGATAAAAGACAAAAGTCCCGTCAGACCAAAAACTATCAACGGGACAATTAGTTGTCCCGTTTTTCAACTTTCATTTTAAAAAATGTGTTTAGAAAAATATTTCTTAGAAATTCAAACTTTGAATTTATTTTACAAATGGTAAGTTATTAAGAAATCCAGTTTAATGTTTTGAACAACTGTGGTTTAAAACTAAAAATTATTGAATTAATCTTTTCTGCCTTGACTTATATCTGACATAAACCAGTATTTCTAACTTTTGAATAACTTTTGAAAGATGCCATTTCTAACAAAAAATTATCTTTGAAATAAACCATGACTAATAATTTTCGATGTTTCAACATTAGAATGTATTGTTTGACACCTAAATATTTGTAATGACTAATGAAAGCGGCATTTTTCGTTTTAAAAATGTAAGGGTCCCCCTTTGATATTTTTAACCCGTCACGAGACAAGCCAGAGATGGTCACCCTAGCACTGTATAATGTTTTACCTCAAGTTTCAGTACTTCCTAGTAGTAAGCTATCTTTTTCGAAAGTGTTATTATGAAAAAGCTACATATCTATTCATGCTCTTAAAATCTTAAAATATATGAGCAAAAATATGCTCTGTAAAATCGATTAAGATCGAAGACAAATTATTAAAAGCTTTAAAATCTGTTCAATCAGAATACAAAGAGTTATAAATGTCAGTTTAGATTATGACTTCAACATTTATCGGTCAGAACTTGAGCATGGTATAACTTCTCGAGTCCCGAAAAATATTTTTATTAATTTAATCCCAATAACTAACCCTTAATTTCTAAAAGATTTTATGTTTTAATGTTGACCGAAGAAAAATATTGTATAATTAGGTTAAGCAATGAATACTTGATGAATAATTCTAAGTTTAAAGGTTTTAAATGCTTAAAAATGTTTTTTTTATCAAAAATTGATTCGTAAAAGGGTCGTTTATAATCAAAATAGATTCAATATTGTTATATTAAAACAAAAAGTATTTTAATTTGTTTTGTAAACTTTCTATTTGTTATGAGAATGAAAGTAAAACTCTTATTTCGTTATGACTATAAAAGGTTTTGTTTAGTTCGCTCTAATTGTAAAAGCAAATTCTTATTCTAATTTAATTACAATAGGAAATTAATTGTTATGGGAATCTAATTTTGGAATGTTTGAACATCCCTTTTTAGGAATAACTTTTCTTAAAATTATAACTCGAAAATATTCTCAAACATCCTTTTATTAATTAGTCAGAAAAGTATAAAGAGTGAGTGAGTGAGTGAGTGAGTGAGTGAGAGAGAGAGAGAGAGAGAGAGTAATAGAGTAGAAATTAAGTGAGTTAGTACGAGAGTGCAAGAGAGCTTAGACTCTGTGCGATACATTTAAATCTTTATGTATTATCATTCAATTTATATTTTAATAAAGATTGTTAATTGTTAAAGTCTGAGTTATTATTTCGCTATATAAAAAGCCACTTTCACAATATAATACATTTGTAAAGGTAATGGGTTTTACAAGTCTTGAATTTATTTTGTACTTTGCAGTTTACTCTAAGCTCTCTAACTTATTTGGAGTAAACAGGTGTAAAGTTTTAAGTATTAACCTTATAGAGATTGAAGCGACGGATTAAAATATTTAGAGTCGCCAGAAGTCTTATCTCTTTCTGATCGATAACACTTTTATTGTATTTTCATACCATATATACGAATAAAAATCTGATTTCAGTTTCAGTTTTAAGAGACAACACGAGTAGTTAACTCGAAATAAAACTATCTTTTAAAAGAAAATTTCGTTAACTTTACACATTAAATTGAGAGAACGTTCAATAATTAAAAGATTTTAATCTAATTTTAAATTTATCTAACAAATCTGAGTGCAAGTAAATAATAAGTGATCAAATTTTTCCTCTATACTATATGGGATTCGAGAATTCTCGAGTCTCGATCGAGACTCAAGTCTCGGTACCAAAGTTTTTTCGAGACTCGAGAAGCTCATTTCTCAAAAATATCATGCTCTAGTCAGAACACTTTTATTCCATGAGAAAGTGCGTTCAACATCACGTGGAGTTATAGATGAGGATTCCAGGTTTATAACTTTTTTATTAGTTTAATTTTCATCTAACAAGCAATGTGACTAACTTCTTACCTCCGGGTTTCTAAAATATTTTTAGTGAGTAAATAGCATACCATACCATGTTCGAAAACTGAAGTTAAGTTACTAACCAACAGGTGCTTACAAGATATAGTCATTAATAATTATTTACTATTGAATTAACTTAACAACATATTACATATATAACATTGAATAAGATTTTATTTACCACATTTTAGAAGTGCTGTCTAGCTTGCAGCGCAGTAAATAGCTTTAGTTCGCTGGCATTGTATAAGTTTTTTTGTAGAGATTGTCCAAAATAAAACTAAACCCAGATAAAGCGGTTAAAGGCTTTTCACAATTTGATATTTTAATCGCAAGTAAGTAATATCATTTACTCATATACTGAAAATTTGATTTATCAAAATGAACTTTTATTAATCTAATGCGGTATACAAAAATAGTGTTTAGAAATGTTCTCTACATCATATGCTTATTAATGCTATTAAAGTCAATTATAGCAGCATTCGTTGATTCTTTATATCAGCAAATTTTTCTCTTATTCGATCACAAGACTTAGCTAACAAATTAGTTTTATAAATGAAAACTCTTTGTTTTATTAAGAACGCCATTTTAAATACTACTTTTATTTTACCTCAAACATTATGATTAAAAGTTAAGTTTTCTTTTACTCGTTTCAAACTTTATTCATAAGTTGCATCTAATCAATACATTATATTAAATAAAAATTGTACACAAAATTTGAGCTTAGATGTATTTTGGAAAATCTGTATATTATAAGATTTATAGTTCATAGTTTAAATTTAGCTCAAAAGTGGCGAAACTAGAGATATTTATTACGCTGCGAACTAGACGGCACTTCTAAAATGTGGTAAATAAAATCCTATTCAATGTTATATATGTAATATATGACTTAACGGCCTGCCGCAGCCAAAGACCTCTGACCGCAACATAAGTAGAATCCAACTATATTTCTCCAATAAGTTACTTTTAAAAGTTTTAATAGATACAGCATTTTTTACATTAACGGCTTTGGTTTTGAAGCATTGACTTATTCATTCTACTGGCATGATTCAATGAAAGTCGAATTAGCATTAGATTGGGATGCTAAATTAGAATGAGAAGATAGTTCATAGAATTGACAGAAATGAAAAAATTAAATTTTTCATCAAAATTAATGTATTTTGTAAAAAAACATCAATTTTTAATGAAATAAGTTTAAAAGAACAATTACAATTTTAACTTTGAATTAGTAGTTTTATGGTCGAAATATCCGTTGCTGTTTCTATCATTTAATATTCTAACATTGAATTTCTGAATGACTATAATTTTTAGCACTATTTTTACAGTGAAATATCCCGCATGTAAGTCACGACGACTAACTCAAGTTCATAAGTAAAAGTTAACCTAGAGAGCGTATTTAAAAAAATACCTGACTACATAGTCTGGTTTTACTAATTATTTTGTTGGCGTTTTTTCATATTTAAATCCATTTTCAGATTTTAGGCACATATTAGATGTGATGAACATTGCCGAACCCTACTTATCATATATTTAAAAATATATGATAACGTATTTAATCACGATGTAAAATGTAATATTTTGGTGGGGACCCCACCCTCCGCCCCCACCGGACTCCCCAATTTAGTCGCCGCCGTGGCTTACTCTTGTTCCTCCAATTCCACTCAGATATCATTCAGAAATTCTGCGGGAATTGGAATCTCAGCAGATATCGTTCATACCCGAGATACCACAGAACTGTCGATATGTGCGCACAACAATCGACAGTTCTGAGGCCCTGGACACAAGAGATATTCGAGATATTCGAATTTTGTGTCGAATTTTTCGATTTTTTGATTTTAAGATTTTTGAACACATGATATATGGTTTCGATGTAGAATTTAATGCTGACTACAAATATGAAAACCATTTTTCGATATCTTTAATATCCACCGAATAAATTCATATTTTATCCCATTCTAAAACTTTAACGCCGTCTAACGCATAAACTATAAGTTGTACGGAGGTGGGCCCATTGGCAATCTTGATCAGGCTGATGACCTCTATGAAAATATATCATCAGATCCCGAGTGCCAAATTAGGCAGAATCCCATAGAATTTCCGGCAATTCTCTTAGTATTTGAATATTTTGAGCAATCAACTTGTATGAGATATTATAATTTTATAAATGCATTTTTAACAATTCTTTGATTTACAACTTTGTACTATCCTTAAAACTATTCTAACTAAAAGTTTTTCACCCAATAAACCCATCAAAACAGTACTATTTAAAAATGCGAGAAGTTTAAGTCTCCAATGGCCAAAAGTACACCATTCAATGCCAACTGTTTTAAGTGCTGATGAAACGTATTCATCGCATGTAACCAATTGACACGAAGTTAATACGTTCTCAAAATTATCTATCATTTTTGTTGAAACATAACTCGGGCAAACTACTTGAATGACTATTCCTTTCGACTCGTATTCTATCGCCAATACCTTAGAGAAATGCACCTTAAATGCTTTGCCTAAAAAATATTTACAATTTCAATTAATATTGATTATTCAGAATTCGAATTCAATCAGGTTTTTTCCGAACAAAATGTGAATATAAACGTTAAAAATTAAGATTTGATTACTTGCTGAATAAGTAGCTACTAATGGTGAAGGTAATATTGAGGCTATTGATATGTTTATGATAACTCCCCGTTTTTGTCCAATCATTTATGGCAGTATTAATTCAGTCATTTTGACCATTGACAATATATTTACGTTAAGGATTTTTTGATTAAAGCCTTCAGACAAGTCGGTGAAAATGTAGGCTTTTCATTCATGATTCCAACGTTATTCACTAAAACGTCAATATTTTTGAGAGAACTAATTTTTTCTTGAATTCTTACGTAGATATCGGTTGGCTCGAAATTCGCAGTAAGTATTTTGATCTGTATGAAAAAAAATTATTGTCGAACTATTTCATTACAATTCAAGTTACGGCAGAAAAACTTGAATAAATAGTGTAATGTCCTTTGAAATCGATTTTCTCATGAAGGTTTCACCTAATCATAAACAAAAAAGGATGTGGTGGGGTTCGCTACTTTTCAGATCTCAATAAATCAAACGTTCCTTCAAATTCTCGGCTTAAAGTTTAGATTAAATTCAGAATAGTATTTCATGGCAAGAAGTGAAAGTGGTCTAAGTGGATAATAAAAATACCTTTATATCGGTCGACGATATTTCGGCAAAATTTTCCGAAGAATTAGGGACAAAATTTTGAAAATAGTAATGATTCTAAGTTTAGGAAAATTTTTGTTTAAATCCAATGAGTTTAGATCTAATTTTTTATGCTTTTATGGGAAACCTAAATTTCTAGTAATTGTTTACTAAAATTTGATTTCTTAATCCCTACATACTTTGTACTTTTAGTAAACTAAAATCCAAAACACTTGTTCAAAACGGTTATACCCCGATTGATAGAAATCCACTTTATAGACACCCACTTTATAGACATCCACTTTATAGACATTTCATTTCATAGATTATCAATTATGATTTGCACTCTTAGTAGATACCCGTAGATAACCTGATTACCCCGTTTAATCCTCTTAGACTAATTAAGCTTCACTTTTACTAAGTGGCAAATTTAGTTTAAAAAACTGAACTCATAAACAGTTTTTTATGGCAGACTCTGCCCTCCGGGTTTGATTTTCACTCTGATTTGGGGTGGTTTAAATCGGGTTTGACAAATTTGAGGCAGTTTGGGTTTTATCGAGTTTAACACTAAAATTTATTTTTAAATTTCGCGTTCATAAACTTAAAAAATTGGCATGTTCTAATGAAAATATCGTTCTCTATCTTCGTTGAAATAAAAATCGACAGTATATATTTAAGTGTTCATTAGTTAATGACAAGCGATGATCTGTTTGATCATTATTATCATTTTGAAAATGACCTTTCAGCATCAGCATACAAACTACAAGATAGTAAACATAAGAGTTATTTTGCCTAACGAGAGTGCAATGTATACACTCTCGACAATCTTACAGTATTTTAAAGGTATAAGTTCTTGATTAAGAAGTGAGTTATCATTGATATGATATAAAAATTCATTCTTTAGCTTCATACAGTTCATGTGTTTGGTTCGGGTTTTATCAGGTTAAACTTGAAAAGTACAGGACTTGTTTTTAGGATTTCAGAGAAGTGTTTTAAGCATATGTCACATGAGTAATTCAAATTTTTAATCCGTAAGAATCACTGTTAAAGTTACTTTTAGTCAAATTTTGTAATTATAATAAATATCTTTCAAAATATTAATTATTATTGATCTGTTTGTGATATTGTAAAGTCTGGATCTTTGATAGGAGCGTGTACGAAATCAATTTTTAAAATATAAGAACTTTATTTAACATAACCACAATACAAATTACATAAGATTTCACAGGATTTAACACTAAAGTAAAGAGCGACAAATTTAGGAAAAACACGACATTTTATAGGAATAATAGGCGGGTTAAGTTGAAAAATATTTTACAACGATAGACTAAATCTTACAAGGTTAATAGCACATTTAGCTATGATTGGAAAATTATATATTTAGGACATACTTAGGTAGGTTTTAAGAGATGAAATATGCTTATCATCAGCTGTCTTCATAACTTGTACAGCATATGACAAGCATATGAAGATTTCTTTTGTACAAACAAAAAGTAATCTTTAAGTCAGTAATAAATGTTGACATATAAGGTGAGTTATGAAAATTAGAGTTTAGAAATATAGGTTATTACAAAAATATTATGATATAGGTTTAATTAAGAAACTAAGACGTTATTACAATATTTATGGTACGTAGAAATTATCAGTTAAAGATTGAGATGAATTAGATCCTGATATTTGTTTCAACATGTATTATAACTTATGTACTAAATCTGAATTATAAAATCAAATTAAACCAAATGCTTAACAATGATTTGAAAATCTATTAAACTGACCAATTTAGGCAAAAATTTAAACCAGTTTAAAGGGTAGTCTTTTTATGAGAGCTCTCACCCTTTGGAACAACTTATCTTTTTCATCCCTGAATTCACTATTGCCTATCAGAAACTTAAATTTTATATTAAATATAATACTAACTTGTTTACATAAAGTTGATTGATCTTTTATTTTTTCGCTACATATTTAAGCTTATCTTCATTTCTACTGATCAGAAGCAATCTGATCCAATCAGAAGTATTCGATTAACAAAATTAAAGACGTATTAAAATTCTATTCGTAATAATAATCATAATGGCATTGATTTCAGTCTGTTTACAACTTACAAGGTAAACGCCCAATTATATGATGAAATTTTTAACAAATCATTGCCTAAGAATGTTTGAATTAATACTTTAAAACTTTTGTAGAATAAAAATTTAAATAAAAAATTTTACCTTATATTTTGTTAATTTTATTAAAAATTAAAATTTGCAGTGTTATGCTATATATATAAACAGATATTTTTATAACTTATAAGTTATAGTTTAATTGGCATAATTCAATTTCAATTCTAATAAATACTTGATTTTATTTATCAAAATAAGTAATAATGTTGAATCCATAAAATATTAAATTAGTAAATGTTTAAGGAAAGATATTTGCAGCAACTCTTCGTCTTCAGAACTTGTAACTGTTATAGCATATTTCCTCCTTCTTTACCACTTACTAATTTGATATTATATGGATTTGACACTATTACTTATTTTGATAAATCAGATCAAATATTTAGTGTAATTGAAATTTAATTGTGCGCATCTATAAGCTATATGTATTCTTAAGTATAGGAATGTTATTGGTTTCTATTTATATTCACTATAAGTAACATACATAGCGTAACACCGTAAATCTTAATTTTTAATAAAATTAACAAAAATATATGGCAGCATTTTTTTACCACGAAAAACTTTTTAAAATATTAATTTAAACATTTTTAGGCAATAATTTGTTGAAAACTCCATTTTATGATTGGGCATTTGCCTTGTTATTTTAAATGCGCGTTGAGAGCAAAAAGATTGAAGAATAATTAAAATTCATCTTATTTATTGATGAAATAATCACTTAGATTTCTGTTCAATGCATAATTTAACATTAAATAACTAATGTCAAAAACTCATTAAAGTAATAGTTTATGATAGTAATATTCAAAAGTATTCTTTCTTAACCTTTTTGAATGATGAACGATTTTTCCAAAGTTTAATCATTTAATGAATTCGTTAAAAACCTACTGAGAAAGTTTTTTTTGTCAAATAAATAAAATATAGATTGAAAAATTTGATGACTTGATTATCAAATGCATAGTTACTATATGAAAGCGACTATCTATTTAAATATCGTGCCAATCGGACTTGTTTTTAAGAAGCTTTGTAAGATCTCTCTAGCAATATTTGAAATGCTAAATTTTGGCTATAAAAGGCTAATTAGTTAGTTTGTGTAAAATAGATTTAATTCTGTCATAAAATATGATTATAGCTATATTTCAGCCTTTATAATCTAAAAAGTTTATTTATAGTCTAATTTAAGAAGAAAGTACTCCTTTGTTAAATCTGCTTCTCACAGATTACATCAAAATTGTTAAATCAAAAGTAACTCATACTAAAGAAAAACAAATTCAAATGCAGTTCCCACAATAATAAGTTGACTATCATTTAGAAGTCCAACACTACTGTATGGCATTGATTTAGAAAAACGGGGATTCCATAGACATGACTGAATTTTAAATGAGAACATTATATAGAGAAAATCGTACGAGTGGCTTTCTTGAGGGTTCGGTTTTTTTATGCTTTCATTAACACAGGTTTCAATTGCATGATCTCTTATAGCTCATGTGCTCATTTGAATTTTAATTACAAGGATATCTAAAAAAAATATTTATCGGAAAAATAACTTCATGTTTCAAATATTAATTTTAATTACGACTTCCTCAATTTTGAAACCTCTACTTAAAAAGTACGCTCTTCAAGTCTCAAAACGTTAAAGGCCTGAGATTTATAATGAAATTTAACTTTAAAGAGTACGAACATTGTCTTATTATGCCTCTGAATTTTAGATCTTCATATTTGATGAATACTTGACTCAAAAGTTATACGTTTATTTCGTTGTTCTATTTCCGAAAAGCTAATAAAATCATTCGAACGAAATATTTCTTATCAATATACTGATTAAATGTAATAAGAAGTTTGATTTTAAAAATGTTAGCTTTATCGAATTGAAAGTCTTTTCACTTGTTTAACATCAGGTACTTGCTATAAAACGAACTGTAAAAATATTTTAAAAGTTTTTGCTTCAGTCTTTTAGATAAAAACAATGAATTATAAAGATCGAGAGTCTGATTTCGAATATTTTATTAACAAAAATCATCGATGAGAGATATAAACATATAAACAACAAAAATAGTGTTTAGTTGTGGTGGAATCACTTGTATTGTTGGAAAATGTTCAATTTCAGAATTAACCTCCTTATTTAAGCACAATTTTATTAAATTACTCATAAAAGATGAATAAAAGTCATTACTGTGAAACCTCGTTATTTTGAAACCGATTCTGCCAAAATATGTGTGCAAAATTACTAGTTTTCAAAATACCCCGTATTTTGGGAAAAATATAAAATAAAAAGCTTACTTAAAATTCAGTCTTTTATGTAATCATTTTAAGATCTCAAATAAATAAAATGATTCCGCATACTAAATAATTAAACAAACAAATGAAATACTGTGTTCATAAACGCTGTATCAGATAATAATTCTTTGATGCGTAAGAGTTTAATGTGTTTTGATATTTAACCACTATTAGAGATATTTCAATATAAGCAGTACTTTTAACATTATTTCTATAGGAATGAACTTTTTAGTACTTTTAACATTTATATTCTATAGGAATATACATCATGAAGCAAGGTTAATTTTCACATGTTTTCAGTCATTTAATTTCTAATGACATGTTTAATACAGGCACAACAAATCGCGGACTTATATGAAGCAAATTTGTCCTATATTTTTGCTTTATAAAATTGTTTAGCTAATATTTCATGTTTCTAGTTTAGACTTATTTCTGTTTTAAATCTTCCTTAGATTGATTGAATAAAATAATAAAATTAGGCAAATCTTAATGCTATAACTTATAATTATCCTTATGATTTTCCACATTTAAGATTACCTCGAATATTTGACATTATTTTTTCATTTATATTAATTTAATTTGATTTCTAATGTTTAATATAACAAATTTACCTATACTATATCATTGTTAGACTTATTTCTGAATCTTCCTTAATTGATTGAATAAAATATAAAAATATAAAAGTTGGCAACTAATGCTAAACTTAATTTCCTTATGATTTTCCACATTTGAGATTACCTCAAGTTTGACTATTTTAAGAGTATATTAATTTAAATTTAATTATATAATTTACAACTCATTGCTTTACACTGTTTTGCTAAAAAGAAAAATATATAAAGACATTAATTTTTTATTATTAAAATATTATTATTGCATGCAGTCTACTATACGAGAATTCATTTAGATCAATAAAGGTAGTGAAACACTAAATCTAACTCATTTCTTCGTATAACTAGAAAAAATCGTTTACTTATTAATTCAATTTTATTTCTGATTTCAACTGTAGTTTCAGACTAATCACAGATTGATTATTAGTAATTTAAACTTGAGCCTAACAACAAGTTTTTTCTAATCTAAGCAGTTAATCTAGAGCGTTGTTTAAAATTTTTAGTGGCATCTCTCAAACTAGCCTTCGATGAAACAGTTTCATGTTCTCATTTTTGATTTTATTTCATTTCAAAGCCATATTATTTTATCGAATGTAAACAAAGTGTAAATCATGTTCAATCAATGAATTAAACTTTAAAATATCGCTTTAAAAAAATCTCAAATCCAACGCTTTTAGTTTTATGAAGTTTACACATTCAACCACAGTACCTGTGACTTAATTCAGTTTTGGACTCAATTTTTTGAAGCCAAAGCTCGTCTATGAATAAGGAATGAGCTTATAACTGAATTCAATTTCCTAACTCTTGCTATAAGTCCACTTATTGCATTAAAATCATAACATTACTTAATCAAATTTACTTGCTGAAAAACAATGTACTGATTTAGTACTATCGTTCATAATTCTCTACAAAAAATCCGAAATTATTTTCATATATTATCATGTATTTAGTTTACAGTGTATTCAAATTTACAATCCCTTAATTACTTTTTAAAATTTGTTTTATAAAGCCTTAAATGCACTTTTTAAGAAACCTAGCGCCGCGACCCGCTTCCAATGGGTTTTCAAAATAATTCTACTGCCCATAAGTAAAATTTCACGACTCACTTTTGGGTCGCGATCCACCATTTGAGAATCTCTGTCGTAATCCACTATATATACGATTAGTAACAATTTCCTTACAGTGTTTACCGTTGTGTTTGTCATAAACAGCAGAAACAGCAGCTTGTTTACTCTAATCATGATTGTTATCATATTGGCAAAATAACCGAGTTGAGTGGCATTGGATAAAGTATGATCGAAATGATAAAAGTTATCTATAAGAAAATAATATATATAGAAATCAAGTTCGGTCACAATTTTGAGTAAAATCTTATTAAGGAATGTAAAATTCAACATTTTCTGTTTAAGAACAAGTTATTGCTAACAACTTGTAAAGGTTATTTTAGACTTTAAATTCATGTCAATGGTATGAATGCTTTGTACTTAGAATAAATTCCAAATCAAGAATAAGACACCTGATGGGGGACAAAGAGCCAAATAATTTAATTTTCATTACTTCTGCAGTCTTTCAAAAATACTTCATTATTGAAAAATTATAATAAAAATATGCAATAAGTTAGACATCAAAAGAGCGTGATGTTAAAAATTTTTAAAAACATTTTTTTTAATTTATGCACATTTTTGTTAGGCAACTTTCAGTTAAAAAAATTTTTAATTGGTTTTAAGATTTCTAGATTTTTAAAACAGATAATGCAACAGGTTCCACAACTCTAGATATTCGTCTCACACTTGAAATTGAAATTGTGTGAGTTATTTTGAATTATTATTCAGAGTTATTCAACTTTTCTCAAATTTTCGTGAGATGATATCAAGATTTATTTCGGTGGTAGTAATTAAAACAGGAAATACATGGATGCGCCCTTCGCTTATCAACTAACTTATCTAATATTCAGATGAAGAGTTGAGTAATCAATTAAAATAACATCTTTGCTTTAAAATTAATATTCGATAAACGTTATGAAACTTTTTCTGACATTGAAAAATTTTACAGCAATCTAACTGTTGATCACATAGATGTTATTTCAAATGAACAAAATATTTTATTCAGATCGTGTCTATATAAAAAAGTGAACATTTATATTATTTTTATGGCATCGAAGAGGCTATAAATACTCTGCAAAAGTTTAATTCACTTAATTTGTAATTGGTTTGAAAATATTTAAAACCTTATCTGTTACTTTTCATAAATTTTTTAACTTTTAATGCTGCAAACGTTTCATTTATTCTGAGAAGAACTTTATTAATTGCTTCAAGATTAGGTAAGTGTAACATTCTTATTTTATAGCCCAATTAATATTTGAAAAAAATTAATGTGCTGTCAGAATTGTAGGCAGTAGTAATACCCCAACTGAAAAATTTCATAATGAGCTGTTTCCAAGCCTATCATAGGACCTTTATTGCTATTGAGTTTTTAAATTTATGCAAATACTTGATTGACCAAAATATTAGATCTTAGTTACTTCTGGTTCTGAAGAAAAACATTTTTCTCACCTTTTAACATTACGTCTATGGAACATAATTTCAAAAAATCATTTGATTCCGTCCCACTTAGTTTCTTTTCGGGACTTCGCTCAAAAGCCAACTAAAATAAGGAAATAATTTTGGAAAAGTTTTAGAGTGGTTCAACATCTGAAACATAGTGAAACCGGCGATTGAGGTTTTCAATTGATATTTCCGATTAATAGGTTCATATGAAGTCTATATAAGTTGTGACCGTTAATGATTCAATCAGTTACTCCATAAGTGACTGTTAGTACAGTCTAAATATTGATTAGTTTTTAATATATATAAAAAGAATTGCAAAATATTATTTTGAAGTAGGTTGTAATCTCGAGGTTAAAAGGTGCGGTCTATACTGAAGTCTCGTAACATTGACTATAATAAAAAATTTAAGCTTAATTGTCAAAAGTTTAATTGTCTTAAAGCTTAAATGTCGGTGGCTCAATTATCGCAAAGCTCAATTGTCGAAAGCTCAACTGTAAGAGCTCTATTGATGTGCTACGCATTTAAAGAGTTTCTTCATTCATGTTTCCTCGTCTTCGGTGTGTCTTAGTTAGTGAAAGGATGTTCAGCATCAATACTCCCCTAAGCAATAAATAAATACGTGATTGCAGTTTGAGATAATAGCATGTTGTCGTGACTAGCTAATCCAATAATCTAAGATATCTATATGTGTACTGGCTAGACATATAAGCAATAGCCCGCTATTAGGTTCATTAAAGAATTAAAGATCTTTAAAATTTTTAAAGTAGAAATTAGAATTTTATTCAACAAATAAATAGTTTTTTAATTAGAGATTTCTCAGTCTGTCTCTCTTACATAATCACAATTTAGCCAGAGATATCCTTAATTTTATGCGAAAAAATTAACTACTTATTTTTGTTGTTAATGTTTGTTCTGTGTGTGAGTTTATTCTTGTTCAGTGCTTTGTTTATTTAAATTATATTTCATTCGGATGTGCTAAAGTAGCGTATCCTCGAAATTAAAAAATATTATAGTAGCTAATTTTTAGGTTAAAAACACTTTAATCGATTCTCTGTATCAGACCGAATATATTAAAGTCAGTCGTATTCCTCTATGATGATCCCGAAGATAGTTTTTTGAGTGATCATACAGAAAGAACATTTAATGATTTTATTACATAGATTATCGGGAACCTGTTTTATTAAATATTTGATAGATTTTTGTTCAATGATGGGCAATTGGTCTTCACTCAAAACTTTCATAAGTACAACTTTGTAATATTGAAATGATTGCACTTGAGCTGAATTAAGAAAAGGATCGAATATTTGAAGTTTTTTTTTAAATAAACTATTAGATCCAAATGTTTCCTCGTCTAAATTTCGAAGTAAAGTTGAATTCCATTTTCCATTTATTTCATCACGAAATTCTTTTACAGTAGTTTCCACTGAGAATAGAGTTGTATTTGGTAATATTAAGCAATATGATGTTTCTGGCAATAAACTTTGTCTTCGATCCTTCAAAATGCTGTATTTTTACATTGCAAGAACGATCTTTAGACGTCAACTGAAACAATGCATACATAAACCGATTTCTGAAATAACGACTCGTAACATATAATGCTTTTAATACACTTATAGGTTCAACTTTTTTGTGGTGACAAAGGGGTTCAAAAACAACGATAAACGAAAATATGAGCCTTTTTGTTTTAACGTTAGTTAAATCCATTTTTAGGCTCATAATGAGTGACGTTTCGTTATTTCAGAAATCGTTTTACATTATATAAATTCTGCGCTCTATATATTGATTTTACCTTTGATATAAAATAGAACACTAATAAAGTCAAAGCATTTACATATATATAAATGGGATTATAAATACTTGCAAACTATTCCCTCGATGACTTTCTGAGAATTATGGTATAAACGTTTATCAGAACGGGTCGCACCCTGTTCACCGATAAGTCGTTTTTTTAATAAAATTCGTTAAACATTTCATTTATCTCGATTTCAATAGTTATGTTATTTTATGCTGTTAGATTACTAATAAAATGCATCTAATGAGTTTTTAAGATGTCAGTGAGCAGGCTGTCGGTGAACATAGACAGACTCTATCAAAACTGGTATGAAACATATATTAAATAGTCAAATCGGCTCTATTCGGTGGCAAAGTACAAAATCAGTAAAATCCGATCTAATAGAAGTTTATATTTGAAGTCTAAAAGACAACCTGAACTAATTTTGATGATTACCGAAAATAACAATTAGGAGAAATAACTCGTTTTCACCGAAAGCTCTATCAATAACATAAAACTTTCGATTAAGACTGATTATAATAAAAGAATTTTGTGAAGACTGTATTCCCATTTGTTAGACAACATATTTATTTTCCGGTAAGAGTTCACAAACAATTCTATTGTTTATAACTTTTTATCGATGCAATAATACAAAAGAATAATACACATCAAATTAACGTATTAATAGATAAATAATTTTAATTTAGTTGATTACTGAAAGTATTCTGTTGTCCATTGATATTCAGCTCTTTTTTCAATTTTAGATAACTTTTACAAATTTTGTTCACATTTTGTTCAATTATTCTCCTTTTTGTTTTATAGACTTTCGGTCACCGCCAGATTTTTTCGATTTTATTACCTATTCGGGTCATTATATGGTAATTTCAGCAACACATCTTAATTACGTACGTAGATAGTGAATAGATAAGAAGCTGTACATTATAACAATTATGGATGACTATTCTCTTATCGTTTCTCCATGGTTAAGAAAACCTGTAAGTTATTATGATGATAAAGGGAAGAATTTTAGATCTAATTTGCTTAAGTACGTTGCGGAAGGAATCAAAGAAGAAACCATAAAGGTAGCATGCGATATATTATACTTATGTCATTTATCGGTTATTATGATAGATGATATAATAGATAATTCTATGAGCAGACGCGGGCGACCAGCAATGCATACCAAATATGGTACTGCAACTGTTATTACTTGGGCTCTTTCTTTATCTCATGATATTTATAAAATTATTTCGAAAAGTTTTTCAGATGATTTGTCTTTTAAGGTTAATGAATTATATAATGCGGTAGTACTAAAAACATCATATGGTCAAATTTTAGATTTGGATACAGAGTTCAAAGATTATCGGAAAATAGCCGAATACAAGACTTCGTACTATACGGTTTGCTTTCCTGTCGCTTTAGCTGTTTTGATAAAAACAGAAGATATGAACTCAGCATATAAAGTTCTTAACGATAAAGATTTATTACAAATTGGATTATGGTTTCAAGCTGAAAATGATTACACAGGAAACTTTGTAGAAGATAACACGGATATTGAAAACAAGAGTTGGACAGTCTTGATTGATCTACTTTCAAAGAAAATCGAAAACTTTGAATATCCTTCCTCAAAAAAAGAAGCGATAGAATTGTTTAAAGATTATGATATCTACAATACTTATATACGTAAACGTGAAGATGCACTTGAAGAATTGAAAAAAATCAAAGATTTTAGAATCGTTAATTTGAATAAAGTGTCTACGAATTTAAAACCCAAGAGATTTGAGATAGAAGAAACGGTAATTATAAGAGCTATTGATTTTTCAGTTAGATTTATAGAAACTTACAAAATTGAGCCTAGTATTACAAAACTTTACATACCCGTCGAACTTACTATAAAATCATATTACTTACCACAAATTAAATGTCCATTTACATGGCGAATTAATCGGCATTATTCTAATGAATTATCTACTGAATTAAATGATTGGTTATTAAACAATTGTAATACCTCTGATGATAAAATTAGACCTAAGCATAAGCTAATGGATTTAGCTCTTCCTTTCTCATTAATTTACCCAGATTGCGATGAAAAATTCTTAAAGATTATCACTAAACATATTATCTTTCTCTCTACTATTGATGACAATAAAGATGAAAGCTTGGGTGAAATTTATCAAAGTAAAAAGATCCATAGTATCATTCGTGAAATTTTTAAATTTTCTTTGGAAAAAGATACTGAACATTCCACGAAATTACATCCATATGCCAATAAGATAAAAGAAATTATCCATAAGATTCTTCAAGAATTAATGAAGACGATGACGTTTGATGATTGTAAACTTTTGGTCAAGTATTCAATGGATTATATTGATACTTGGATACATGAAGATCAATGGAATAGTAGGCTAAATGATATGAAAACATACAAACGAATTCGCCTAATTAATTCTATGGGTAAGATATTTTTAATGCTTTTCAAATATTCAAATGGTGTTGAATTAACTAATGAAGAATATGATGATTATGTGATGAGGAAATTACACAAAATTACTATACTACATGCTTCATTTGTCAACGATTTGTACTCATTTCGCAACGAATATAATTCATTTGTACAACTTAGCGGGAAACCATTAGAGAAAATGTTTCATCCATTTTCAATTCTGATTTATAATAATGGACTAAATTTTCAAGCAGCAGTTGATAAAGTAGTAGAAATGATACATAAATATCAAGATGAATTTATCAATATTCGTGATAAATGGTTCAAAACAGAAATAGTATCTGATCGTATTCGTAAACATATCTCCGCTCTTGAGGAATTAATGAGTGGAAATTTAAGATGGTCAAAAATTACACAAAAATATCATGGAGTGGAATTTAATGGCGTAATTACATCTGGAAAGGTTATTTTGGATCCAGAAAAGACAATATTAATTGCCGATGACTATTAAACACACAAACCAATGTTGCGTATACAAATATCATTAACCTTTTAATTTCAGAACATTTTCACTTTTATCCGGTGATGGTATATTCTTAATTTTATTTTAGCGTGTTCTTTATATTTTTTTTTTCAATAATCACGTATAACTGGTGACGGTATTCTATATCTGTGAATTATAAGCATTAAAACAAAATATAAAACTTTTAGACTTATTAACTATTATTAACTTCGAACTTTTCTAAATGGATAGTGCATGAGAAGAGCTTTAAATAGGTGAGTAATTCAGGTCATTTGATTACACTTTTCACTCATCTTCACGCGTCTCAGTAAAAGATTGTTTTCTTGCTTAAGGGTTTTCTGTAATGAGTCGGCCACATTTACTGCACCGTTGCTGCGTCTGCATTAAGAAAATAATTACGAATAGAAAACAACAACGAATGGATTCATCTTCTAAACATATTAATACTTCTTGTGATAATAGGGAACCTATTATATCTCTCCTGAATAATTTGTCAATAACCTCGTATTTTCAATATCATTAGACGATTGTCTCAAACAAAATCTAAACATTTTTTGTACGATAACATTCTTGGTAGTTTCAAGCTATTTTCTATAGGTCCGTATCCAAAGACAGTATTACAGAGCATTGCTTTCGATTACGAACACAAGAGGAGATTTATTGAATTTCAAGTGATTTAAATTCAAGTATAAGTATTGTTCAATTGAAAGAAAGAGCAAATATCATATCACTTATGCGTCATTGAACTTCAAAGATATTATTTTAGTAACTGGTGAATAATGTCTCTTCCATAAAAGTTCGCATTTCAAATTATAATTTACAATAAAATTTTTCACACAGGATAGCATAAAGAATGAGAAGTTTCAGAATAAGCTTTTAAATACCACCATTTGTGTGAATGTATTCGAAAAGATTTATTCACAACTCTTCACGTTTTAGTATTATAGTTAAATTCTATTTGCAAAATTATATTTAAGTTTTTCAAATCGACAGATAATTCTTAATTACAAATCAGAGAGTTATTAACACACGATAATTCAATTCTAATCTGATTTCAAGAATCGAAAATTTACTATTTCAGGATACACGAAAACTTCTTAAACTAAACTTTAGAAACATGTAATAAAGTTCATTGATTTGTATTTGAATTGAAATTATAGGTAAAGTTTCAGACGATTCATTACCTGGTGATATGGATTCTCAAGACTTGGTTTCTGCATACTTGAATTCAAATTTTCTGGCCTCGTTGAAAATAGCAAGAGTTATGGGAATTTGTTCATCAAAATGTTTGGCCACAACTACTGTCATCAATGATTCATCATTTTTCTTGTCCGTTCCCAAAATTTGGTCACTCGAAGATACGATCACAGTACTAAAAGTTTATGCAACTGCTTAATATGTACTTATCGTAAAGCAAACCTTAAACCCAGAGAAAAAGTTTTAATCAGTTTGGGAAGTGGTAGTATCGAACAGTCAGCTATTTCTACATGTCTTAGTCTTGATTGTCATCTATTCATAACAATCGAATCCGATGAGATTTTCTTAGGCTATTTCAAAAACTTTCTAATCGAAACTTCTCGTGATTTAAATTTAAAAGATATTGTAAGAAGCTAATGGATCAGGAGTTGATGTAATACTCAATTCGTTTTCCAAAGGGAAACTTCTGGCAAGTCTTGTATGTCTCTCAAATAATGGACGTTTTCTTAGGCTAGGGAAATATGATTTAGCTGTAGCACGTCGATTCAGCGTTAAGATAATTCAGATTCTGAAAATTCATAACTATAGCATTGCGTTTGACTTTTAAAACTTTTTGTAACTTTTAATGTTAAAGTTAAAAGTCAAAAATGACTAAAATCAACTTTTAGCTCATTTTCGACTTTTTAGCCTTTTATTGACTTTTTTTACCCTTAATCCTAGTACATATAGATAAATACGTAGACATGTTTTAATTAATAACACAATAACGAACATTTTCAATGTGTCATTTCAATTGAAAATCAATTAACTAATCATTTGAAATATGCCAAAAGACAAAATATCTAGATTCAGAAGATATATTAGAGAATTTGGAGAAGTATTGGATATTCAAACCGATAAGTTATATATAGAGCATTGCGTCTGACTTTTTTACTTTTCTTGACTATTTTGACTTTAAAGGCAAAAAAGGTCGAAAATGACTAAACACGACTTTTTCAACTTTTATTGACTTTTGACAACATTTTTTACTTTTATTGACTATATTTTACCCCTAAGTTTAGTAAATGAGTGTATCGATAGAAATATCCTAATTAAGAACTTTTTTTTCAACATTTTATTACTGTTATTTCACTTTATTTAGCTGACTTTTTTCGACTTTTTTAACTTTTTTCATCGACTATTGTAGTCGATTTTTTTCAACTTTTCAAATCGACTTTTGGCAATGCTCTATTCATAATGAAGGCAATTGAGCCCTTACTTAATAATTAAAAACACTCAATTTTAAAGTAGAAGCACAGTCGAATAAGTTTAACAGCCTTGGAATAGTATGGTTCTTCTCGAACCGCCTCTAGATTAAAGATTTTTTTCAAAAATTTTAAAGCTTAAATTAGTTTGATTTGATCAAATTTGTTGAATATATTTCATTAATTTGATCAAATCAAACTAAATTGTGATCAAAATTTTATTTTTGTCATAAGTTTTGATGTAATTTATGCACTTTCTTTCAAAAAACCAACGTGATTTACTTTCGAGATCAAAAAACTCGGAAAAGATCAGCAATTTTCCAATTTCTTGATTTTCGATTTATCTAAATATTTAAATTTTAAACTAAGATATCCCACTTGATATCATTAAAGCTGAAGGGCAAAGATCTACTCGTTGTTCAGGGATTTGTTCACTGCCTTCATAAATCGAAAGAGAATTTGGGGAAAACTATAAGAACATCTAAGTGAAACAGATATGAAGTATCATGGCGATATATGCACACTAGGTGATCAAATAACTCAACAAAACGATCACAATCATGCACAAGATTCAGAAAAAATCTAAGTTCGTAGTCATAAATCAGACCTAAGGCAGGGCATTACCATCCTAAGCGCTATCCACCAACACCATTATTCATTACCTTTACAAGCTGCAAGTGGTAAACTCTATTCCACGTCAACAATTGCCAGAGACATCCACAGATATCTTCAAAAAGGACAAGCGCTCCTGAATTCAAGAAATTCTTCTATTTAGTGATAGATATGAACTCTCGACATTCATATACATAAAGTGGTAATGCCTTCCTCGAGTTTAACAGTGGTCCGTCAGATAGTCGTGTTTTGATTTTCACAGCTCACGAAAATCTACGAGCGAAGGCTAGTTGAGACCATTGGTATGCTGATGATACTCATAAAATTTATCCGACAGATGCAACATTCGCGTTAGGCATCAATATGATTGCTGCTTTGGCTTTGTTCTACCTACCGATATCAACTCTTCACTTAGTCAATCATTTTATATAGATAATATGTCTTTTGGCACGTCTAGTTAATTATGTTGAAGACACATAGATTAGATATGAACAGAGCAATCGAGGGCCCCTATTTTTGGGATCGAGATATGGAAGAATGTGACAAATTATGAACAAATCCCAATCGTAGGTTACCTTAGACGGGTCACTCAAAATCTTTCCTTTTGATCAATTTTTATTTTTACATTTGAATTTACCCTTTAATCTCAAAAAATATTTTATGAAGACTATTTTAATAATACTTTACTATTAAAGGCATCCTAAGTTGCGTATTAAGTAGTGTTGGAAAATTTCTAGAAATTTTCTTTTTACAACACTAGTATTAAGCCGTGAATTCTGTGCGTGAATCAAATTGCATTCCCGTATTAAGTCGATTTCACATTAAACTGCTATGTCGTTTATAAAAGAGAGGCTTTATAGGAGAATCCATTTTGACGCATTCACAGTATTCACTGCTTAATGTGCAACTAAGGATATATTTTTGAGAGGCTGAATTGTTGCGAGCTGAACTCCTGCTGCTGAATTGATGTGGAACTTCAAACATTTATGTCTAATAATAAGAATCAGGTTATCAAATTTATAAGTAATTACTTAGAAATTAATTAAAACCTTGAAAAGTGTAAGACAATTACAAGAATTATGGATTTGAATGAATACAAATTTATTGTTATTTACTGTAGCATGTAGTATCGAAAAATAATTTTGCATTCATGTTCCAAGCATTAATTCAATTATGACTTTCTTTAATCGGAGCCTTTATATGAAAAACACATTTTTCAACTCTTAAAAAGTTACACAGCTTGAGATTTATAATGAACTTTAATTTAAAACAAAGTATAAATGTTCTATCATTATGCATGAGTTTTAGATTTTCATACCTGATGAAAACTTGATTCAAAGTTTATATTTATTTTATTGTTCTATTTCTGTAAAGTTAATAAAACATTCAAACAAAATATTTACTACCAATATACATGTTAAATATAATATGAAGTTTGATTTTAAAATCTTAGATTTATCGAAGTGAAAGTCTTTTCACTTATTCACTTAATATCAGGTACTCGCTATAAAACGAGCTGCAAAAGTATTTTTAAAAATTTTGCTTCAGTAATCTAGGTAAAAAAATATGAATAATAATGTGAATGACTGAGACTGTGATTTCGAATATTTTACTAATAGAAATCATCGATAAGTGATATAAACAACAAAAGTAGAATCTAGTTGTAGTGGGATCACTTGTTAGTAAATGTTAATTTACAGAAACAGCTTCCTTATTTAAATAGAGTTTTATTAAAATTACTCATAAGAGATAAATTAAAGTCACTATCGTGGAACCTCGTTGTTTTGAAACCGCTTCTACCAAAAATGGGTCAAAATTGCTAGTCATCAAAATACCCGATATTTTAGAAAACGTATACAATAGAGAGCTTTCTCAGATTCAGTCTTTTATGTAATAATTTTAAGAGCTCAAATGAGTAAAATGATTCAGTGTACTAAAGAATTAAACAAACAAATAAATGCTGTGTTCATAAACGCCGTATCTGATAATAATCCTTTGATGAACGAGAGTTTGATATGTGTTTTGATATTTAACCACTATTAGAGAAATATTAATATTTCAAAATAAACAGTACTTTTAACATTATTTCTATAGGAATTACTCATGAAGCAAGGAATTGCACATGTTTTCAGTCATTTAATTTCTAATGACATGTTTAATACAGGCACACAAATCGCGGACTTATATGATTTGTCCTATATTTTTGCTATAATTTTTGCTATATCATTCTAGTTAGACTTATTTCTGAATCTTCCTTAATTGATTGAATAAAATATAAAAATATAAAAGTTGGCAACTAATGCTAAACTTAATTTCCTTATGATTTTCCACATTTGAGATTACCTCAAGTTTGACTATTTTAAGAGTATATTAATTTAAATTTAATTATATAATTTACAACTCATTGCTTTAGGCACTGTTTTGCTAAAATGAAAAATATATAAAGACATTAATAATTTTTTATTATTAAAATATTATTATTGCATGCAGTCTACTATACGAGAATTCATTTAGATCAATAAAATTAGTGAAACACTAAATCTAACTCATTTCTTGGTATAACTAGAAAAAATCGTTTACTTATTAATTCAATTTTATTTCTGGTTTCAACTGTAGTTTTATGTAGCGGACTCATTGCATACTTGAGCCATTAATAGTTTCGTTGTCATGAAAAATATTTCGTAAACAAAAATTTAGTACTAATTGGCGATTGAGTCCGTGTATAAATTGTCAACTAATTGTTAACTTCTTATTTTGAACTGTCAGCCTGACCTCAACCATTATGAACAACTTCTTATTTGATAACCTAATAGGAGTTCATACAAATCAGTCTTATTTTCAGCTATTAGTGTTGTAGTGTTGTCCTCTTAGCCGTCGTATTATATATGTTAACATCATGTGATTCGCACATCAGTTCATGTTTTGGTTTAGTATTTGTTTGGTTTTCAATTGAGTGACAATTATTTAATTTATAGTTAGTTATAATGAGTAATAGTTCTACAAATTGTATGCTAAACGCGACCAAACGTTTGCGACAACATATTCCCTACGCTTTCAACCAATGTTTACATCAGGTTTGATCTGTTTTCAAATCAATCGTTGTTTGACTATTCGATTAACTAATTGATTCATGTAATGAATACTTTGTTTAATTTAGGCCACAATATATGCGAAGTGTATTGAATCTAATGATATTCATAACGTTCGGCGAGATATATGTTTAGAAGAATTCAAAAATTTAAAGAAATGCTTTGCAAACGCCCTCAAAAATGTTAAAAAATAATTTGTTTTAAATTATTTAGCCTATAATTGTATTTAATATGTAAATATCTAGAAATCAATTTTAATTATTCAAAACGTTTATTCATTCATAGATAATTAGTAATGAATCGAACTTCAATCTGAAAGTTGTTCTCAATGGTATTTAGTTTACTATTTTTGATTCGTTTATAAGATGAAGAAATCACATTTATTATCTGACACTTTATAACAATATAAGTGATTATGCAATCTAATATTTGATTTGCTTCAATTGTACACTGTTTACTTCAATAATAATTTAATGGCAATATATCATTAAGTGTTCAACTCAGATAAACAGTTAAAGTAACTGTTTAGAAGTTTAATAAAGCTTTACTAACTGTTAAAACAGTTTCATGTCAATTATTGTTAGTGATGCACACAAATCGTGTTCAATAAATAATTTTTTTCTCATCAATGATAAGTTTTAATAAGAACTATAACTTATGAGTTAGTGATGTCTGATGAAAAGTGCAGTCACATTACTTTTCATCTTTGACTTATATTCCATTTTCTCTGCCGTACATTTTTTTAGTAATGTTTTATACAATAAGAATATCTGAATTTCGCTTAAAATCTTATTACTTAAACACTGTCAATATTTTTTACTGTAAATTAACTCAAATTGTTGGTGATATGTAATTCAATCATAATTTGAGTTTAAGTTAAGTTTTGTTTATCTTGCTTTTAACTAATCTTCATATCATGTTTGCCACGCATTTTCAAATGTTTATACAAATACTTAAGAATCTCAGTTAACATTTTAAAAATACTTATCATTAAGTTTTTGTCTTCAACTAAAGTTTTATTGATAAAAAAGTACTAACAAATCACTGAAGTTTATATAATTTTTTATACCAAATTCTAACTGATTACAGGGCTATACTGTCCATTATGAAATGTCTGTCACTCTGCATAAAATATGACTTTAGTCTAGAACTACGTGCAATTTTATTGCAAATCAGAGGCGCAATTTTGATACGAATCCTAAACTCAGTCCTTAGTTAGTTATAATATCGACCTTAAAGATCGCTTTATGATCGATCGTTAGATGACTAAAGGATTGATTCTGAAAACAAATCACTAAGCGAGACAAAAAGATACATCTTTACACTTTTAGTATCAATACAAACATATGAATAACAGAAACATTTTTAAATAATATAAACTTAATTTAAATTGTCTACAAGTAGGAAGAGATCTACGCGTTTTAGCGAAGAATAAGTCAATATAGCAGCCGATGAAGTAATATCCAATAATGTACTAATTGAGTTTTTGATTTAAAAGTGAAAATATAAACATAAACAATAGTTAAGTATAAGTTAACGACAGGTTTATGCTGATCTTTAATTTAAGTCTCGATCTTCAATTAACGAGCACTTTGAGAATCAATCATTACTTAAAATCGTACTAAACTTGATCTTGAACTTAAAGATCGCTTCGAGAATAGCTCCCAGGCTCATTAACAATATTTTATAAGTCAGCGTTAGCCTTAGCTTTATCAGTATTTCCTAAATCAAAATAAATTTTAAAATGAGCGTCATTTGTAAGAATAGTGTACACGCTTCAATAGAAAGGCTTAAATTATCTACTGAATGCAAGTATTTGATGGTCTTTCCGATTAAAAACTTGATCGAAAACATAAATGAATTGTTTTATTTGAAGTACAATCATTTGATTAATAAATCCGAAATGTAAAGATAAAAATTGAAAGCATTATCATATACTCCACACTTATTGAACTTTGAACCACTTTCAAGATTCGAAACATTCCATACATAAACTATAAGTATTATCTCATCGATCACACTTCATTAAATATATACAACTATTTGATAGCTTATTATTAGATCAAAAAATTTTATTTTGAAGTTCAAAATGGCTTCACGTAACAATTACTTCTATTCGACTGCATTTTTCCGATTTATTCGGCTACTTTTAAGTGGATTAATCCCAATAGTACTGATCAGCACAACTGGTGCTGCTTTGGGAAAGTTTGAAAATAATGAATCCACTATTAGTAAAATGTTGTTGAATGAAATCAATAGTAATAATATTGCGATGTTTCTCAAGTTAGTTAATTATGAATCTCATTCGTTATCTGTGTTAAGCTTTGAATATATTGGTTGTTATTTGTCTTTAATTTATACTAAACAGAGATTTAACAAAAAGGCCACAATTAGCAGGACTTGAAATGGATGAAAGGATGGCCAAATATGTTTATGAGAAATGGATTAATCAGGGCTTAGATCACGTTTATACTGCTAATTACACAGTCTTATTATCATATCCGAACGCAACAAATCCGAGCCAAGTATGACAATTACGGTTGCCAGATTTACACATTTCAAGAGCTGTATAAATTCGAAAAAGTAGAAAACATTGAACTTCATCTGTACAAAATTGATTAGAAATCGTTAAAATAGAAGGATTTCAAAACTTTATTGAGAAAAGGTTGAGAAAATATAATTAAAAACCTCTTAAGCTATAACAGTTTAAATTATTGACAATTGTATGATTTAAAACTTGCATTATGAGTAAAACTATATACGAGTCTCCATTTCAGTATAATTTATGTAGATTTCAAATGTTGGAAAGTTGACAACCGTAATTACAACTGATCAAACTATAATTTCATTTCAATTTAAATGTGTTTTTGAGTATAGGTTTCAATATTAGATTCAAACGGAAGTCTGATATATGCCTCACACACCCACGAAGTGCCCCTAAATGCTACTGAAGAAGAGATACCAATTTATAAAGAATTTCCCCCATTCCTCGCATACGCGCCAAGCACCGGATCGAAACCAGTTGTCGGTAATTTAGATAGTAAGTTAAATTTTTTTATTTGAATATTCTGATTTGTTACTTGCAGGTGATTTAGTTTATGTGAATTACGGCAGAGCTGAAGATTATGATGTCTTACAGAAAGAAGGCATAAGTGTGAAGGGAAGGATCGCGATTGCCAGGTATGGGAGACTATTTCGCGGTGACAAACTTGCATTCGCTCAACAGTATGGAGCCATTGGTCTTATTCTTTATATGGATCCCTACGATTTCACCGATGGCAATATCAGTAATACATATCCAAATTCAATCTATTTACCACCGTATGGGGTACAAAGAGGCACACTATATATTGGAGACGGCGATCCATTAACTCCTGATTATCCTTCAGTTGGTAATTGGGTTCTTATGATTTTTGAATTATTGAAAGTTGTGCTAAGGCAAATATACGTGGGGTGTTCAAAAAGTTTTCTCCCTGATATACAGGCGACTGAACTACAAACAAGGAATTATTCTACATTTAAGCCATAATGTTATGCAAGTTTGTAGACTAAATCACAGATCAATTGCCGCAATCATACAGTCATTTATTGTTGATTAGTTGATATGATCTCAATTGAGAATCCACTCATGTTAATCTATCATCGAGTTCAAAAATTTTTACTGCTTTTAGTTTTATGATTTAAAACGATATTCGTTTTGAGGAAAATCTTATTGAACACAATATCTTTAAGATGTTAATCATTTTGAATCGTAAAACTAGAAGCAGTGAGAATTTTTGAACTTGATGATAAATTAACATGAGTGGATTCTCAATAGAGACCATATCAACTAATTAACTATAAATGTCTGTCTGTATGATTGCTGCAATTAATCCGTGCTTTAGCCTACAAAATTGTGTAACATTATCGCTAAATGTAAGATAACTCTGTAGTTCGATTGCTTATATATCAGTGAGAAAACTTTGAATCTCCTATGTACCTTTAGCTGAATGAAAATAGTTTCGTTTTGTCCATACTACCACCAGATCCATGTTTGAATATAGATATCTTGAATTTAAAAAATTTTTGCACACACAAAAGCTGGTTTAGTAATCCTTGATATTAACCAGAAGTGATGGATTGTTATTACTTTCCATCAAACCATAATATATAGGATATAAAAACCTCATTGAACATTCAATACAGTAATCGAAATAAACTAAAAATGAATTTTGATAAAAGCTGGTTCATATCATTGAGAGATTGATATGGCAACAGTCTCTTCTTGTTGCTGTTGTTGTAGATTATTGAATTTTAGATTGTAAACAAACCTCGTGTTTAAATAGATTAAATTGAATATCTGTATATAGAATCTTCACCCTGTTATTTTATGAATGGACTTCATCAAAAGCTAGTGACCTGTTTGAAGCATAAAATGATAATCAATAAAGTAATTGATTAATTCAATTTATATTTAAAGATGGAATGTATAGAATACCCAGAAGTGAAGCAGATTTACCAAAAATTCCTGCCCATGCAATCAGTTATTTGGATGCGCAACAAATAATGTCAAACTTAGATGGAAAACCGTGTCCTAAGGAATGGATTGGAGGATTGAATGTAAGTTATAATTTCGGTCCTGGATATAAAAATGGAAATAAAGTTGAATTGGTTGTAACAAATCGTTTGGAAGAAAGAAAAATACATAATGTAATTGGAGTAATAAATGGAGAGGTCGAACCTGACAGGTATGTCATGTTAGGCAATCATCGAGATTCGTGGACTTTTGGTGCAGTCGATCCATCGAGTGGTACAGCAGTATTGCTGGAACTGAGTCGAGCATTCACTGAAGTAATGAGTAAAGCAAAGTGGAGACCACGAAGAAGTGTTGTGTTTTGTGATTGGGCTGCAGAAGAATATGGACTAATCGGTAGCACAGAATGGATTGAACAAAATCAAAAGTTGTTACAATCACAGGCTGTTGCATATCTCAATGTAGATATAGCTGTCAAGGGTTTGAATTTCTATTTGATTCTTCTAGTCATTATGATTTTAGACATACAAATAGAAATTGATTCGATATTTCTATCTTTTAGGAAATTTCACTTTCAATGTCGCATCAGTTCCTCTACTATTTGATTCCTTATGGGAAGCAACAAAACTAGTAGAAAATCCAAATCCAGATGAGATTAAAAAAAGTAGACCTACTGTTTACGATACTTGGTTACATACCAATCCATGGAATATATCAATAGCTAAAGGCTTGAAACCGAGAATCGGTAGTTTAGGGGCCGGAAGTGATCACACACACTTCTTGCAGAACGTTGGCGTTTCATCCCTTACTATGTCCTATTCGTGTGATGATAGACGTGTCCCATGTTATCCACTCTATCATACATTATATGAAACTTACAGACTTCAAAGTCAATTAATGGACAGAGAATTTAAAGTAATTATTTTTTAAACAATTTTATCAATTGTTTTAGTTATTTGCAACTTTTCTCACTTTAAAAGTTTGCACGAGCTTTGGGCCAAATCTGGGCTGAAATGACAAGATCTTTAGCTGATTCTGTGATAATACCTGCAAGTCTTGAATACTATCCAATAATGATCTCACAAAATGTCGAAGTGTTTAAAAATAAATTTGCAACGAGATTGAGAATGAAAAACATAACTTTAGGTAACTTATAAAATGCCACATTAGTTGCAATCTATAGCAAGTTTTGCATTAATGTTTGCGCGTTTCGAGATTTAATGCAAATTAGAGATAAACTGTGTTTAGGTTTGAATATTTTGTGTTTCCGTTTGAATTTGTAAAAAGACAGTTAAATCAAACAGTTTTACTTATATTTAAATTATTTTTACAAGTCTTATTAAGAACTAAATTGTAAAACATAAAGTCAAAACCCGAACACAGTTTTTTATTTAATTTGCATTTCACCTAAAACACGCGCCAACACTGATGCAGAACTTGCTATAGATTAGGACCTAATGGATATTCTTTACAATGTAAAAGTTTGCAAAAGGATTTTACTTTATCATCGTTTTTCATTATTGAAATGAGCAGATTATTTAGAGAAAGCAACAAATGATTTCCACAATACAGTCAATCAATTTATTGAAGAAATAAAAAATGTAGATTTGAAAAAGTAAGTATTTAGTATTTCAAGTCAAGTAGTTTATTATAAGCAATATTTTATAGACCTTATGCAGTCAGAAGAATAAATGACTTGATAATGATGTTGGAGAGGGCTTTCATAGAACCAAAAGGATTACCAGTACGTGAAGACTATCATCACGTAATAATAGCTCCGAGTACTCTCAATGATTATTCAGGATCTTATTTCTCTGGACTCTATGACTTAATGTGGAAAATAGATCATCAAACAGATGATCGAAATTGGCAAATACTCGATCAGTATTTATCTATAGTTGTATTTCATATTAACGCTGCCTCTCAATTGCTCAGACAAACGTTTTAATAATATAAAGTAAAGGATAATTCAAAATCATTTGTTTCAATCTAACTTGGATTATGAACTTTTTCAATTATTCGCATAATTAAAATTGATTTTCGCATCATTTATGAGTTCAATTTCATTACAAGTAAAAGTAGACAAAATTGACACTCTCTCAGATATAAAAATGTCTATAGAAAACACTGATATTTCAAAAACTCCGGAACACATGGCAATAATGAACTTCAATTAAATAATATATTCAAACAAACACAACATTTCGCACATTGAGTTAAAATTAAAGGTAGTTTAGATCTAGAATTAATATTCACTTTAAAGGTTGATAATTATAGTTATAGTTTATAATTATTGTGCTTTACTACCAAACGAATTAAGTGTAAATTTTCCATTACATCTGCATTGCTTTCTAATATAAAGCTATTTTCAATGATAATTTTATTTTTATCTACGATAAAAGACTGCACAAAATATAGATGTCTTACCTTTCAGTTAAAACACAGACTAGAAAGTTGTCGACTGTACACAAAGAAATTACAATAAGTATTGAAACTGAAATAAGAATATAAATTCAATCCATTTTTCGAATGATAGCTTTCTATTAGCCACTAATAATACAGATCATTAATAAATTAATATTTAATTGATACTTGTCATCAATTTTTTGTAATTTCTTGAATTGAAACAAATTTGAAAGATAAAAGAGCGATAACTTTGAGTAGAGATAACTTGAGAAATAGAAATAACTAACTACTGATTAGAATCATACTGAATTTATCATCAAATATGGTTCTATTAAACGGCAATTTTCAATAGAATTAGTTTGAAAGCTTTAGAGGTCTAGTAAGATTCGAATTAATCTTCTCATACAATTAAAAAGGGAAAAGAATTGGTGAGCTAACACCAAATATTCTATTGAAATCGCATTCAAAAAGTCTTTTAGTATAAAGTTGTTGTTGTCTTCTTATTATTGTAAAGCCAAGTTTATCGCATATTGATTTCATACGAATATTACTATCCCATGAATACATCACTAATCCTTCAGACTTGAATTTTGACATTTCTTGACATCCTCTTGATATCAACAACTCTGCTATTTCTTCATTGTTTGCATACAAAGGTTGAGCTAAAACATAGTTTAAATTACCTAAAGTCAGTTTAGAATAGCCGATAATTTGCTTATTGTCATCAATGGCTGCTATTATGATAGTTTGAGGCTGTTTCATGGCTTCTCTTAACACAGTTTCTCTATTGATACTAAAAACTTTTGCGTCATAATCTGCAACAGACTTTAAATTTTGATCATTTATATGAATGATTGAGACACCATTTATTTGATTGACTAAAGAATCATATTTCAATGAACTATGTTCTCCCGTATATCGCACTGGATTTTTCTCATCAATAATTACAGATCCAAATAGTGCACAATATTTCTGGAACATAGATTCTGTTGCAGCCAAGGATATATTTGATTCACTGCCAATATGTTGAATTACTTGACTCCAAATAGAAGACCCGATACCCATATTTTGATACTTAGGTTTGACAGCATAAGTACTGACGAACGCAAAATCATCCGAAAGTTTTATTCCTGTGCATGAACCTATGATTTCACCTGTCATTCATATATATAAATATAGAATCAAAAGAAACAGAATTAATCTGAATTTCATTCTAGAATCAATGATTGATTTGTTTTAAAAGATAATAAGATTTAATGACATTTGTGTTATATATAAGATCTGTTTATTCAACTGAATCTAAGTCTTGAGCCACAAAAAATCCTTTTGGGTCTAAATTGTATCCAATTTTCATGTCATGTTTAGCTATAGTAAAGCCAACTTCTGTACAAACTTGTATCACTTGTTCAAAGTCATCGGCCTTCATTTGTCGAACAATATATTTGAGTTTATCCATTATGTGCCAAATAAAAGTATTTATTCCTTCAGATGTTCTTTTTTGGCTACAATTAAAACGTAGTTTACTTTTTCAGAAACAAATTTCATAAAATTAATATTTTACAAGTTCAAAAGGGTTGTTTAACAATATAACTGTATGCGATGAAAAGCTAAGTCTAAGTGTGGCCTAAATTCATCTTTATAGCTGTCTCTGTGTAGTTTCTTTGAAGGAGAAACAGATTATAACCTTTAATACATATACATTTGATAAATACAAATAATTAGTTATTCACCAGAGTCATATCGAATTCGTCGTCACATACGATTCTTAAACTAAAGTTTATTCAAAAAACTCTTCTATGAAATATTGCTTGAATTTTTATCTTATCACTCGAATCTCATTAAAGTATAGAACTTGCGAATAAATGCTCGAATTATTAATGGTTAGAATAAGATTAAATTATTAGTATTAAGTTTAATGATTAATTTGAAAAGTTAGCACACAATCAAAAAACGATTTCAATAAACATTGATATCAATAATTAAATCAACATAAATATAATTAAATCTATTCATAAGTTATTAAACTTACGCTATTATGGGAGAAACATTTATTAATAATAATATATTAGCCTAAAATTACTTTTATATTTTAAAGCTAGTGATATTTCAGATTTGAATCACGAGACTTCATGTGATATCGAAAGGAATGTGTAATTTATTACAAGGTTAACAAGTAGTTCGACTAATTTTTAGTTACGAAGACATTTTAGTTTGTGCACTTTCCTGAACCTTTTGGTGTTTCAAACTCGTTAAGTGAGTCTTTACAAATGACCAGCGCTAAAGTAGATATAAACGGTTGGCCAGTTTGGTACGAAAAATTTGGTTGTGGTCAAAAACCTTTGTTGTTGATTTCTGGTGCAATCGGTTTGTGTTGTCTAAGTGTTTTTATATTAAAATATAAATGCATTTTTTATGAATTAGGCACCGGTAGGACTGACTTTAAACATCAATTAGAAGGTAATGATGCGCTTGACTTTGAAAAATTTACAATAATAGCAGTGGAGCTTCCGGGTTGGGGCAGATCTAGACCTCCAATGAGACGTTATGGAAGCGACATTTTCAATAATGACGCGGAATGTTGTGTTAAATTGATGAAGGTTTCAATCAAATGATTTAATGCCTCAGCAATGGCGAAGCCAGAAAATTTCGAGTAGATTAGGTTAGGTTTTAGATTTTAATTAAATATATCATTTTTCGATTAAACCATATTATGTAATAGGTTTAAACCTGAATTACAACTTTTTTCTGTATTATTTTGTAGAAATCCTTACAACAAATTGAGAAAATTTTGTATTCAAATCCATATAACTTCTTTATGTGAAGTTTGTTACAGATTTAAGGTGCCTGTGCACCCTTGGTCTCTCTGACTTCGCCATTGCACTTCAGTACAATTTGAATAAGATGGGTCTTTTCTCTTACACTTTTCAGGATTTAGGTTTTGAGAGTTTTTCAGTACTTGGGTGGTCCGATGGCGCAAAAGTTGCGTTAATGATAGCAATCAATCATCCGACTTGTGTTGAAAGTGTGATTTTGTTCGGAATTATCACTTTTGCAAGCCAGAAGCATATAATAAAAAGTATGTTATTTACAAAAAGAATTGACTACTGGGAACAAGAAACTGTTGATAATTATTTGAGAGTTTATAAAGATCATAAAGAAATACAGGAACTATGGAGCAGACAAGTGGATTTTATAGCTGATTTTGGTAAATATTTTCCAAATGGAATTTCTAATAATAAATATGATACTATTAGATGTCGTGTTCTTATAATACATGGCGATCGGGTATGATATGAGTTAATATGGTCTATAGTTCGGTTTAAGGTTGATGCAGAGTTTGTGTATAAGAGAAAGATGGGGCTATCCCATGCTTAGTGTGAGCGTCATCGTCTCCCTTACCTAAACTAACTAACTTGACCTAAATTAGTGGCATTAGTATTAAATTCAGTTGAGGTGGATAGTGTGAAAGGTGCGTAAAGTGCTAGCCATATGAAAACATTTTTATGATAACAAAATGATTCTCTTCTATCTAAACGTCTGAGCAATTAAGGCATGTCTGTGAGATGTTGCTCCTGGCCAATTTTGGATTTCATATATGATAACATCTCTAGGGTGATCTAGCTTTTTATAACGCACTTGATTGACATATGTAGACACTTCATTGATTCGTTGCATATATAAACATGTATACGCAACAGTGCATTAAATACGGTATTACTGATAACTATGCGTCCGCTTTTAATTGCACCTGGGATTCTAGTTTACTTTCACTAACTCATAAGTTTAAATGCTCTGCATCAACTATAAACGCAACTATAGCCACTTAAATCTCTCACAGAGGATACTATCGCTATACAGTATTTGTTTTGATTTATCTCAAATTCATATATAGGATCCTTTGGTTCAAATTGAACAACCTTTACATGTTCTCAACAGTATAAAAGGTGCTAAAATTCATAGATTCCCCTCAGGATCACATAATTTGCATCAAAAATACCCTTGTGAGTTCAAGAAACTGGTTGAAGACTTTCTGTGCAGTCAGCACTCATAGAATGTAATAATGAAATTCTACATTTTTCGTAATTTTTTAATATTAACCTAAAGCGAAACAGAGCGCAATTTTAATTTGTTCTTATTATTCAGTGATAAACCATATTTAATAAGCTGAAAGTTATATCTTATGAATATTTAAACTTCAATTCTTGAATGAAACTGAGTTTTCTAACCATAAATCACAATCAATCCAATGAAGAAAAGATATAATTAAAGTAAAAATGTTTCGACGATTTTTGATTCATTTTACATTTGATCATAAATCAAAAGAAATCAGACAAAAAGTTAAATTTCAATTAGGACATATTGTTTGTCTTATGATATATTTACGAATTAGAGAAATATTCGTGTACTAAACGATAGATATTGCAAAGTGTTTATAAATAATAATAAACGTCGTATGACTTAAGCTATTTAAAGTTTATGAATAAATAGGAGTTTAATAAAACTATTAAATGAAAGATAAGTCGAAAATCATGTCTAATATTCGCGTTGATCAGAACCTTCAGAATCTGATGAATATTTAAATGGGTTCTCATGAGTTTCATCGATAGAAATGATGAGCGAATCAAAAATATTATCAATGACTGAATCGATTTGTGCTAAAGTATCGCAATCCAAACGAGATTCTCTTCCATTTGTTGACTTTGACTCTGACTTAGACAGTTTATCATAACAATTGAAATAACTTCGAGATTGGATGTCACAAATATTTGGCTCGACTTTCGGTTCGAGTGACACACAATTCGGTCTTTTGTCACATGAATTCTTATTTTGACTCACATTTCGTTTTGGTTTCGATTGAGAGAAGTGTCTCAATAGTTTTGTCGAGTCCAATGATTGCAAACGATTGTGTTTGGGATGATTTGAACTCGATTTGTAACTTATAGTTCTTGCCTTCGAGTCGGTCGAAATCTTTTTAGAACTAATTGTTTGCTCAGCTTCTGGAATCTATTCTTTTCCATTTGAGATACTATTACTTCGACTGCTCTTCTCATCCAAACCTTCACTCAAATCCTGTTTCAGACATTTTTTGCCACTCAATTCTTCGTCGATTTGATCGTCTGTTTGGATATAAATCGAAACAGATTTGCGTTCAACCGCTGATCCATTTGTTGTGTCGAACACTTTTGGCGTCGATTCCAGCACGTCGCATAAGAATTATAAGGTTCTTTCTCATGCAAACCCTGTTTTGAGTAAAGCAGATTCAAAGTTTACTTTTAAATTTGGTGCCAATGGAATAATATTTTCAAAAGTTTTTTGCCTACAACATGAGGGTCACTAGAAGTATAGATAGCACTCAGCATTCCCTGATCAAGTAACAATTAGTTGGTCAAATCAAAGTACAAATTTTTGGATAGGACTTTGTAACTTTCAAATGGAAGCAAAAGTTTAGTATTATAAGGTTCTATCCATAGTACTTCAGTGGAAAAATTATTTAAATGTTTACACGAACAAAATTTTAATCTAAAACATCGAAATTCTTTGAGGAATTCCAAATTAAATGAAGAAAAACAAGTTTTTATTCACATCAAAGAAAATTTAAGTTAATTATCACACATTTTGATTTGAATCAGTTCAAATAACTGTTTAAAAAATATTTATCTGACTCAGGACATCAGCTCATCATTGAATTTGAATCCTTTTTCTTTTCAGCTGTGATTTTATACTTATTGTTAACTATTTTTGGATTCGGAAAATTAATTCGAGTATCTTTGCTATTTCTTGAAGACCTTTCGTAGTGTCTAATATTGATAGTAATGAAGTTTGAATCAGGAGTTAAGCAATAACTGTTTTCAAACGAATTTTGTGTTAAACGCAATTCATATATTCTTTTGAAGGGTATTAAATTATAATTGAATAACTTAGCACAACTCTGAAAACCTTTGAATTTTTCTTTTTTCATTTAGATAACAATATATGGATTTTTTCTGTTTGCATTTCTAATCAGTCGACTGATTGTATTCAATGAGAAATATTCAGTTTGCTCAAACACTTTTCAATATTGCTGTGAATGTTATCAATTTCTTGTACGCAGCTGTGTCCAGGCGCAGAAAATTTGTGTATAATTTGAGAAATTTGAGGATTTTTCTTAAGAAAATAAGTCATCGCGTAAGTCATGATAGAGTTTTTGTTTTGTGGAATACAGGAATCGTTCCATAGTGTCAATGAATCAATTTTCGGATGACTTTCAATAATTTTCTCGAGAGTAATCAGTAAAGCGCTGGCAATGTCATTACCACTTCTGTCCCATGTTCTCTCATCCCATAGAGCACAATAGCCCTGTTTTTTGATTGAATCGTGTGCAGTCAGATTATAACAATTAATTTTTCTCTTATAATAGAAATTATTGACAAAACTCTGCTGACAAGTTATCACTTTCTCCAGATCAAAACACACGACTAATTTTGCTACATTTTCGCGATCTAATTTGCGGTCAGCTCTAATCAAGTCTTTCAATTTAAGATGATTTTGATAATCAATATTATCGATATCATTACTAACTTTAAACTTTTCACATGTGTCACACAAATCATTTTTTGGTTTATTGAAAGAAATATTGAATTCAATGTTGAAAATTTGTCGATAAAAAGAAATTTTGACAGCACCTTCTTCAAATTCAGAGCACTTTTCGACATACATTTTAGGTACAGATAAAGTCGATTCGAGATATTTTCGGGAAGTTTCACTTCTACGATAATGAGACTCAAATGTTGGAAAGGATGTGATGTGACTTCTTACGAAATTACGACTTTGATCAGAAATCAATTTTTTCGGTGTTTACCAGCTTTAGAAGGGATGAGGATTCCTGTCACTAACTCTCGATTTTTTAATGCAATATAAACGAATTTCTGACTTATGTCGAGTGGCCAAAAAGAATTTCTTACAAACACAAACTTTTTGATTTGCGAGTAGGAAATTATAAGAATAATTATACATTTTTCGACAATTCAAATTTTGATAATTAGAAGTCAAAGATTTCTCAACTGAACGATTAATAAAACTTCTTTTCCCAAAATTATCGAGTTTATAAAAATCTGATAATAAGTTTTGTCTTTCTACAAATGTGATTCTGGAATTACATTTGAAAAGGCATTTTTCAGTACACGTTTCTCTCAGTCTTTTAGCTTCAACTAGTTTCCCCTTTGAATTGATGTGTTTCAACCCTTTTTGATAATTAGATTTTCTTTTATTACATTTCCAATTATTAACATTTTTCGACCTTTTTCTGGTTCTGACTCTCAAACTGTAATTCACGAAATATATATTTAGAACAAAATCTGTTCACGAATTGACTATAATTTAGTCACAAAAAAACTCAACATTTAAAATAAAAAATTAAACTAGAAAATGTTATAAATCAGCTGAGCTCGTTAGAAAACTAAAATTTGTTTATAACTGAAATAGAAAATATCACAAACCTCTGATTGCCTCACTTTCTTCATTAAAATATATAATAGTCATATCCGAACTATCGCTTCGATTTTGCATTTCTTATTAAGTATCAAAATTAATTCAATTTTTTACATATTGAAACTGTTTTACTAACACATTTTATATAAATAAAAACAATATTTTCTAAACAATGACATTGTTCTCAATTTGATATATGATAAAAAAAGTGTATCATCTCATTAGTCATTAAATGTTTTTATCGTTTACTGTTTTGGACGATGACTAGAATGCTGTAAAATAGAAAGCTTTAAAAATATTAACTAAATTAAACGGTTAAATGTAGTTTTAAAATATTTTGATTAGCTTATAGTTTTGTTTGAAAGGATAGAAACTTATAATCCTAACATTTCGAAAAATGTCGAGATAGAACCTCATAATTCTGGTCATTGCGCGCGAATGGATTTAGATATTTGACAATTAGTCTTAGCGTTATGTTCATAATAGGATGGACTACAACCGGCAATGCATAGCTCAGTTTCTCAAAAATTAGAGGATAGAACCTTATAATTCTGAGCCGACGAATATAAGATCTATTTATTCACCCGAATCTGAGTCTTGAGCCACAAAAATCTTTTGGGTCTAAATTGTATCTAATTTTCATGTCATGTTTAGCTATAGTAAAGCCAACTTCTGTACAAACTTGTATTACTTGTTTAAAGTCATCAGCTTTCATTTGTCGGACAATATATTAGGGTTTATCCATTATGTGCCAAATAAAAGTATTTATTCCTTCAGATGTTCTTTTTTGGCTACAATTAAAACGTAGTTTACTTTTTCAGAAACAAATTTCATAAAATTAACGTTAAATATAATTAAATTTAAAAGTTCAAAAGGGTTGTTTAACAATATAACTGTATACGATGAAAAGCTAAGTCTAAGTGTGGCCTAAATTCATCTTTATAGCTGTCTCTGTGTAGTTTCTTTGAAGGAGAAACAGATTATAACCTTCAATACATATACATTTGATAAATACAAATAATTATTTATTCACCAGAATCATATCTAATTCATCGTCACATACGATTTCTAAACTAAAGTTTATTCAAAAAGCTTTTCTATGAAATATTGCTTGAATTTTTATCTTATCACTTGAATCTCATTAATTTATAGAACTTGCGAATAAATGTTCGAATTATTAATGGTTAGAATAAGATTAAATTATTAGTATTAATTTTAATGATTAATTTGAAAAGTTAGCACACAATCAAAAAGCGATTTCAATAAACATTAATATCAATAATTAAATCAACATAAATATAATTAAATCTATTTATAAGTTATTAAACTTACGCTATTATGGGAGAAACATTTATTAATAATAATATATTAGCCAAAGATTACTTCTATATTTTAAAGCTAGTGATTGAGCTAAATTATAAAATTATTGCATTTGATGTGAAGAAATCTAACTCAATACCATAAACATTCTATACTTTAATGCGATTAGTACTCTAAGAGTAAAGCTTTCAGGTATTTTATAAATTAAAATTTTCCCATTTTCCCATCTTGCTGGAAACTATTTGCATGCTTAATAAAATATTAAATTTGAAAATTGACATAAAATACCCGAAAAGATATTTCACATGTATATCTATGACAAAAGATAGGAAATGACTTGAATAGCATCACTGTCTTAGTACTACTAATACTTTTCAGATTGTCTCCGTTTTGTGTTTGACAAGTTGAGCACAAGCTATACACAAATAAAGAGTCTTATTTATAAGGCGTAGTTTTACACTAGGCCGCAAAGCCCTAGAGTGAATAAGTTATTAAACACTTTTGAAGTTCACATTTTACCAGAATTCGAGAGGTGAAGAACGAGAGGTTCACACTACCTTATATAGTGTGGAAAAGTTATTTTACACTAGTGGAAAGTCTCTGGAAATACCCATTGTTGGTCACTACATGACTAGCAATAAATTGATAATACATTGTTGGCCTACTATAAGCTGATTAACTTTCTATTTGCAGAAGAGTTTACTAATGTTTTAGTCTAGAGAAAAACGATTCCAGATATTCCTGATCTAAGACTCGATATTTTCTCAATCAAGATAATAGAACAATTAGAAGGAAAATTCACCTGGAACGACACTTCATCTAAATACAACTATGCTATGAGGTTATAAACGAAGACCTGTTCTCTGGTTCCGCAGTATTGATATAACTTTAGAACAAAACTAGTTTTGCCTCAAGCGTAAACCTTTACTAGTTTTTCGATGTGTTCAACAACTTAAGACCTTCGAATTCAGTTCATGTAAGAAGTTTATCAAATATAGAAACAGTTTAATGTAAAATTTGATTCAACTCAAATGGCAAAAATTGTTTGGAGTAAAAAGTTTTGAATTTTATTTCAGATTTAAATCACGAGACTTCATGTGATATCGAAAGAAATGTGTAACTTATTAAAAGGTTAACAAGTAGTTAACGACTAATTTTTAGCTACGAAGACATTTTATTTTATGCGCTTTCCTGAACCTTTTTGTGTTTCAAACTCGTTAAGTGAGTCTTTACAAATGACCAGCGCTAAAGTAGATATAAACGGTTGGCCAGTTTGGTACGAAAAATTTGGTTGTGGTCAAAAACCTTTGTTGTTGATTTCTGGTGCAATCGGTTTGTGTTGTCTAAGTGTTTTTATATTAAAATATAAATGCATTTTTTATGAATTAGGCACCGGTAGGACTGACTTCAAACATCAATTAGAAGGTAATGATGCGCTTGACTTTGAAAAATTTACAATAATAGCAGTGGAGCTTCCGGGTTGGGGCAGATCTAGACCTCCAATGAGACGTTATGGAAGCGACATTTTCAATAATGATGCGGAATGTTGTGTTAAATTGATGAAGGTTTCAATCAAATGATTTAATGCCTCAGCAATGGCGAAGCCAGAAAATTTCGAGTAGATTAGGTTAGGTTTTAGATTTTAATTAAATATATCATTTTTCGATTAAACCATATTATGTAATAGGTTTAAACCTGAATTACAACTTTTTTCTGTATTATTTTGTAGAAATCCTTACAACAAATTGAGAAAATTTTGTATTCAAATCCATATAACTTCTTTATGTGAAGTTTGTTACAGATTTAAGATGCCTGTGCACCCTTGGTCTCTCTGACTTCGCCATTGCACTTCAGTACAATTTGAATGAGATGGGTCTTTTCTCTTACACTTTTCAGGATTTAGGTTTTGAGAGTTTTTCAGTACTTGGTTGGTCCGATGGCGCAAAAGTTGCGTTAATGATAGCAATCAATCATCCGACTTGTGTTGAAAGTGTGATTTTGTTCGGAATTATCACTTTTGCAACCGAGAGGCATATAAAAAGTATATTTTTAACAAAAAGAATTGACTACTGGGAACAAGAAACTGTTGATAATTATTTGAGAGTTTATAAAGATCATAAAGAAATACAGGAACTATGGAGCAGACAAGTGGATTTTATAGCTGATTTTGGTAAATATTTTCCAAATGGAATCTCTAATAATAAATATGATACTATTAGATGTCGTGTTCTTATAATACATGGCGATCGGGTATGATATGAGTTAATATGGTCTATAGTTCGGTTTAAGGTTGATGCAGAGTTTGTATAAAAGAAAGATGGGGCTATCCCATGCTTGTTGCGAACGTCATCGTCTCCCTTACCTAAACTAACTTGGCCTAAATTAGTGGGGTTAGTATTAAATTCAGTTGAGGTGGATAGTATGAATGGCGCGTAAAGTGCTAGCCATGTGTAAACATTTTTATGATAACAAAATGATTCTCTTCTATCTAAACGTCTGAGCTATTAAAGTATGTGTGTGAGGTGTTGCTCTTGGCCAATTTTGGATTTCATATATGATAACATCTCTAGGGTGATCTAGCTTTTTATAACGCACTTGATTGACATATGTAGACACTTCATTGATTCGTTGCACATATAAACATGTATACGCAACAGTGCATTAAATACGGTATTACTGATACCTATGCGTCCGCTTTTAATTGCACCTGGGATTCTAGTTTACTTTCACTAACTCATAAGTTTAAATGCTCTGCATCAACTATAAACGCAATTATAGCCACTTAAATCTCTCACAGAGGATACTATCGCTATACAGTATTTGTTTTGATTTATCTCAAATTCATATATAGGATCCTTTGGTTCAAATTGAACAGCCTTTACATGTTCTCAACAGTATAAAAGGTGCTAAAATTCATAGATTCCCCTCAGGATCACATAATTTGCATCAAAAATACCCTTGTGAGTTCAAGAAACTGGTTGAAGACTTTCTGTGCAGTCAGCACTCATAGAATGTAATAATGAAGTCTACATTTTTCGTAATTCTTTAATATTAACCTAAAGCGAAACAGAGCGCAATTTCAATCTGTTCTTATTATTCAGTGATAGACCATATTTAATAAGCTGAAAGTTATATCTTATGAATATTTAAAGTTCAATTCTTGAATGAAACTGAGTTTTCTAACCATAAATCACAATCAATCCAATGAAGAAAAGATATAATTAAAGTAAAAATGTTTCGACGATTTTTGATTCATTTTACATTTGATCATAAATCAAAAGAAATCAGACAAAAAGTTAAATTTCAATTAGGACATATTATTTGTCTTATGATATATTTACAAATTAGAGAAATATTCGTGTACTAAACGATAGATATGGCAAAGTGTTTATAAATAATAATAAACGTCGTATGACTTAAAGCTATTTAAAGTTTATGAATAAATAGGAGTTTAATAAAACTATTAAATGAAAGATAAGTCGAAAATCATGTCTAATATTCGCGTTGATCAGAACCTGCAGAATCTGATGAATATTTAAATGGGTTCTCATGAGTTTCATCGATAGAAATGATGAGCGAATCAAAAATATTATCAATGACTGAATCGATTTGTGCTAAAGTATCGCAATCCAAATGAGATTCTCTTCCATTTGTTGACTTTGACTCTGACTTAGACAGTTTATCATAACAATTGAAATAACTTCGAGATTGGATGTCACAAATATTTGGCTCGACTTTCGGTTCGAGTGACACACAGTTCGGTCTTTTGTCACATGAACTCTTATTTTGACTCACATTTCGTTTTGGTTTCGATTGAGAGAAGTGTCTCAATAGTTTTGTTGCGTCCAATGATTGCAAACGATTGTGTTTGGGATCACTTGAACTCGATTTGCAACTTATAGTTCTTGCCTTCGAGTCGGTCGAACTCTTTTTCGAACTAATTGTTTGCGAATCTTCTGGAGTCCATTGTTTTCTATTTGAGTTACTATTACTTCGACTGCTTTTCTCATCCAAACCTTCACTCAAATCCTGTTTCAGACATTTTTTGCCACTCAATTCTTCGTCGATTTGATTGTTTGTTTGGATATAAATGGAAACAGATTTGCGTTCAACCTCTGATCCGTTTGTTGTGTCGAACACTTTTGGCTTCGATTCCAACAGTTTTGCACTGATCTTAGCTTTAATTATAAAATAATTAATAAATGATTACAAATACAATCCAATTAAGAAATAGATTTATGAATCGTTTTCAGTTATTCTTACAATAAATCAAATAAACAAATAATAGAGTGAAAAAACAAATCGTTATATGAATTGTGAAAAATATATATCCGACAATTCGGTCTATCGAATCATTATTTATATGGTTTGGTTCACAATTAATTGTGTTAACCAACAATAATGTGATTATTAAAGTGAAAGATTTGTACATTTTTTGTTTAATTACTAATGAATTGTTAAAACAAATGATTGCTTATGAAGATGATTTTCACACAACTTAAGGGCTATTCAGACATATCGTACGTATTATTTTTCGCTTGTTTTGGGTTAAAAGCTTTGAAAACTTTTCGAAAATAATATGAATGAATAAATTGGAAAAATAGTTGTTTTAATCGAATTAAAAAGTTATCGGAAATGAGTTTTGCTGAGTTTTTCATATTTGTTTAATATTTGAGTAACAAAAAGAAATATTGTTTGTAGCATAAAATGACACTTAGTTTGACATGTATGACCTTGAAGGAAAATTTACTTTTAGAAAACTGTAAAAATGTTTTATATATTAGATTGTGGTTATGCAAATTGCTATACTTATATATAGTATATTTAAATGATTTGCTTTTTATACAAAAGGTTAAGCAACTCTCTTAGCCCTTAAACCAAAATAGTAATTGTTTCATAATAGAAAGTTAATAAGTTTACTGCTTTTGAAAATTTCACAATTTCCAAACAACTGATCAATGAATATTTCATAAAATTCACATTTTATAACTTTGTATTGTTACTGATAGTACGAACATTTTTCACTCAGTTTGATTTTGCATTTCATCAAACTTATCACATAAGAAAGTGTAAAATAGTGGGTTTTTCCAGTGGCAGTCACTTATCAATTATTTAGAAATTCCCAAATTCCTATTTGTATTAAATTAGTATAGAATTAGCTTTACTATTAAAGAACTATTATTTTAATCTATTAACTTGTCACATTTATATAGAGCCTTTTTAATCTAATCAATGAATAAATGGTTAAAATTAAAATAAGTAAACAACATTTGAATGCAAGACATAAGTGAAAGACCTTAAAAATTGAGTCTGAACAATAAAATATCTAAATTTACTAATTATTCACTAGAGACAGAAAAGAAACCCATTTTAAACTAGATTTCACTTCAAAAAGCATTCATTTCGTTAAGTCAACTTTTAGATAGCTGAAAAAGCCGACAAAATTATTCGCTGCAACTTATAATTGTCTTTTGATTATTTTCTATAACAAATTGTGGTTCTAATTATATATATCTGAGTCCATCAGTTAATATAAAATCAATTCCTATAGTTAGGAATGCTTAATGTTTTGATAACTATATTGGTATTCATAAGCTTAACTCCCAGATATATTACATCCTTTTATTTAAAAAGGATTATGATTTTTCATTTCTGCAGAAATAAGTGTCTGTTATCCTAACTATACCAACACTCAAATGCTCAGTTTACAGATATTAAAAATACTAAAGAGGTATCAGTTCAAGAGTTTCAGTACTTTCAAACTTTTAGCTTCTGATCAACGGTAAAGATTCACTAAAGGTAACTCAAGTTCAGTAATCTTAAATGTATTTAACTATCATATTCAGTGATGAATCTTCAAATTATTTGCCTACTCAATCAAACAAATTAAATAAATTATTATTTGTATACTACATTTCGTATTGAAATCTATTACGAAATATAAAAATAAGTTAATTATAATTTATTGATAAACTACTTGCATTTAAGATAAGTTTAAAAGCTATAGCAATCATTAAAAAAGTGTTATCGAACTGATATTTAGTGTCAATGCAAGTAATGTTAGCCTTTTAGACAGTAGAGTACACTCGAAAGCTTATGGTTGATAGCAACCAGAAATAATGCGATGTGACGTCATGCTTTCCATCAGACCATAATATTTTCAGATAACAAACTTATAGAATATTCAATGTAGTAGCTAAAGCAAATTAAAAATCTAATTTAACAATAAATTAATGTGCTTCTGAGGAAATTTGCCATGATAACGTCCTTTTCTTGTTGCCATTGAGTATCATTAAGCTTCTGAGTGTAAATCACATTCATTTTCATTTAGCAAAAGTTATATTCTGATAGAAAACGAACTTAAAAAGCCTTAGCATAAAAATTGATTTAGTTTTAAACCCATTAATTATAAAGTCAAATTTAAAGACATTGTTCTAAAAAGTTAAAAAAATGATTATATGTTAAATGATTGATGTTAAAATTATGTTCTAATGAAAAATTTTGATGTACTGTATCATATCTCGAGTTGCATGAGATTAGTTAACGCCAGTCTACTTTTAAGTTACGCATCAGTATCTTTGCTAATTCTACGCTAACTTATCGGACCATTAACCAAAACCAGTTGACGTCATATTATCGACTACTTTGCTTGCAAAAGAAGTGAGGCATTCGTTTTTGGTAGACTTTATAATGAATATTTAGTTTTTACATATAATATAGAGCTATCCATTGTACCAAACAATATAATAGCCTTATATAGTCCAAAATAGAGTGTAAGTAAAAGTGAAAGCGGAAAAGAAAATTGTAAAAACCTGTTCTGATATCATGACATATCATAAGATATGGGAAAAGTTAGAAGTTTGCCAAAAGTCTACTGATTTTACACGTAAAACATTCTAATGGTTTTCATTTTTGTCGGCAAATCGATCAAGGATCTGATAAACAGACTCAAGTAGCAATAATTTTTTGTGAATTAAGTTTCTGGTGTTTATAAAAATGACGAGTGGAAAAGTGGATATTAATGGTTGGCCAATCTGGTACGATAAGTATGGCAGTGGACCAAATGTTTTATTGTTAATACCTGGAGCTTTAGGTACGCAATCAAGTCTTAACCTCTACAGTTTGAAATGCTTTGCGTCAAAAGTATTTTGAATTATGTATTTTTTTTCCTACATTTCAGGTGATTATTTTGAAAATTAAATATAATTTTTCTCGTTGCAATCAATTATACTTTTAAGGCACCGGCAGAAGTGACTTCTTGCCACAACTTGAAGGCCCGAATGCTTTCGATCAAAAGAAATACACAATCATAACAATAGAACTGCCGGGTTGGGGACGATCTAGACCTCCAATAAGGCCTTATGGATCAGATGTTTATTCAAATGATGGAGACGTAGCATTACAACTAATGGATGTAAATTAACTTAATTGATATCGTTGGATGAGCATTATAAAGTGTTATCTGTAATGTTATTTCAAATAGAGATCGCACTTTATAGTACTGACCCAGCGGTATGAACAGTCTAATTTAGCTTACTTCATTATCCAATTTAATACTAACCAATGTCATTCTTGAAGACACTGGGCTACAAAAACTATTCAGTCATGGGTTGGTCTGATGGAGCAAAAGTAGCAATAGTTATGGCTATTAAAAATCAATCAAGAATCAAATGCTTAGTCTTGAGTGCAATCTTCATACATGTGACAAAGGAAACGATTGCGCCAACACTAGCCACTCAAAACACTAAATACTGGCCTGAACAAACTCGTAATAATTATATACCAGTTTATGGCGATTCGTTGCAACTTATGTGGGACCAATACATCGAATTCTGCAAAGATTTTATGAAATCATTTCCGGATGGTTATTGGACTAATGACTTGGGGCGCATTCGGTGTCCTGTTTTAATCATACACGGAGATCAGGTTAAGTTCTATACAAGTCGTATAATGTTGTTACATAGAAATCATTTCTTGAGTCCATTTAAGTTTAACCAAAAACTTTGACTTTCTTTTAGGATCCGCTAGTTTTTTTGGAACATCCTTTACATGTTAATAAACATATTTCTGATTCTCGATTACACCGCTTCCCGAACGGTGCACATAACTGTCATCAAACACATCCAGCGGAGTTTAAGAAAATTGTTGAACAATTTTTTGATGAATGTGATGGCTACTAATAATTGTCTTTATCGGAGTTTAAAGTCTGTACAGGGGGCGTGTGATCTTTAATCAATCTTATTTTTATGAACTCAATCGGTATTTTCCTCACATTTTTTGAAAATTATTCCTATGGTTTTTTCTATGCTTTGAATTAATTAAATTACTGTTTATTAAAATTTTCTGACTATCAGGAAAACTTTCGATCGACCTTCAAATCCAAAAAATACCTAAAAAACAATAAAAACCTACTCTGAACCTTAGTTGATCTTTGAAAACATTACAAGCTTTTATAGTGGTGTCATATAGTCATCAAGGGTCGATATTTCAATCGCCCTCGGCGATAATGGTTCTACCTTTTCGCAGATTTAATTAAAAAGATTTATCAAAAGAGTTACATATATCTAAATTCAAAAGTTAAAATCATGTTGTCATAAATAGGTTGAATTTATTGATTGGTTGTCTTCAGTCAGAGTCAACTCAGGAAACAGTTGCCTTAACTCATAAGTAAAGACCAAAAGTTCAGATAAAATAAAACCCATAATTAGGTTGGTAAACTGGTAAAAAAAACTCCATTTTTTGGAAACATATTTGGGTAAATAAAAAGTACATTTTATTCAAACTTCGTCATTTGTCCACAACTTTTGAAAGTTCTTGTCTGGTGGTGGCCTTTACTTGAGACATTATTGTTATTTTCAATTAAACTTTTGAACAAAAGTGAATACTAAACTATTAAATAAGTTAAATACAATAGAAATAATTTCAAATTGAATTTAATCTGTTTTATAAGACATAATTTTAAACTAAATGCGTTCCGTTTGGGTTAGTTTTAAGCAATTAAAGCCTAGCAGAATGTAAATTTACGAACAAGAAGCTATACCATAGTTAATTCTATAATTTACAAAGTCAATGTATTTGTAATGAAAATCATGAGAATTTTAATAACTAGTTCTTAGAGTTTTATAGTTTTAAGCCTAAAATCTATAAAGTTTGGGACATTTTTAAGCTTTTGAAAATAACAATGAAATTTTGTAATTTAGGGAAAAGCAAATGTCTTAATTATCTATTTATTGCCTAATTCATGCGCAAAACTTATTTTAACATAGTTTGGTAAACTCATAACTTATGGTGAAATACTTAAACTTTGGGTCTTTACTCATAAGAATGAAATTAATTAGTTGAGAGATAAATTAAATTAAATAAATAAATAGGGAAAACTGAAAACTTTCTGTTTGCTTGTTGGGATTTTTCCTCATAAACACTGTTTGTGATCTGAATAAAATTATAAGACTTGACGTAATAAACATTAAGAAATGATTGCTTCAATATATTGAGAGATAATTATTTAAAGATGTAATTAAGACAGAGATATTATCAAAGGAAATGATGTCATAAGTATATATATTTTGATAATAATAAAATTTAAAGAGTAGACACAATCAGAAAACTTGAGGGCATAAAACAGGTTATAATAATTAAATTCATTTCTGGTAAAGAAAACCAATATTACTTATTACATAATTTAGATAGGATTGAATGCACAATATTAACACTAATGAGTTAGTTGTCTGACCTCAGATTTAGGCGATGAGGTAAGTTCTTTGCTCCCAGAGAAAGTGGAACAAATATATGCGTAAACTCTGAGAGTGTAAACTTGGTTTAGTATTTACTTTCAATTTTCTCAACTTTGTTGCTTTCAACTGACGGCACATTTCGATTTGAGTGTTTCTAATTTTCAAATTTCTCTTCATCAAATCCGTACTTTATATCGATTTGTGATTTGAAAAGAGTTGATTAAAGATGGCAAGTGGAAAATTAGACATAAATGGTTACCCGATTTGGTACGAAAAGTTTGGTACTGGACATGAAATCGTACTATTAATTCCTGGAGCATTGGGTATGTTTTCCTTTGAAAACTAATAAGATCGTAGTAAACTAGCTTATTTTTCTGAAAAATCCTGTCACTAAATTCTTATTTGATCACTTGGTAATCAAATAAGGTAATCTTTAGGTTCGGGAAAAAGTGATTTTACGCCGCAACTTGAAGGTCCGCATGCATTTGATTTGAGGAAATACACGTTTATAGGAATAGAGCTGGCAGGTTGGGGTCGATCGCGACCACCAACAAGACGTTATGGAGCTGATGTTTTTGTTAGAGATGCAGACATCTGCATACAATTGATGGACGTATGATTGCATTTATACTCTTATTTAGATATGAGTTTTTAAAAAATCATAATCTGAAAAAAAAACCTTTTACTATCTAATTTAATGCAAATTATTTTTCTTGAAGACATTGGGTTATAAAAGCTATTCAGTGATAGGTTGGTCTGATGGAGCAAAAGTAGGATTGATGCTGACCATCAAGTCAAAAAGAGTCAAATGTTTTGTAGCGATGGGTCTTTTTGTTCGGGTCAGTAAGGAAACTCTAACACCCATCATGTGGACAAGAAATACAAAGAATTGGTCGAAAGATATTTATGACGCTCTTTCACCGATTTATGGTGATCAGCTTCAACTATATTGGGACGAATATCTTAATTTTTGGAAAGATATGGTCGACAAGTTTCCGAGCGGTTATATAACTGATGATATGGCATCCATTCGGTGTCCTGCTTTCCTCATGCATGGAGATCTGGTATCATATTTATTAATATTCTTGCAATAAAATATGAAATCAAATAAATTAACTTAAGATTAATGTCCGATAGGATCCAATCGTGCAACTAGAACATCCTCTATATTGTCTCAAGCACATTCCTGATGCCAAGTTACATCGTTTTCCAAAAGGAGGTCATAATTTTCATCACACATATCCAGCAGAATTCAAGAAACTCGTCGAAAACTTTTTCGATGAATGCGACACTTGCTTCTAGTTTATTATATCTGTTCTTCAGTTATTTAACTATTGATTTCTGAAGAAGATTCAAGTCATTTAGTTCTAGTACAGAATGTCAGCTAGATTGTATTTTGCGTTGCAGAATTTGTTTTTATATTATTGTAAAACATGAGCAAAATGTGAGCGGCTACATCGCTCTAACTTGGCTTATTCTATAGTAGGTTTAGTTTAGTTAGCTCATGATTAGGGCCAACAAAAGGAGGTAAAAACCGACTTTTGATTGGCTTTCCCACTTTGGCGGATTGATTGATTTCTGCATTGATCATGAACTAAGGATCATTTTAAAGCATATTTAATTTTCCCACTTTCCTGATTTTTAATCCCACTTCCCTTCCCGCTTTTTGCAATTTTAATTCCCTCTAAACTGTTGGCCTTACTCATGATGCAAAAATCTCAATGGCATTCCGTACAAAACCAAAAGGTTTGAATCTTCTTCAGGAATCATTTGTTTGTTAGTTGAAGAACATATATTAAAATAATAAACTACGAGCAATGTAACGTTTGAGCTGAAATTCTGTACTAAGATCAGATATATCTTGATTTGATTGTTATCTTATCTAACAAATTTCAAGAGCATGCGATTATTATTTAAGATTATAAATTTCAACCAAATAGAGGCCATAGTATTGACAATAGCCTCATTTTTCAGCAATGAACTACTAATACTGTTAGATAATATTTAATTTTTATGTGAAAACAAAGTATTTTTCTTTCTTGTGTTACTTGTAAACTTTAAAAAATCAGAATTAATTTCTAAAATATATTTTAATTTAACTAAAATTTATCTCAAGTGATAAAAATTAGCCTAAGAGAAAATGGGAATGAATAAAAAGCTTTCACTTAAGCTTGATTATGAAGTTGAAGGTAACAAGAAGATAGAATTTATAGAAGTACTTGAACACAGTTAAACCGGTAATTGTACCAGTATCAACCAGATCAAACAGTTATGTCAATAGTAGTAATGATAGTGGTAGTTTTAGAAAAGCTACCTAAAGGTAGGCATAAAATAGTTATTGCCTAATATATGTAATTAAGATGAAGAAGAAAAATAATTGGCCAATCTTTAAGCTGAGACAAGGACATTCAAACCAGTTCTGTTAATCTTTTCAGTCGATTCCAATATCAAGTGAATAATTATTCTATTTCTCTCTTGACTTTATTAAACTCGTTGTTCTCCTCTCAATCTGATCAGTTAAAACTTAAAGATTCAGACAAAGCATAAAATCACTGTTGATTTAGTTCTTGGTAAATTCTGGATTACTGAGATTTCGGTTTAACCTTTAAAACAATTAGAGAAGTAGTTTAGAAGCTTTAGCTGAACAAAGAGATGACTAGTGGAAAAGTAGATATAAATGGTTGGCCGATCTGGTATGAAAAGTTTGGTATTGGAAGTGATGTTATTTTGCTGATTCCCGGAGCATTAGGTATGCTTTTCATACAATCTATCCAATAACAAAACAAACTCTTCAACTATAAAATTATCATCAAGTTTAAATTCACATCATTATGACTCTACTCTAGTATCTTGAACTGTTAAATATTGTTTGACTACATGTCAAGTATATTCTTTTTAGGCACAGGTCGAAGCGATTATAAGCCTCAATTGGAAGGTCCCAATGCATTGGATTTGAAAAGATACACTTTAATAGCAATAGAACTTCCGGGTTGGGGTCGATCACGACCACCACGGAGGCGCTACGGAATCGACGTCTTCAAAAGAGATGCTGAGATAGCCCTGAAATTGATGGAAGTATGAATTTGTCTGATATATGCATTTATGTTGAGTGTTTTGAAAAGGTCTGAAATGATAAGATATCGGTACTTTTTCAAGATGCTAGGGTACGAAAGTTACTCAGTTATTGGTTGGTCTGAAGGGGCAAGAGTCGGCACAATAATGGCCATCATTTCTCATAGAATCAAATGTTTGGTTGCGATCGCTATTTTGATTCGTGTCTCAAAGCAAACCCTCGCACCCATCCTGTGGACGAGAAATACAAAGAATTGGCCCAAAAGTATGTATGAAAACTTGAAGGCAGTTTATGGCAATGATCTCCAACTTTTATGGGACGATTATCTTAATTCTTGGAGAGATGTGATAGATAAGTATCCGAGCGGTTATTTGACCGACGATTTGGGGCTAATTCGATGTCCAGTTCTGCTCATACACGGAGATCAGGTCTGATGCTTGACTATTAAATTGAAATAAAACTTTTGCTGTAAGTTATGGCTCATTTATAGGACTCATTGGTCTATGTGGAACACTCTGAACATTGTCTCAAAAAAATTTCTGATTCACGACTATATCGTTTTCCGTATGGAGGACATGATTGCCACCAAAAGTTTGCGGATGAGTTCAAGAAAGTGGTTGAAGAGTTCATTGATGAATGCGATGCCTTTTTCTAATGATTTCTATTTAAACAAGTATTTAGATTTTATTATTGCTAAGGAAACTATAGCCAAATATTCATTGAATAGTTTGACTGTTCAAGATTGTAAAGATTTTATTTGATCTCTTAATAGTAACTCAATTGTCAAGCATGTAATTTCTTATAATTGCTATTCTTTGTCCTTGAGTTTTTTTAACAACTGTTTTATTCTGATTTGTAATATTTAGTGATTCAATGAGTAATAAATCATTTATTATATATACACATAATATCTTTCAATCAATGTCATCATAAAAAGGCTATAATTATTAATATAATTATGGGAATCTGCATTTTGAGCCTATAACTTATTTACGAGAATCACCCTGAAAGTTAGATTAGTCTACGTGCACAATTGCACGACAATGTATGTGCCCTTAGGAAACATCACAATCAAACAAGAGATCAGTCTAAAAGGGGAAAAATTAAACTATCAAAGTCAGCCAAGTTTATACAAGATTTCAGTATATTACTTTAATATTAGAGTGATCCCCAAGTTTGTTAGACGTAAAAATACCATTTGACGTAAACTTTATCATGTGATAGTATTTTTCCATTCATACTTTCTATTTCAAACTTGTCACACTTTATATATAGTCAGACCAGAAAAACTTTCAGTTCAGCTCAGTAACAATTTTGATAAGACTTATAATCTTTCAGAAGTCTTTTCAAGACTTGAATTTCATTAGACCTATTATCCATTAGTGTCATTTGAGTAGTTTTTAATAGAATCGTTTGCTTCGCTATTGAAGTATGTCTTTTATTCATCGAACAAAATGAATTAATTAAATAACTTAATAATAATTTTATATATCATTAAGATTCTGACATATTGCTTATTTAAATACCACTTAAAACATCGTTATTTAAACGATTAGGTTATTTAATTAATTCATCAATAAAATATAACTTCACTAAAGAGTGTTTATCTGGCTTATTTATGAGTAATATATCAAATTAAGTTCAAGTTTTGGTAATTCTCAAAAAATTAAAAGTCATATCAAAATTACGATTACACGTCTTTTATATCGAAACTGTGCTTTCTCGCTGAATAAAAGGATTATTATCTTTATACAACTGATAGAGTTCGTTTTAAAAACAATGCTATCCAGCGCTTCTCAAATTCTGTTCAAAGAATCACTGGTGATAGGCAAAGGATAATTTTAACACTAATTTTAACACTAATTTTAACACTATGGCCTATGGAAACCACTTGGTTGATATCATTGTGGTGATTCACAAGCCATGAAACTTTGAGAAGCGCTGCTCTACTCTACTCACAGTAGTAACCAGTGGGTCTGGGAGCTAGGAGTATGCCCCCCAGAAATTTTTCAAAAAATTTAGGTATAGGTTTGTATTGAAAATAAATGGTCGCAAAAACTTTGAAACCGCATCTATTTGACGCATCAATCGATTGCTTATTGTTAAGAGTTAATGAAAGTTTTGGTAGTAAATCAATAGATATTTGAATGTGAGTTAGCGCTTACTAATCGATGTCTGAGCACTTCATTAGTACTCTCAAACTAAAAGTCTAATCACGGTATTAGATCTAGTCATACAATACCGTGAAAATTGAACTAAAGTTGAAACAAAAAATTCTCCCAGAGTATACTATTGAGTTTCTTAAACTGAATCTTGACACAAGTGGTCTAGTCCTGCAGTATAGGTGAATAAGCTTTTGTTGAAAGACGTATTAAGGTTAATCACTTAAAAAGTCTGTTTTAAAGTGTTATTTAATGATATTTTCTCGTGTTACTAATGGAAATCCTTCAAACTGGTTAACTCCAATAATTGCAATCCAATAGAATAAACGTTCAACAATAATACTCTGAATAATTCATACTTTTGATTGATTAGTCCGTCCGTATCCTAAACACAATTTTTAATCGGAACACCGACCATTTCTTAAGCAAATGATAAAGCTTTCGAAGCTTCATTTTGATGCTAATGTTTATAGCGTACAGTTGAAGAATATTGCGATTATCCAAAATGATTTTATAGCTAGTGCTATATAACCATATGTCGAAAGCCAAGTTACCGAGAATAAGGTATGTTTTTATTAGGTGATAAGTTTATTTTCTAGTAGTAAAATTGCTACTTAAGTACAATTTTTCAGTCTTGAAATAACTTCTAGGACTTTTATTGAATAACTTAATTCACTAGAAATGAACCTAAATTCTTTAAAATATACGCTTAAACACTTAATAATCCATAATTTCGACCAGAAAGATGTGTTGTCATGGGGCGTTTTCCATTAGGTCATAATATAAAAGTCTTAGAAACTAATAAACTATTCAATATAGTAACTAAAGTATATTGAAATTCAAATTTGGCAACAAGCTGGTGCGCATCACAGTCAGATTGAATAACAATAGCCTTTTTCTTGATATTGCCGGGGATTAAGTTTTAAAGTATACATTCAATTTTCGTTTGAGTAAGTTCTGGTCACGAATTATCATTTATTTAAATATACTTGGGACAAAGCCTACCCTATTGATTATTTTGGATACATTTTGGTAGCTTTAATCGATAAGAGATGACTAGTGGAAAAGTGGATATCGATGGTTATCCGATTTGGTACGAAAAGTTCGGCTTTGGAAATGAAGTTTTACTCTTGATTCCGGGAGCTTTAGGTATGTTTCTAAATGAAAACTTTTCAATTTTATATAATCTTAATATAGAAACTTTAAATTATTATCTTCTATTTCTATTGTCTATAATCCATTCAACTAAAAGAGATCAAACTCATGACTATAGTCCGGAAAAACATGTATTTATCCATTAACTATGTATCAGATGTCCAAAAATTAGTCCCTTTAAATTTGCCATGTCAAATGTCTATGATTTAAAAGTCTACTAAAATGATTAATCAATGATTGACATTATTTGTGTGAGCCATTTCACAAATTATGTTTTGCTAACTAACTGTTCATTACGAATTTATGCAGTAAAGAAAACTAAATATTCTCATAATCATAAGTAATTTGTGAATAAATAAATATATTTGCTAAGTACACTCATGACGTAAACCTATTTTACTCACTTTGATCTAATGTATGTCAATCGATTGAATATGATGAGCAAAAATAATGAATTGTAAAGAAGAGCAAATTGGCTTCTATAGCATCCAAAATACACTGAGCGATCAAGTGAACTAATTATTAAATTATTTTTACTCAATTACTATTTGCTTTTATTTCAATCGAATGAGGACATATTCATGCAATTGAATACTAATCATATGCGTTTAAATTTAATTAGGGTCTTGAGTCTAGACATGAGCCCTAGGAATCAAACCTTTATTAATATCGCAATCAAAATTAACGCATGCAATCAATCAATTAATTCTACAATGTCTAGGCACAGGAAGAAGTGATTATAAGCCGCAACTAGAAGGCCCGAACGCTTTTGATCAGAAAAAATACACAATCATTGCGATAGAACTTCCGGGTTGGGGCCGATCGCGACCACCGGCAAGACGTTACGGAACTGATGTGTATCATAGGGACGCAGAAATTGCAATCAAATTGATGGATGTATGGATTGTTTTCTGATCAACAAATTGATTTTCTAACAAATCAATTATTTTTCAAGACTCTAGGATACAAAGTGTATTCAGTAATCGGATGGTCAGAAGGGGCAAAAGTAGGAGTGATGATGGCCATTAAGTCGAGAAGAATCAAATGCTTAGTTGCCCTCTCTATCTTTATTAAAGTGACAAAACAAACATTATCTCCCATTTTTTGGATCAGGAATACTAAGAATTGGGACAAAAACATCTATCAGAGTCTGTATCATATTTATGGGGATGAGGTTCAGCTTCTTTGGGATGAATACCTAAACTCTTTGCGTGACTTTCCGGAGTGTTACCTAACTAATGATTTGGGTCTCATTCGATGTCCAGTTTTATTCGTTCATGGCGATCAGGTCTTTGATGATTAGTATAATATAAAACTGATTATAACTTCAATTATACTTTAGGATCCGTTGCATCTTTTAGAACATCCTCAATATTGTGTTGAAAAGATTCCTGAATCACGTCTTCATATATTCAAAAACGGTTCGCATAACTGTCACCACAATTTCCCTGCAGAGTTCAAGAAAGTTGTTGAAAGGTTCTTCGCGGAATGTGACACTTGTTTCTAACTGATTAACTACATGTTTGTTCTATATTAAGCACTTAAAGAATGTTCTGTTTATACTATAGATTTAAAGTTATTGATGTAATTTTTTCTCACTAACCAACTTCGTAACCATTACTAACCATAAAATAATGTTTGTTCTAAGAGTTTGTGAATTGTCATACTTTTAAAAAGTAATCAAAGTTATATTTTAGATAATCATTGTCAGTTTAACTGTTATACAAAGCAAAGCTTTTCGATTAGACTAACATCAATTTGACCGGCTTTGTTCAATAATTTATGTTAAATGTTAACAAAATAGAATATAAAACCGAGCATCCTTGAGATAATATAATGAAAATTAATTTTTAAAGCAAATTTTAGATTTGTAGGAAGTAAAATCATGTATTTTTGTTTATATTTTCATGTAAACTACTCGGATTAACCGCAAAAGTTCAAAATGAGTAAAAGTTGTAGTTCGTGGAATATTCAATGAATTTAGTTCAACGTTGATGTGTCGATCGAAACTTTAACAGCAATTTTCGTTCGCCTCAAAAGCTTTAAGTCTTTTCACAAAAAAACAAAAATAATAACAAAAGTAATAAAACTTAACCTCATTAGATGCAAATAATTCATTCTTGAGATAAAAAAATTTCAAATTAGCTACTAAGCTATTAGAAAGTGAAAGTAGACATACTTCATTAAATTGTAATTAAAGGTAAGTTTCGTTACACCTAACAATTTAATGGGCTGGAGTGAAAGCATGAAAAGGACATTAAAACCAGTTATAGATTAGTGTTGAATGCACAGTTAGAAATGCCATAAGTACTGAACCTCCAATCAAGTTTAAGTCGAATTTCCTCGTTCTGAGTCAGTGATAGGGTGAATACTTTGTAAATTTCTTTCCTCACATCAAAGTATATAACCGTTAAAGAAGTTAAGCGAAGAGCTCTTAATGTTAGGCCAGGATTTGTGTCAACAGATTGAAATAATTATTAAGATAAATCATCCTATTTAGTATTGAAGATGACAAGTGGAAAAGTTGACATAAACGGTTGGCCAATTTGGTACGAAAAGTTCGGCACTGGACGTGAAGTTGTATTACTAATACCCGGGGCTATTGGTACGTAACCAATACATTGTCTTACAAGCTTTATTCGAGGAAAATATTTTAGATTTCATGTTATATCGAGCAGTTCTTAGATACTGTATACGAGATGAGATGCATTTATATTAAGATCATTTTAATAACAATAACTTTAGGCACAGGCAGAAGTGATTTCAAGCCACAACTTGAAGGGCCGAATGCTTTTGATTTGAAAAAATACACTTTCATAGCGATAGAACTTCCAGGTTGGGGACGATCGCGGCCACCGAAGAGGCCGTATGGAATGGACGTCTACAGCTATGACACAGAGTGTGCACTAAAATTGATGGAAGTATGAGCTCTAAAACATCTGTTTAGTGAGTTGTTGTTAAGGGACAAACCTGTTTAATTTGACATCAACTTTTCAATTGCGCATTAGAATAAAGTTTTGATTAAACTTAAGGAATTTTTTATTTTAAAGGCATTGGGATATAAAGAATACTCGATTATAGGTTAGTCAAATAGATTTTGTTATGATTGGTTTAAATTGAATTTTCTCTTAAAGGATGGTCTGATGGCGCAAAAGTTGCCCTATTCATGGCTATAGCGGAACAATCAAGAATCAAATGTGCGGTTATTAGTGGAATATTCGTACACCTGACTAAACAAAATGTCGCTCCGATGGACTTCACTAGAGACACCAAAAAGTGGCCTCAAGAACTTTACGATAACTACTTACCAGTTTATGGAAGTCCACAAGCTCTTCAGCTAATATGGGACGAACACATCAACTTCTGTAGAGATGCATATGAATTGTGTGGCGAAGGCGGGTATTTGATTAAAGATTTGCATCTTATTAGATGCCCGGTTCTAATAATTCACGGTGATAAGGTATAGATTTAGTTGGGCTCAACTCTTACAATTATAATATTAAAATATTGTTATATAGGACCCACTGATAGCTCTGGAACATCCCTTACATTGTGCCAAAAACATTCCGGACGCACGACTGCATCGATTTCCTGAAGGCTCGCATAACTGTCACCAAACATATGCGGCCGAGTTTAAAAAACTTGTTGAAAATTTTTTTAATGACTGTGACAGTTGTTTCTAATGAATTCAGCTTTTATATTAAGACTATATGAATGATTAACATTTGACGATGAATTAAACTAGAACTTATCATATTAAATCAGAAAACAATAAGATTTAACCTTATTTGATAAAGATGATTCATTATTATTGTTATTATTGAAATTAAATACTAATTATCTGAGCTATTAGTGAATGAAAGCCTATTTATTTCTGTATTTAATGGCTTAAGAACTTAGACTCAAGCTAGACCTAATGGCCTCATGCATTGCAATAAAATCAAAAGTCGAACCATAAGAAAGAAGGGCACTCAAAACCAGTTATGCTAAACCAATCAATATTTTGCTCTAAGAAGTCCCAGAAGTGCTCGAACCAAGAAATTTCAGTTTTGATTTTCCTCATTTTGATTCATTACTAGTGTTTATAATCCGTTTGCATAAAAATTTCTCTCTTCACACAAAATAATCCAAAGTAAAGCGGATTTGTTACAAGCGTAAAAACGTAAAAAAATAGTTGAGTGAAGACTTTTCAAAGTTGTGCCAACTATTACATAAAATTTGTGTCAACCGACTGAACAAAATTACTTAAAATTCGCAAAACTACAGGGTTTATCATTGATTCAATAATTTTGTTTTTGAAATTTCGCAATCTTTACAATCAGTATTTATAAAGATGACAAGTGGGAAAGTAGACGTAAATGGTTGGCCAATTTGGTACGAAAAGTTTGGTACAGGACGCGAAGTTGTATTACTAATACCTGGGGCTATAGGCATGTAATCAAGACATTCTCGTAAAATTTGAGTTGTTCAAACTAGGTCTAAGATATACTTGTAATTCATATTTTATAGTAGTTTTATTATTGTAGTTCATATATATGTATATTTAAAATTCATATATCACTTGCGATTCAAACTATGCTTTTTCTCAATCAATATGTAAATTATTATCTCTAATGTTTAGGCACAGGTAGAAGTGATTTTAAACCACAACTCGAAGGGCCGAATGCTTTTGATCTGAAAAAATACACATTTATAGCAATAGAACTTCCGGGTTGGGGTCGATCACGACCACCGAAAAGGCCTTATGGAATAGACGTCTATCATAATGATACCGACTGTGCTATAAAACTAATGGAAGTATGAGCTCTACAAATGGTTTTATAGTGATTTTATGTTCGGCACTTTCGCTACAAAGACAAATGTTTATGTTTCAAAATAATCTATTATTTCCGAAGTTTCATGTTTTTTAAACATCCGTTCTTGTGAATTTATCAAGATTTCTAATTTCTCTTTTATGAAATTTTAAATTTTCAGCACATTTAGCTATCTTTTCAGTTTGTTTTTGATGTCAACTCTTTCTTAACCAGTTTGAGTTAAGTTTTGATTGAATTTATCTATTTAAAGACATTAGGCTATAAGACATATTCGGTTATCGGATGGTCGGATGGTGCAAAAGTGGCTGCATTATTGGCAATATTGACCCCATCAAGAATCAAATGCGCAATTGCGATTGGAATATTCATATACGCAACTAAAAAAACAATTGCTCCCACTCTATTCACAAGAGACACCAAAAAGTGGCCCAAAGAACTTTACGATAACTACTTACCAATCTATGGAAGTCCACAAGCTCTTCAGCTGATCTGGGATGAACACATCAACTTCTGCAGAGATGGTTATGATAACTGTGGTGAAGGCGGGTATTTGACCAATGATTTGAATCAGATTCGATGTCCAGTTTTGATCATTCACGGCGATAAAGTATAGATTTAATTGGATTCAGTTCTTACAATAATTACATTTTTATATCACTCCTTTAGGACCCACTCATAAGTTTGGAACATCCCTTATATTGTGTGAAAAATATTCCGGACGCACGACTACATCGATTCCCTGAAGGCTCGCATAACTGTCACCAGACCTTCGCCGCTGAGTTCAAGAAAGTTGTCGAAAAATTCTTTGATGACTGTGACAGTTGCTTCTAATGGACTCTATTCTTATATTGTGACTATCTCTCAATATTTCTATAAATAATAATTATTTATATGATTTTTAATATATCATTACTCAAAATATCTACAATATATTCAATTATATTTTATGATTCATTATATGATCCACTTTATTGTCGAGAATTAAAATCAAACAAATCAGTTCAGTTTTCACTTAAATTAAAAATAAATTGATTTTTAATCCCAAGAGCTAAATCGCTATATTTCTAATTCATCAAATTGTTTTGTCTTGCCCCAGTTTTGGTAAAGCAAATATCAAATTATAATTCGATTTAGTTTATATTAACTATGAATCAAAAGTAAATATTCAAATTTAGATAGACTTCATCAACAATAATCATCTCAATTTTCATAGATTGTATATTTATTCGAATAGAAATTATAATAATTAGTTTCATTAAAGAATAAAACCTAATTTGAAAAAATAAATATTTCACAACAGCTTTCTATGCAATTGTCTCAGCTGCTCGTACGTTACTTCAAGTGACACTTCATGAGACTTTGATGAAGGCATCGATAGTGTCGCCGCTAGTATTGCGTTCTTTTCTGACAAACACTGAATAACAACAAAACATAAAATTATTAGAAAAATTAACCTAAAGTACAATTTACTTACCTTAGAAATATGTGGGGCTGGAAACGATGCGAAATGAGCATCAGTTTGATAGCCATCATTCCATTGCTTAACAAATTCAACAACTTCTCTCTCAAGCTTTTGATACCTAGCGATAAAATCCAATCGCTTTAAGGCTTGTTCTTGTATTTGTTTCTTGATCGGTATCTTGAAATCCCAAACAGACTCCGTAATCATTGATATTCTAATATCATTTTGCAATTCATTCAGTTGTTTAGTTAAAGTGATTAACTTTTCTTGTTTAGGGTCTATTAGATCTTGTTTCCCCTGAGCTCTCAAAAGCCAGAGAGGCTTGCATTTATCCATTTTAGGCAATGGTTTCAGCTTAGTATCTCTTTCAACAATTTTGACTCTCAGCTGGTAGTTATCGCTAACAACTCTCTTGAGCGCTGATCTCAAGTCTCTAATCTGCGAGACTAAGGAGGTTTCATTAGAGCTAGGTTTTGAAGTCATTATTTTTCCGATTAGATCACTCTTGGAATAATCTTTGAGTTTTTCCTTCATAATTCTCTGATTGGAGTAAAGATCATTAATTTCTTGATTATACTTATTTAGAGTCTTTTCTCTTTCAATCTCTTTCTCTTTAAACTCTTTTTGCAGTTGATCCAATTCGTTCTGCAACCTAACCACTCTCTCATCTGCATCTTTACTGGCTGTCGATAACTTCTTTTCTGCCAAATCTTTTCTAATTTGCATTTCACTGGCTTCATCAATTTTTGCTTTCAAGGCTCTCTTCAATTCATTGATTTCGTTCTCACGTAACTCGATCTTACTCTTCAGATTATCTATTTCCTCAGTTTGTGCTTTCCATATTTGTGCCCTTGTGTCCAATGGGTTAACGATTTCACGCACTTCGATAGCTTTGGTCTCGTCATAATCTCCTAACGAAGCAAATTGAAAGATCAAAAATCTCAATATTGATAACTATAAATGCATTAATACCTTGTTGTAAAGCAGTGGAAAACTGACAACAGATAGTCATAACTGACTGAAGAGAATCATTTATAAACTTGAAGCCTCCGACTTCTGTGGCCAACTTTTCCAACTGTTTTGCGTCACATTCTTTCTTCATTTGCATAGCATTAACTCTAACTATTTTAAGTGCATTAATCACACGATTAGTAACTGTAATACAATCACAGATTTCATTAACGATCGATTCTTCTAATTTCAGTTTGGTTTCAGCAGATAGTCGTCTCTTAATTTTTTTACAGAACTGATCGATATCATCAATACATGTGGAAACTGTCTTCAACATTTCATAATCGCTGCAAATGTTCTCGAGTATAGTAATGTCGAGACGAGCCGCATCTGAAGCACTCTTCATTATAGTCACAAAATCAGTCAAAAGCTTGTTGTGATCGTATGTCTTTCTATCTGCCAGATGAATGTTGTAGAGAGACTGGAAGTAATGCAATGATTTCTCCAAAGACTCGATCAGAACAGTCTCATCGAGTTTGTCATTTTTCAATAGATCCATATAATGGTCAATCGTTCTCTCGTGAACTAATAATTCAGGGAATAGGGCACCGATTCTCAGAAATAGTTCGCAATCGCACGAATGGAGTGAATCGATATAACTGGCTTTGAGTGAAATAAAAATTAATTTTAAGTTAATGACGCATATAATAAAAGTATATTAGGATTAAAATACCTAAAACTGACTGAATGGAAAGCAGAACAAACAAAATCTGACGAGTGAACACTTGTTGCCTGATTTGATCGTGCGATTCGAGAACACTCTGTTTACTAATTTCTTTAATATCGAATGATTGATACTTTTCAATGATTTGTCGTTCAATAATCTCACACTTCTTTATAATTCTTGGCAAAAAGAGGAGCACTTGAATGGCGTCATGATCTCCACCTCTAGTGAAGAAGGTGTCGGGCATGAACTTTGACAGAAACGAGATGTGTTTCTGGCACTGATCGACTTCTAGTCGTCTTAATTCCATGTCAATTGCTCGAGTAAAGGCTTTTCTATCGGAGAGTCTAGTTTTAAATTCAAAATTTTCTACTTTTTGCTCGATTTCCAAGGACTTAGTGCTATCGCTTTGTTTCCTCAATTCATTGATCTCTTCGCGTAAGTTCGCGACCAGATCCCTAAACTTCTTAATAGTGCTCTCGTAATCTGCGAGTGTCTCTTGAAGTGCTGCGTAGTCTTGTTTCATAACATTGATCTTAGAATTGGCCAAATCTATCTCCTCTCTCAACTCTAGAACCTGTTCTTCTTTAGCCTCAATCAATTGGTTATTTAAATCTCTAATGTTTTCTTCCTCATCGAGTGCTTCCTGCATTTCTGCCAACTTGTCCTCAAGCGCTAAATTTTTTTCAGTTAATTTTTCGACCATTTCTTGTGAGCCCAAAGCCATATCAATTTGTTCCTAATATTCATTAACATTGAAAACGTTCTTATAAATTGAATCAAAACAGGTAAACATTTTTCTAAGTTTACAATCATTTAGATCTCAATTACATTAAGACTAAATTATACTATCAATTGAAATAAAGTGAATTACCTTAAGATCTACGATTTGTTCTTCGTATTGAGCCACTTCTGTACTCAATTTTTCTTTAAGTTTACGCAAATCCATGCACTCATTTTGAGTTTTATCCAGTTCTTTCTGTAACGACTGCAACTCACTCTTATCCTGAGCTGAGATATCCCTCAACTTCAAGAGCGCATCTTTCAATCTCTCATTTTGTTGCTCTAATTGCTTCAACTGATAACTACTAACTGCACCATCACTTCCTTTTTCCTCGATCTCATTCTTCAAAATTTCTAAGTCAAGAGTTACTTCTTCTAATTTTTCTTTAGTCTGATCCAACTCAATCTGACACTGTTCTAACTTGTTCTCTGTCATCTCTTTATCGATGACAGCCATTTCAGCTGTTTCGACCAAATCTTTCATCTCCTCTGCGTGTCTTAACTGTTCTTCGCGCGCATCTTTCGCCTCCTTCTCAGCGGTAGCTTTCAGTTTGGAGAGTTCAGCAATTTTTTCCGACATTTGTCTTTTGTTTTCTTGTAATTGTTCTAATTGTATTTTAATTCTCTCAAAATCTTTGAATTTTTCCTTATCCTGCGCTCTTCTAATTCTCAAAGTATCTAATTTTGATTCTAAATCCTTAACTTTCTCTTTCAATTCTTCAATCAGTTCATTATTGGCTGAAATAACAGCCGGAGAACTAACCCGTTCATGTGTTGGTGGCAAAGTCTGTTCAATATTATCTCTTACATTGATGTCTTGTTGTTTCTTGATCTCTTCAACCATATGTTTAACATCTTTTTTTTCTGGAGTAGTCTCTTTCTCAGCTGGCTTTGAGACTTCAGAAGTGCTCGTAATCGATGCAATTGAAGACGAAGGCGTCATCTTTGGTGTAGTCACTATCAATCAAAATACTTAGTTTAAGTATTCAATTCAAACTAATTCAAAGTTGATTACGATAGAGTCAATCATTGCTTGAGTGCAGATTATACCGATTTAACGGAACAAATTCAATTAAAACAATAATAAACATAAACAGAAGTTGAATAAGAATGAAATGAAAATTGAAGATAACTTTTAGAAAAAGTAGATAGTGGTGGTAGAAATAAGCAAAATGAAAGACCTGGTGTTGAAGACTGGCTTCTACTAGATGGTATTCTAGACTCTTGAACAGGTTTAAGACAATTGGCCCTAACGAAAATGCCGTAATTGTCAGCGCAAGAGAAGTATTGTTTTCCTTGAACTGTGCCATTGTTTTTGCCAACTGGTTCTTCTAAAATAACTCCACACCAATCATTTTCGTTAGGCTTCACGTGAAAACTTGACGGCCCGTAAACTAGTTTTCCGTAAACTCGTTTACCGCCAGATATATATTCCACTCTTTGACCAACTTCTAGTCTTTGCCCGCGAGAAGACATTACTCTCTTATCACTGGTTTATTTATTTATTCAGTAGATCATTAATCAGTTACTGTTTTTGTCAACAAATTGTTGGACTTTTATGTCAAAACAACTCAATAAAGCGTTTGTGTTGTTGTTGGAAACCAATTGAGCGCCAGTTGTGACATCTTGTATCCAACTACTGATTTACAGGTATAGTAGATTCAATTGAATTAGTTTTTAGTCAAAAATTCAATCTATTGACTAGAAACTTAAGATTTTATTATAACTATACAAACAGTTGTGACAAATGCAACAAATAGTTTAATTATCGGAGATTTAAGTCGTTGTGAATTATTGCCAATAAAATAATACTAAATCTCATATAATTTTTAAGTGTTTTGACAGAAAACCAATAGATGGCAAATAAAATGCTCAACTTTAATAAACTTTTAAATTAAGTTCAACCTTCTCCTAAATGTTTAGTTTAGTTATTAATTAATTACTATTTATTTGAATCAATGACTTTCACTTATTCTAAAGCAAATTAAAGAACTGATCCTCATTCTAAACAATCTTATTTGAATCTAAAGCCGTTTGCCATTTTTCTTGAACTTCAGAGTCTGTTTCAGAGATCAGATATTAAACATATATTAATCAGATATTCAAATGTCTTGCCCAAACTTTTGGTTACTTTTCAACTGCATAACTCAATCGATTTGGTGGCGTCTTAGCGATAGTAATCAAGAATTGGAGTCAACGTGAAAGTCACGTCTTTAAGGCCTTAATCTCTATCAACAGTGTCTATCAATCACTTGGATCTAATAACTTAAGGACTTTATTTCAGTAGACGTGAATACTGAAAAATGTCACTAAATTAAAAATAGTTTAATTTATTTGAAAAATCATTTGTAGACCTTAAGAATTGCCTATCAATGCGTTGATGGTATTTACGTCTTCAATACTATTACTGTTTTTCATGAATTTCATACAGTGTTCGTTATGTATCTGTAAAAGCATTTAGTTGTATTTGAGTCTAAATTTAAATAAAAACTGATATTATTGAGTTTCTATCTGTGACCAAAGTTTATCGATAATAAGGTATTTTTCAAATCTTTGAGGCAATTTTAATGTCAAACTTTAATCATTCAAAATAAGCTAGCATTTGAATTCCAGTTAATATTAATGGGATTTTTTTGATGATAATATGAAGCAAAAAGCTAGTGCTTCCGGTGATCAAATATCAAACTAATAGTTGAAGTTAAGAGTCTATAACAAAGTATTTAATACTAAATGAATGAATGTTTGCGAACTTCTCAATAAGTGACTCTCGTATCTATTGCTTTACACACAAATATGCTGTTGATTTTCGTTTAAAAATGACATTTACCTTTTGATATGCATTGGTCAAGAACGAATCTTATTAAATGGTCTGTATATTTAAATAAACTTAACAAGTGTAATAAGTAACTGTTTAATTGAATCATAAATATTGTTATTTAATATATCAGTTGATACAATAGTCTGATACAGTAATATCTCTATGTAGTATTTGTATCCTCTTAAATTAAACTTTCTTACAGAAAATTACATTGTTTATATAGCTTTTGCTTGACTAATATTGTATTTAGTTAATTTATTATTACAACTATATTTAGCACAAACTAACCTGAAAAACAATAGTTCATACTTTTTTGTGTGAGTTCGGAAGAACAGAAAATAATCAAATATTGTAAATAAAAAGATTCAGAAAACACAGCTAAATGATAAACCAGAATTTTTATATTTTACATTATCTCATCAGCAATTTCATGTTTAATTCTAGTATTAATAATGCATTTGTTTCTATAATGCTTCAACAAATTGATAATTATTCTTAGGCCTTTTCTTTCTGTTCACTCTTTGTCAAGTAGTAATAATATATTAGTATGAAGAAACCCTTGAAAATTAAGAACACTTGTTAGAATATGTTCATTCACTTTGGAACTTACTTGAGCTCCATTGAGCAAAATGAATACATATGAGAAGAAATCCCAAACATGGCGAATATATAGTACGAATGAAAGCCATGTAAACCCCATAATGCCAAACAAGCACACGAAGCTTAATGTTTTCCTCTTTTCGCAATAAAATCTTCGCCAATCCTTAAATTGAACTGATTCTCACCGCAAAAGCTGATTTTTAATGTAATTATTACAAGAACCAAGTTTATAAACGTAACCATTATTACTGGACCTGATTTTCAAATAAATACAAAGTAAGGTATGTGGTGTTAAATTTGATTACAATTATTTTAGATGTTTATAACCTTTTTTTATTTATTAACGTATAATGACTTGTGATGCACCAAGTTAAAGCTACAGAATAGAATTTTTACTATATGTCCAGGTATTCATGATTTTTCGAGACATAAGTGAATTCAATAACACAAAAGTTGATAAACATTTTGTAACAGAGTTGAGTTTTATAGTTAATTTAATTAATCTCAAATAGGATATATTGTTATAGCTCATGAAGGATTGTTATTCTATTGTTTGCCCGGTCGCCTGATCTGACCAGCCCTAATGTTTTTCTCTGGGGATACTTAATAACAAAGTTTATTTAAGTAAAATAACAATCCTTCATGAGCTGGAATAATACATCTGATTTGAGTTTAATCAAAGTAACCAAAGTTCAACTCTATTATATATTGCATAATTAAAATCACTAATGTATCGAAAAGTTGTGAATATCTGAACATATGGTTAAAATTCTATTCTTTAGCTTAAATTTGATGTGTCACAGGTCAATGTATGTTAATAAATAAAAAAGTTATAAACGTTCGAAATAATTGTAACAGGCTAGACTTCGAATTGGCTAATTTCATAATGGCTAACTTCAGAATGGCTAATCCCTGTTTCAGTTTCCCTAATAACTGATTGTCAGAACGATTATCCCATTTTATTTTTCAAAATAAACTAGAAAAATTTCTGATTCAGCAATATTGAAATATTAAATGAACAAATATATATAAAGTATTCTATTTAAAACTTTTTTCTTTTAAAAGACAAATTTACACGTCTCAATGAAATTTTATCAAATACCAAAGCATTCCCTTAGAACCTAATGCTAAAAACCCAATTTCAAGCCTTGATTTCTTAGATAAAGCCTCATATTGTGTAAAAAATCCTTTAAATTATAATTTATTGATTCAACATTAATCGTGTCTATAAGTTTTAAATATTTTTTAAACTTCTAAAATTGTAATGCATTTAAAGTTCTAAATTTTACTATTTCATACTAACTTGTACTTTACTTTATTTTATACGATATAATAATAATTATTTTTACGATAGTATACGATACGATTACTATTAAAGCTTAGTAAACCTAAAATTTGTTACATTTAGTGTATTTATTTTTATAAAAAAGAGGAAAATCTGCTTATAGGGACAGAAAGCAGGGTTTAGCTATAATGAAATTAGCTATTATGAAATTAGCCATTCTGAAATTAGCCATTTCGAAGTTTTCCCTTGTAACAAAATTTAATACCCCATATATAACTAATTAGATTCTCAATGACTATCCTTTTAGTTTTTGCAACTTCAGAATAAGAGCAAAAGTTAAAGGAAAAATTATAAGAGATCTCATTTTCAACTTTACTGTTTCAGATCCTTTATCTCGAAAGTACTTTATGAACTTTTACATTAAGCAAAACGTACTCTTTCAACTAATTATTCAATGGAACTACAGTCGGGAAAGTTAGATCTATTTTACGAACTTGTAGTGATTTTGGTAATACTTATAGTTCTATGATAAAGTATTTTTCATAATTTTAGTATTATATGATATGAATTTGCCAAAATTTATAAGTAAATGAATATGTCATGCAGAATTCAAACTTTGATAAAGATTATCATAAAATTTAAATTCATAAAATAGAAAATATTACGAATACCAATACTTCATTGAGTGAAGGCTGAAGAAAAACTAACAAAGGATGATCAAAGGATAAGTTAGGTTAATCTTCAGATTGAGGCCTTCGCTGAAGGCTGGAAACAGTGTCTCAAAGCTGGAGAGTTGACATTCCTAGAAAATATCGGATGAGAGAAGCTTTTTTACTTTCCGTCTTATGTTAGAACAACAACCTCAGATGAAAGAGTAGCTTATGAAACGCTTAGGTTAACATTTTTAGGGAACACATGGGTTAGATAAATTAAATGATATAGGTCACATTGCAAACTAGAATACACTGTATTGGCGAATTTTACGTGAAACGATCTCTCGTTTAATATGCAGTGTGACTGTTCCATTTTATTTATTTATCTATTTAACACATATGCATCCTAAAAATGTTAACCTAAGTGTTTCATAAGCTGCTCTTTCATCTCAGTCACGTACCATTGATCTAACATAAGCGCAAAACGAAAAGTGAAACATTTTCTTTCACTCGATATACTGAAATTTAAATATTATTATAAATTCAATTATAAATTGAACTGTAACCAATATTTAATCGTCATTTGGATCATTAATTGAGCCAAATCAATTGATTATTGTTTAATTATTAGTTAGTGATTCAAATGATGTTTAAATGTTAACATTAATTCAATGGAATAACGAATCAAAAGTAAGCCTTCAATATCAATAAAACTGTCGACTATATAAATCAGATAAACAAAAGGTACTAATTTCTTGTATGAAATTGTAGATAAATTTTGATTGACATTGTCAGAAAATTCAGTCTTATCTAAATTAGTATTTAGTTCACTATGCTTACATCAGATTTCCTAGCTATACGAAATTTTATTTTAATATGGTTGAAAATCCAATGCAATTGATTGAACCTAAATATCTAAATTTTTCTGAATTTCAGTTAAAATTTTATCTAGGTGTTTGTTAACTTCATCGAATGAATCCAGTTAAAGAATTTGATGTAAATGAGTATTTTGGCTATATTGAACTATATGAGAGCTTGTACAATATTAAAGGAAAATGTTTAACTCGGAAATATCTTGAATTTCAGTTATAAGAGCCATAAATATGACACTTTTTATCAGATCGAGATGCTTAATGCAAAGATATACCGATAGTTCAATATTTCATTATTTAAAGCAAAAAAGTAGATATTCTCAGCATATATTTATAATTTTAATACCAATCAATAGCCATATATGAGAGCGATATCGCATCGAAGCTATCCAGCAACTATTCAAAGAAAATATACATTAAATATATATTAAATAATTTTCTAAACTCACAAATGATTGTATCGTTCATCGAAGAAGATATCGAGGAAAATTTCTTCTATAAACCAAACACATATCAGACCAATCAATATTGCAATAAGAGGCGTTCCGTATCCAAAACCATATATGGGCTTAAAATTTTTACTCGTTTCGAAATAAAAAAATACTTTCTTAGACATTTGATATCCCTCTAAAAGCGTCCAACAAAACGAAGATAAAAGTGAGTATAGTAATGCAAATGAAGACAATTGACAGAAACTCTAAGAAAGATAAGAATTGAATTGATAATTTTTGATATATCTAATATCAAATGTTTTCAAAAGAGATAATCATTTAATTCAAAGTGATTTGGACTTTGAAAATATTATACCAAATTATTTTTGTAAAATCAGCTTTAAAAAGTAACTTTGGTAAGAAATATTCAAATTGATGTTATTTTTTCAAATAGCACTCATCTAATTAGTGTTTTTCATCAATTGTCGAACAAGATTATAACCGAAAAGGTATTCACTGCTCTCATTGGAATTGAGCTTTTAAAACTCAATTCTACTGGTAACGCTTCACGAAAGATATTTTTAATTAATGCGGTTAATAGTTAAATTCTTTCAACTAATACATAATGTCGAAGAATAATCTTAAGGTAATAATTTAGATTTTTACATGATGCGGTTATAATTCCAATAATTAGTCAGGTAGTTATTGTATCATTCGTTTAAGAAATTTTTTAAAATTTTGTTAAATTCATCTTGATGAATGTTTTCAAGAATGAACAAAACACTTCCTTTTACAATATTCCTCATTCATCAGAATCTAAATATTAATTTATATTAATTTATATTAATGTTTCAGATTTGTATGCTCTATTTACACTCATAGGAATATAAAGGAAAAGAAATTTTATCAATTTACTTTTAATTTTTAATTTATTGCCAAACTCCTAATAAAAGATAGTATTTATTGAAGTAATTGGTTTAAATTTTATTTTGGAAAGTGATTCTGTAAATTTTTAAGCTTAATTTTGATTGATATAAAATAATCTGGGTTTTCAACAAAAAATTTACAAAAAATACAACGCAATCTATTTTTGAAGTATTTTGTAAAGATTTAACTGCTCATACCTTATTTTCTGTTTTATCCATTGTCGTAACGACCAGTAAGTTTACCAAAATTAAACTCACACAAAGATTGGAAACAATATGATTTCTAAACTTTTTTTCATAGACCTCAGATTTTTTTCTCAAAATGTTAATCAAAATGATAGTAAACACTAAACAAGCAATTGATAAACCACTACAAAAAAATGTTACTTTAGACTTCAAATCACTTTTGGTTTGCCTGCCATTATAGTCCATTAAAGCAGCAAAATTAGTTAAATGAATGCATTTGCATACAGTTGTGAACAAATCCGATTCATCTTCATCTTTATAACAACCGTCTGATGACCACGAAGAAGAATTGAAGTCCCAATAATAGCATCCAATTTCATCGCCGAATTGATACTTTTCCTTATGTATTAATCTTTGTTTTTCATGGAATATTAAAAGCGAATTAATGATTAATGTTATTAAGGTATAAAATATCATAGTAAAAATTTAATGTTGAATTTGCTCACTTTATTACAACTTCATTCTTGAGCTTAACAGATTCTCTTTTATCACTTAAACCGAATGCGAGTATAACTGAGTTAATTTTTACGTTTTCAGAAATTCCTCCCAATAAATAGTCCTGTAATCCCTCTATAGAAGCACCGAATGCAGCATTGCTGGTATTTACCAATTCGTCTACAGTCGAAATACCATTTGGGAAATAGATTGAGCTGACTTTGGATTTTGAGTCGATAGGAAAAGTAATTTTATCACCCATTGTTAAGCTAAAAGTATTAATATAAACATTTTCACTAATGATTTCCGTATATTCATAAGAATTTTTTTGTTCAGAAGCGAGTTGAAAAGATACAGTGCTTATTTGAGAGATTATTTTAGAAGCCATAACAGTCTTGTTTTCAGGAGAACCGGTATCCCATCCAAATTTTTGGTTCATAACATTACTGATCGTTTTAATTAGTTTTGTCCCAATATCTTTATCGGAATGATTATTATTTTAAAAATTGGATAAAATGTCAATCTTATCTATCAGTATTGAAAGACTTGCAAAATCTACAATGGAGTTACTTTTTTCAGTATTACTTAAAATAGTATTTGTTATATTCACAACTGTTTCAGAATTTACTTCTTTCGGTAAATCGTCGATCCATTTATTACACTGACTCCAATCCGGTCCTTTCTCATCGAACTCACCATTAGGCATACATTTCCAAACTATATGTCCATTTCCTTGTGGACAGGGTACAATGGCTTCGTTTCCAGCTTCAACTGAAGGCCAGTTTCCTATTCCGTTGTATTCACCTTTAAAGCTACATGTCTTAGGTTTCATCGAAATATCTGTAGTTTGAGATAAGGTTGTGGTTATAAATTCAGTTGTGATTTTGTGATATGTAGATGTCTCATTGACTTCAGATGTAGATTCTGTTGGTGTACTCTCAGGAGTTATAGACTCTATTGTAGTTTTTGATTCCAAATGTGTAGTAGATATCGTTGATCGTGTTATGGAAGTTACTGTGGATGGTTTTGTAGAGGGAGTTGTCGATGGTGTCTCGGAAGCTGTTGTGGATAGTTCTGTAGATTGTGTTGTTGATGGTGTTTCGGAAGGTGTTGTGGATGTTTTTATTGACACTGTAGTTACTGTTGTTTCGGAAGATGTTGGAGTGGGAGTTGGAGTATTTTCTTCATAAGGCTCAATTAAATACAAATCCAATGCATCGAGTTCCAAGAAAACATTCGTTTCGAATGTGAAAGTTAAGTTTCTAGACTTTATATTATTTTCCAGATTGTTTGATTGACATTTGTACCAAAAATCATATATCAGGGATTCAATATTATTAGGATCTCTTATTTCATATGTAGGCCATTTAGATTCCATAGAAGTGCTATTCGCTATCACGTTGCAGTCTCGAAACGGGCCAAAATTCCGATAAAAATAACATTTAGTTAGTCTACAATACACCCTTAATCGTAATAATAAGAAATTTATCGCATTTTTCAGTTCGAAAATAATGTTAAACTTTTTTGAATCTCCGTTCGATGTGATCGATTTTTTAGTGAACATGAGAAAGTATCGATTCCCAATATTTTCCTCATCTTCGATTGTGTATTCACAACTGAGAGACCCAGTATTTGGCGTTTGTGCAATATACAGCTTTACACTGCTTTTTATGTAATTTTCACCGTACGTTATAAGGCCTGCATTTTAATTAAAATGAAAGTGACTAATTAAATATCCGATCTCACTGAGCTGAATGGTTTAAACATGAAAATTGTTTTTGATCAATTAGATATGTAAGTTTATTTCTTGGTTGAAAGAGCTTACGCAATATTATTTGAAAAAGAACATATTGGGCCTATACTTGAGTGAAATATCAGACATAATTCTCGACAATGCTTTGCATATGTTTTTAATATGTATAAATGTTAATAGTTTTTTAGATATTTGTATAGGTTTCCATTGCCAATAGCGAAGAAAAATTTGTTTCACTCTTGAATTTATTGCAAAATCTATACCCTAAGTTAGAAGCTGATATGACAACATGAAAGATTTGGTAAAAAGAAGATATGTACTAAATCTTGATGTTCGACTCTCGAGCGAACATCTATACTTTGATCTTGCAACCACCACCAAGTACCAAATGCTCGAGCGTTGAGCATCACTGTTATATATGACAAGAAGTTAATGTGGAGACAGAAACATCAATTGAGTATTTATCAAACTTAGTAATAAGTTGTATTACAAATTATAATCAAATTAAATGTATGTGTATAGACTGAAAGTCCTGTGAAATAAGTGAATGATCAGTTTGAGAGGTTTAAACGTCTTAAATAAGAGTTTCTGATTGTGAGTCAGCTCTCTTCTTCTATTCAAGTAAAGTCATAGCTGAAGCGCTTATACTCTCTTATTCAGTCACATTTGTTACTCAATAAAGTATTAGCATTTTCTGCCATTAACGCAAAAGTTCATTCAATGTGTACACTACTTTTTAGTTAACACATAGATACTTAATTTTAAAAATTTAATGTTTAGTCCTACAAAATATAATTTACATAAATTTTCTTTATTTCAGAAAGTAACAAATCTTACCACAAAGTAATTCATCTCCAGTCCAGTTTCCATTGCTACAAGTGTTTGTTTGATCGATGTCTATATATTGATTTTCACAATAAATATCAATTTTTTCTCCATTAGTATATTCATCCTTAACAGGTTTAAATGTTGTATTGTGGGGAAAGCTGGGTTTATTGCAGTTTTCACCTGAAGAAACTAAAACTAAGCCACTAAGAGCTAGAAAAAATAGTATTTTCAAATGAATAACAAGTAAAAATTTCATTATTAGTAATCAACAATTCATTAAATTTATTTTAAGGTTAGTCTCTGAGGAGAGTATGATGGAGTTGTCCTTAGTTCATACTCTTTGAAAATTTAATATTAATAAAATATAATTTAGACCTAGACTAAATTACTTAAATAATTTAATTATTAGGATTTTCCAAATGAACTAATCTATTATTTATAATTAGCTTTAAATTTGGATTCAAATTTTCTTATAAATGGAAGCTTCCACAGTGTAACAGATATTTACTAAATGAATTCTAATGGTTCACAAGTTATTGTTAAATATATATATATATCCATGAAATTTTTATCTTTATCGCTTAAAAACAAATAGGTTAAAATATGTTGTATAGAAACTTAATGATGGGTTTTGTACTCTAATTGTTTCAGAAGTTTGAGGCAGATAACTATAAAATAATGATTATAAAGAGGTTTACTTGAATACTTTTGATCTTGTTGATACAGCAATTAATACAAAAATTTTGTTTCTAAATCATTTTGTTTAGATAACTTTTTGTTAGAAGAGATATTTGAAATCCGCTTTCAGGTGATGGGTTTTAATCAAGAAAATGTAGTCATGAAGAGTAAAAATTGCATATTACGCAAACTATCTTATCAATCAAATTAAGGTATTAGCATTTGAAATATTTACAAGTTTAAAAATTACTTCTAAGCTTGTTGAAATTTTCTGACTTCACAATGATGTTATTTGAATCAACTTTGATTTTGACTGTTTATTACCCAGTTGCGTATCAAGTAATAGTCCCAAATACGTTCACCTTCTCCTGAGCACAAGATGTTGCCAATTAGTAGTGATGTAACATAGGCATCTTGTAAAAACGACAAGCCATGAGCCTGAGCATATATCTTAAATTTTGATTCCTTCACTTTTGAGCCTGAGTCTATTCACAGCCACTAAATTAGAAAAATTTACGATAATTATGAGCAGCAAAACAAATACAAATCATGAAATAGCATCTGTTATTAATGTTATAGTTATAATAACAATGTAATACAAAGAGAGTTTAAACCAAAACGAATATTTGAAAAATATACTTTAATCTAAGTAATTATTGAAAGAGTTTAAACACATGACGCTTCGAATCTGCCAATCTATTTCTCCTCTTAGTTATTATTATTCCTGTTTTTGAGAATATCTGTCCACTCGGAACACTCGTAGCAGTTATGCATAGAACATCAAAAGCGAATTTCGAAAGACAAGGATATGAAGATTCGTGTCTTTTCCACTAATCAATCGGTTTTGTTTCAGGCCCTTCTTCTGGATTTCTAAAATATTTATCAATTTCTTCATTAGTGTTGACTTTAGATTTTTTATATATAGTATCTAATAATGATGAAGTAGTAGCTTGAAGTTGTACTCTATCAACAGATTCAGTTTTAGAGTATTTGTTGACATATTCATCAAATTTTTCTCTGAACAACTTTTCAATACTTTTAAATTCGCTTTCACTTAAGATACCAGTTAAATAAGGTATATTGAGTCTCGGATCCAATAAAACTGCAAAATAACTATAATTGTACTTCAAGCGCTGAGAATAATCTTTCAATTTGGTCTCGATAGGTATTGAACAATAACTCAGTGATGTTTCATTTATTGTTCTGATGTGTTCAAATAAATGACTTAAAAGAGGAATAATAAAACAGATACTTGAATATGCCTGACCTGACAACAGTTTTGTTATTTCATTGAAATAACACACACACACACACACACACACACACACAATTCATGCTTTAGTTGTGATTTCTTTTCTTCGAATTGTGTTTGAATGTCATTTTTAACAGTAAATCGAGAAGGTATTTGTGTGTCCGGAGAGCGAGTTGTGATCATTTGCTTAAAATCTGGTTCCTCAACAATGTTGAAAGAGTGACAACCATAGCTAATAAAGTTATTCAAGTATTTTCTAAATTTATTGTCAATTTTTTAACTAGGAAATGAGAGATTTTCTTCCTTTACCACGAGAATGATTATTAATAAAATGATTTTTCAATATTTTACCAGAAATTAACTTAATATAAGTCTTATCACAACTCTTACATTTCCACTTGTCATTCAAATTGATGAAATAATCCTATCTTTTCCATATTTCCTTCTTTTTCACTTCTGGGTCGCTGTCATCACTTTCAGTGAGACTTAAAACTTCACTTTCAGTTTTTCACTCATTGAAACATTTAGATTAATTTTCAGATTTAATTACAAATTCAAACTTTTCCTAAATACAAAACTATTTTTTTAAAAAAAGAGATTGAAATTGGTTTAAAGGTTGTGAGCCCTATTTAAAATGAAAGTCATGATTCGTTTATTTGATTCATGTTATTACGATTCATTTATTTATTTAAAGTATTGCTTTCAATATACATCTGTTTTTGTAATTTGAAATTTTGAAAGCAAAAAAACCCATCATTTCACCGTTTGGTGTGAAATTTTGTTAGAATTTTTCAGGCTCGATAGCCTGGGCCTGACGAGCCTGGGCTCAAAAACCCCAGAGCCTGAGCCTGAGCCTGAGCCTGAGCCTGTAGGCTCGAAAAGTTCCTCTAGCCGAGCCTAGAGTCTAGATTCAGTCTGAGCCAATACTCTTCATTACCGATTAGGAACAGAACGTTTTTAATGTGCTATCTGTTTCTGGGCTCTACTGTCCCTCAAATTCTCAAAATATTAACTAAAACAGCCCATCGAAATGCAATTAATCATGTTTAATCTTTACCATCGATTTCGGGAAGAGCGTATATCATGCCAAAATGAGCCACGTAGTATGAGTCATTGCATTTGCGACAGATGGAGAACATCTACTTTAACTTGGAAAAATCTTAGATGTACAAAGATGTTGAATTATAGCAGAATTAGCTTTTCGGTTAGGGATCAGTAAGTACAAAACTGAATAGCTTTTAAAGAAACTAAATGTGTACAGTTGGGTGCTATTAAGTATTATAGCTGAACAGAAAGATTATCAAGTAAATTCATAAAGAGAGTACCTTGAAAGATACAAACATAATCCCGAGTCCATAGACGGAATTATAACTATCAATGAAACTTGGGTAAAAGGTTATGGTCCTCAAGATACTCCACTATCAAAAGAACATCGATATCTTGAAGAGGAGCCGTGTTTGATTTTCAAAAGATTAAAATTATTAAATTTATACAAATGCCCTTAAATTTAATTTTAGACCAACGAAAGTAAAGGCACTATTGAGAGATTGTAGAAAGAAGCAGACGGTGAAAGTAGGTTTTCATCAAAATCAATTACGGGTTATCGAATTCTTCCACAATATCAAACTGCAAAAAATGATATATATTGTGAGATAAAAATAGTGCTTACAGCTTTTATGTTTATTTAGTTTATAGTTTTTCATCTTAAGAGCATAAAAATCTATATTTAGTTAATAATAATAAATTAGATGTATCATAAAACAGAAAGTGTAGTTTACAACTTTATGTTCATCAGGTTTGTAGTTAGCTTTATGGTCATAGTGCAAGTTGACTGATAAATAAACGTATAATTATTATTTACTTAAGTTACAGAAAAACACAAATATTTTTGACTAAAAACAATATTAGGGAAACCAAAAAACTATAAAAGTCAAGAGAATTTATGTAATAATAACCATCAATTTTTCTTACTTTGGATATCACTGTATTAAACAAAATTTGTTATAATGAAATACTTATGATGGACGCTATGCTGAAGAGGTCCGCCAATACACTTTCTCGACCCGGTAAACAATAGTTAACGCAGCACTTAATATACATCTATGTCACTCCGAGTTAATTAGCGAATAATCAAACTTCAGTAATTAAAAATAAACAATTTAATGTTAAAATAAGTTAATTAAAAATTAAATACAACAAAAAACATAAGAACAACAAAGACAATTCAATCCGACATGCTCTCTCCTCAAGAGGCTTATCAAGTCTCCTTTATTCGTAAAAACTCCCCCTTTTATATATGTATTGAACTGTCTTACGATACGGTTCAATGAATGACCAGTTAGTGTTGAACTGATTGGATTACGCGTGGAGTTGACGTTTCGCCCCCGTCACTTATTAAGTAACCATTTTAATTTATAAAAAGTTTACAGAAAACCTAAGTATAAAATTAAAATTATTTTAGAAAGCAAAGCACTCCCTATCGAGTTTAATCCAAATCCTTGACAGAGAATTAGGTAAAATAGAAAGTCACGTTGAGGCCTCTAATTTAAATTTTTTCATCTTTGAAAACACACATCACATGGAAATATCCACATAATAAATATTGCCGAGTTTTTCGTTTTATAAAACAATCCTTTATCATAAAAATGTTTCTGGTGTTGTAGACGCATAAATTATACATCGTTGGGCTCATTTCGACCACACGAGCCGATTGATATCATACTCGAGGTCATTCAAATTCATTCAAATTGATTCATTTTTTCGAACTCGAATGTCAAATTTCGAATTTGACTCTAATATGGAGTATATTTAACTCTACACTGCATAGTGTAGCAGATCTGCTACACTACGATCTTAGCCCATTATCTCAATATGACAACATTTACTAGAAATAATGCATACTGTAGCCGATGTGCAACAAAGCTTTTGAGATTATATAGTTTCGTTATTTATATAGATATCATGATTTTCAAGAAAAATAGACATTCATCATTTCTTATTATGTAAATCAACAAGGTACTATATATCAACAATTAAAAAATTTTCTAAATTAGGCATATTTTTCATATTTCTTCCAAAAGTTAATAATTTTTGAGTTAAAGGTATGTAGAACAATCAATAACATCATAGAAAAGCCCCTTTCCTCAAAATGTTGGTAAATTACAAGAACTTATAAGTTACAGATCAGCCACATTTCAAACAAGTTTTTTCACATAATCCTATCATTATAGCTTTTTCAATGATTTTTCCAAAATATATGCTACCGAAAGTGTCTGATGCTAAATTTTCATTGAAAAATAAAAAATCATGCAGTGTAGGGTTAAATTAATAAAGTATAAAATTAATCGCTTGAAATAATTTCAGATGGATTAAATTCGCATTTTTCATCTAAACGATTATAGCGTCAAAAGTCGTCTGATACACTTATAAGTAGAAATCTTCGATTCTGAGTCTTTTTATAAACTAACAAGCCATAACTTGATGATTGTATGATTCCGAGTGTCTTATTTTTGAGCTAACATGACACAATACGAAAGAGTTTTTAAGAAGTGTCTCCCAGTTATTATATGTCTGAAATTGTTTCAAGCAATTAATCTTATACGTGTATTGGTTAAAACACATTCCGTATCAGAGTGAAACTCGAAATTTGACATTCAAAGTCGAAAAAATTGAATTAAGTTGAATGAATTTGAATGATCTCAAGCATGAAATTGTTCGATTAGTATGGTCAGAAAGATTCCAGTAATGTATAACTTATATGTCTACATCGGGAAATACTCACCCACATAAAGCAAATTAGGATATATATATGCATGGAACTTAATCTTTATCGCTTGATAACAAATAGCATAGTTCTTAAGCAAAAATATGTTTTATGGAAATTTAATATGTTACTATACTCTGATAGTTTCATAAATTTAAGGTAGAATGCTATAGAACAACTATGTTCAAAGCGATTAATTTTTTACAAAAGAAATATGTGATTAGATATCGGAAGACAAGTCAAAGTAGAATTGAAACAAAATAGAACCTTCAAAGGTAAGATTCAAATAGTCATTAACCATTATTAAATAATATAAGTTCAAATTAGTGTAGCACAAACTATTATGAACACATTCATGGGGAAGCTCTGAATTTTTTCTTTATTCAAAGAAACAATTTAAAATATTATGATATTCAATGGCTAAAACAGATTTAATTTAACATTAAGTTTCACTAAATGGGAAATTTTCAAACGCTAAAAATGCTACAATATACGAAGCTCAATTTTTATAAAAGCCATTTGATAGTACTTTATGAGACGAGTCCAAAAAGGTTACCATCATGAGGCTCCGCCCACCCGACATCGAACCACGCCTACTTTTTATTTTAGCCACTCCCACTGACTCCACCCCCACAATATGGGTCTCAAAAGAAAGGTCTCAGTGAGTAGAGTCCATTGGTAAAAGTCTCGTGATTATAGGACGCCTACTTCCTGAGAAATTGACCAAAAACACTCCTATATTCTACGACCAATTAGCAGTACATCGAAAATCGACATTGTTGACTCCGAGATGATTTATGTTGTAATTGTTCTAACATTTGTATATACATAGGTTGAAAAAATGTTTTGTCAGATCATTCGGACTTTGCTTACATACAAAAAAGTAGTAAGGTTTCGGAATAGGAGGCAATCAGAGAAAATTCATAGTTTGCTACTTTTACCCTGAACCGGTTTCGCAATCTGCATAAACTTTTAAGTTTAAAATAAGCATCGTAATTTTTTCTCAATACTTTTACTATTATTTCTCATTTTTTAAAATTATATACAGTTAAGTTAGTATATATAGATAAAAATTTTAGTTTTCAAACAAAAACATTGGTTTTAATGTTAGAAATTTAACTATAAATTTGCTTTATTACTTGTTAACCTTTGTCTCATAAAGTATGTCAAAAACTTTGAATCTTTTTCGTCTGCCTCTATAAAACTGTTCAAATTTATCCTGACTTAATAACTGTACTCATCTTCATATAATTCATTTGTATTTCTTTAATTATTTGCACAAGTTTTCAAACTTATTCGTAACAAAGGTCCTACAGTAGGCTTGGAAAAACCCCTGTTATGAGATTTTTCATTGAGGGTATTACTACTGCCTCCTATTCCGAAAGCCTACCAAAAAGTCAGACTAAACATTACCAAACTAGTGGTTTGTCTCAGATTTGGTCAACAATGTCAATTTTCGATGTACTGCTAATTGGTCGTAGAATATAGGAGTTTTTTTAGTCAATTTCTCAGGAAGTAGGCATCCTATAGTCACGAGACCTTTACCGATGGACTCTACTCACTGAGACCTTTCTTTTGAGACCCATATTGTGGGGGTGGAGTCAGTGGGAGTGGCTAAAATAAAAAAGTGGGCGTGGTTCTATATCGGGTGGGCGGAGCCCCATGATGGTGACCTTTTTGGACTCGTCTCACAAAGTACTATCAAATGGCACCATCACCCGATTTTTATGGTCGAGTGCCACAAAACTTCCCGGTTAACCGAAATGTTCAATATATTTTTAGCATTTGTATATGACTCAACCAGGATTTACCTCTATATGATAGTAGTACACTTCTGATAAAATCACTAAACAAGTAATTTTTTATTAAGAATTCTTCAATCATTATGATCAGTATTGTCTTGCCAGTTGTGTTCTTTGAAAATATTTATTTAAACGGGCACTATGTATTAGTTTTAGTACGTTTTTCAGAGACTTGTTCTGTTAGCTCATTTGAGTATTTTTGATACCAGTTAATGTTTATGCATGCTATTGAAAAATTTTTAATTTATATCAAAATTCTTTTCACAAAATAAAGCTTTAAAAATGTATTTATTTGAAAAATTTATTTGATGCAAATAGGCTTAACTTGAGTTAAGCTCTAGCCATCATTTTATTAATAACTTATTGTACTAGTTTTTTTAAATTCTGGAATTATATGTGTACCGAATACCAAAATCTTGATATTAGTTAAGCTTTACTATTAAATCATTTCATTTGATAAGTTTATCATCAGTATTGTCATATTCTTGACGTGCATTTTGTCTATCATTTTGATTGTCTTGTTTTGTGACGGTTAATTATGACTTTCAAACTGATTAGTAGAAACTGTAGAATCGGGGACTTATTTTTGTCGGTGTCATGAAACCATCGGGAGTAGACATCAGGATGACCAATGAGTCCATAATTATCGAAATACTCTTTTTTGACGATTCTGGACTCATTGGGTGCCTGACATTCATTTCCGATGATTTAATCACATCGACAAAACTAGGAATTCCCGATTCTGGAATATTTACTGATTAGCAATTTTTGTATTAAAGGTGAGTCATTTCACCACCTCCTTCCAAGATTTGAGTTTGAAAATCGTTATTTTGCTCATTTATCAACTGACTGTGATTTCTATTTTGAGTGATAAGTCTTTGCAAACTTTCCTTAATAGAATTCTGAACATTCTTTAATTCATCAATTTCGCTCCTAATAGACGAAATTTGTATTGAGCACGAAGTATGTTCCTCATTATTTTGTTGCGTACAGTTAGAATTTGAATTTTCCGTAGACTGAGGTTTTGAAATTTGCTGAAGTTGTGTTTGAATAGCTTTATATGTAACTTCATATTTTTTTGCAATACAATCGATGAAATTTTTCATTTCAGTATCTTTAAACCCGTGTTTACCGAATTCGTAGTAATGATCATTATCTGCAGGAGCAATGGTAACATTACAAGATATAAGTGATGCAATATCAGTCAATTTGTTTGAAAAAAGTTGACATTTCTTTGGAACATCTTGATTCTCTTCGAAATCATTGTCTCTGAAATATGTTTTACCAAATATATAGATATCTCTGTCTTTTGTGAGGGCAAAGCTACTTTTTCGGCCACAACTTATTTTATTGAATGCAATTCCTGAATCCAATTTGATTTTTGAAGGATCACATATGTTAAACTTGTTTCCGCTGCCTAACTGTCCGCAATTGTTATGTCCCCAACAGTATACATGTCCTTTAAAATCTAACGCCATTGAATGCATGCTACCAGTTGCAATTTTAACCCATTTTTCGTTGGTGGGATGTTTAACTTTACGTGGTTCTGTTGCTAAATCTTCGCTTTCTTTAATACCAACTTGACCAAACTTATTGTCTCCCCAAGCATATATTTCACCGGATTCGGTTAATGCAAGCGAATGCAGATCACCGCAAGTTATATCGACTATATTTTCGCGACTCAAAAAACTATGTTCTTGCGGTTCGACAATAATTTCGTTAGAATAACCAATTCCTAATTGACCGTAACGATTTGAGCCCCAACAATAAACTTTGCCAATATCATTGCACGCAAACACGTGATATGCACCATTGAATATATTTTTAATTCGTTTAGAATTTAAGTCTTTGTGCATTTTGAGATCTCTTTTATCTATAGGTTTCCCATCCGTCACTCCCAGGCAGCCAAAGGTATTTTCACCAAAGACATAAAATTCGTCGTCATTGTTTATGAAAATGTAGTTTTTCTTCTTGTATTTATAGGGAAATTTTAGCTCTCTACTCCTGAAAATATACAACAATCGTATGCCTTTTTTAATTTCAGTGCTAAGACCCTTGACTTCTTCAAAATTTTCAATGGAATTCAACATTTCACCTCTGCTTAATAAAGAAACCATGTTAATCTGTAATGTTAAAGAAATTTTCAACTTATATATTATTTCTATTGATTAATTATAAGTAAAATTGCATACAAGTGAATGAACACAAATTGTAGAAACCTATCGTTTGATGCCTCGAGATGAAAGGTATATTAAAAAATCTCAATTTTATTTTGTATGTTTTATAGTAGGACTCTCTCACACCATAGTAAGCCAATTTAGTGAAGCGTTTTATAAACGAAAAACACACCTATTGATGCAATACCGAAGCAAAGTCATGAGTAGTTAATGTCAATTTGCGCTATATACTCGTTGCTTAATAAACTCAAAGCACATAACATTATTGTTTTGATAAGACTAGATTTTGTGATTAAGTCATGAATATTTAAATCTTATCTGATTAAAAAATAAAAATCATATGAAACGTATTTTTTATATTTTTAAATTGATAAATTGAAGTTTTCGAGTTTTAATCTGATTATTGTAACTCAAGATTATTAACAAAACTGAAAATGTTAAAATTCTCTCAAAAAAGAAGTCTTGAACTATTAAATTTTGTAAATTTAAATTCTACTAAACTTAAACCAGTCACTGAAATATTAACATGAAATTGGATTTAGAATTTAGTTTAAATAAAGGGGTTTAGGTAAGAAAATTGTACAAAAAAATCATTCAATACTCAAAAAATACTTGTCCATGAAAAATGGTGTAGAGCAAATCATATCTCAGAAATAAGTGCTATGTGTGAACATAAAGTTTTAAACTGATTTAAAGACCTTAATGGTGATAATAGTGTAAATGAATATTTAAGAGACCTTATAATTTCAGCTAATATCAGAAAAAGATCACAATATTAAAAATCAAAATTTTAAATATTAACTTACATTATTAAAATTACAAATACAAGATTTGTATAAATGCACTCTTACAATTGCATCAATTAAAAGAAGCCGATTGGATAAAATAAGTCAGAAAATTGTTGTATTCGTTTAAATGAGAAAAATGCATGATAATCGTTGGAATTGCCACGAGAAATAAGAGACGATGTGACTAGTTTCACAAAGGATATACCGACACGTGAAATTCACTATTCGCCTATAACTGAGGGAAATAGGAAATGTCTCTCATCTGAAATACATATTTTAAGGCTTCATAAAAACTTGACTTTACCATGTATTAGGTATGAAAAAGTCATTTAGTGTAAGTTTTTCTCTATAGCATCAAAAAATTAATGTCAAGTCCGGTTTTCCGAGGTCTGACATTTGTATTGAACGCGAACTACTAAATGTGAAAATAAAAACTCATCGGAAAATTACTCAGAATTTCAAGCATAAGATCAACAAATCAATATTTAGAAGCTGATTAGTTCTATCAAATCAAGAAACAAGTGAAAGAATTGATGAAAATTGATAATAAACCTTTCAGATTTGTTCATGAGAAAAATCTTCCTTTGCCTGTAACTAGTCTCTTTCGAGTATTATATGAGAATTCTGAATTCACAACTTCTGTGTTCATAATTTGAAAGTTGATTCATTCAGGAAATTTGACTGACAAAGGCACTATTGAAGTTATATCTGCTATTTCATATGAATAAATTCATAAAAAATGCAGAAGCATAGTGTTCTGTAATACGGTCAAACCTCTATAATCTGACACGATATTTTGCTATCACCATTACTCGATTTATGGAGGTTGTCGGTTTGTAGAAAAACCTCTTTAATCCGATATGTCGAAATATGAAGGTATGATTTTAAGTGCGTTGATAATAAAATTTAATTATTATTATTCAGAGACTTAGAAACAATCAAAAGACTTCTTAATTAAAAAAGTCATTCAAAGTGGCGTGTCAGGCTTTAATTTTTCTCCTTAACAACAGTGGCTTCTAACGTACTTTTATACTCTCAACGTTTTGAATCAGCTCAGGATGCTTTGGTTGAGGAAATATGGATAATTTAATTATCATCGGAAATGATTTATTTGAACCAAAGAAGCACATCTCGAGTGTATTAAATAGACATCTCAGTGTCGAATTGTAGGGGTTATAATGAATGTTAGATAGGAGAAAACTATTGTCGGATTACGGAGTATGAAGGTATCGAATTGAAGGGGTTTTTATAATATAAACTTCTACGTAAGAATTTTTGGAAATCACATAAAGCCGAACTTGAGGGGTTGTCGTGTTATAAGGAGGCGTAGGTATAAGGAGGGTTGACTGTAATTGTTTCGCACAAACAAGAATTGGCTAATTTAGATGCTTTTGTTGAGTTTAATGAAGGACGAAAAGTTCGAAAAAATTGTTGTAATATATCTTAGAACTGGTCATCAATTGTGACTGCGGTAGAATTGTAAAGAACTGACTATGTGTAAAGAATTTCGTCTCCTTGTCAATGATTAATTTGGTTGAAAAAAACATATATGAAATGCAAAGTAAATTATTTTCATTTTCTGCTGACGATTTAAAACGTGATGGTAAACCAATAATTTTAGTCAGACTATAAAAGATTTTCAAAGCATTTTAATAAATAGAGTGAATCATTTAGCAAATATTAGAAAACATTTTCTAAAATGGTGCTCTTACTGCAACTTATAACTTCATTGAAAATTTCTCTACTAAAATGAACTCATTCATAAATAATACTGCAGTTGAAAAATTCGATTTCCAAAGCCTACAAAATGTATATTATGATTATATAAAAATCAAATCAAATAAATTCGATGACAAACATTTGCTCGATTGTGCAATTGCTTCGACAAAACATTAGTTTTCATATTATTCTAACTATATACGACTATGTGGATCATAGCTAGTTAGTAAACAAATTCCGAATCACATTATGAAACGCCTCAGTTATCGAAGTATAAATTATCTTCTAATAAGCTTTATTATAGAGGTGTCACACTGAAATTTTATAATTTTCGTCATGAACAAAGCTTAATATGCATTAAAATTGAATTGTTTTTGCATTATCTTAATTTCAATGCACTATAAATATTGATATACATGAACAGTACCACTGTATCTTTGAAATGTTTTCAATTTTAAAGATATTAGTTTGAAATACGCTTTAAAGTTCGATGCATTTCGCACTTGCAGGCTCTGACAGATCACCAAACTTGTTCTTAGCCTATCAGCACACTTGTAGGTAAAATGATCCGGCATTTTTCATTAAAAATCCGCACTGAATTCAGCGAATTGACTAATACTGTTGAGAGTTTAGCTTTTCCTCAGTAATATCTCATACTTTTAATGATAGAAAAATTGAATTATTTTAATTTGTAGTTCTACTTAAATGATTTTTATTTGATTCCACTTCTTGAGATCTCATCTGTAAATGCTAAGGACAAAAGTTCCTTTAACATCGCAGTGCCTTATATTATCAATACTTCCTCCTTTTATGTTTTTATGCATCTGTCATGTTGTAAAATTAGAAACTCTGGTCCTTATTGCGCATACCAATCAAACAGTAGGGATATATGTATAGCAATGTAAGAAATAGTAGTGAATAATAACTAGAAATTAACCTTAGGGTGAAATAAAACGAAGGAAACATGGGATAAAATTGAGCTCCATAGCAAAAGTACTCAATCAGTGCGAACAGATATGTTAGTGTAGTACATAACTTATTTTATTCTAAGGATTCATCAGGGGTACAGCGTAGCAGTCAGCTATAGAACTCAAAATTTGTCGTTCTCTAACAAGATTAAAGCATTCGAGATCTAGTCTTAACTCCTGATCTATCTTGGCCCCAATTTTATAAAGTATTTGAATGCGTCCAATATTGATAATATCAAAAACTATTAATAATCTCTAGAATATTATATCCATTTATTAGAATAAACTCGTATTTAAAAATAATTGTAATTAGTGTATTTTAGTGGATCGACTCACGATAGGATTTCGGCTAAACAGAAAGCAGAATTTTCTTTTCTTTAAAACCTCCTAAAGTGTATCTAAAAGCCCAAAATCTTTCAAGGGGTTTTAGGCTGGTGATAAATTGACATGATTAAGATTATTTCAGCCGGTAGTTTAATGCTAACTGCAACGATAACTCAAGGAAAGTCTGACCAAGAACTTGTTTAGACAAAGATAACAAAACAGAGTTGATATGCGTCTTCAAGCAATTGTTTAGAGTATGAAAATTATTATTATCTATGACCATGGATCAGTTAATGGTAGTAATCGTAACACAAATGATTTTGTGCTTAATAATTTTATTATTTGATGATACTTTGTTGAAGAATTAACAGTACTAATAATAATTAAATGGTTTATTTTTTAACTGTATGATTAGTTTAGATATTTACAACTCATGTAATATTTACTAAACAAATATCGGCTTTTGGGGTTAAAGTTAAGAACACGATATTCTCTAAATAATTCTCTAAGCCTATACAGTTGAAATTCTATCTGTATCACTTGCACATTTACGTAATATATCTTAGGGATTCAGATGACCTAATTAAATAGTTAAAATTATTTTATATTTCATAAATCAATTGTACTATCGAAAACGTTGTACATTTCAACTGCAAGTATATATAGAGCATATAAAGTCATAAGAGATAACGCTTCTATAGCAACGATAACGTTAATATTGAATATTGGGGGCACGTCTAACCCCATACTCAACTGTACTTGAAAAAAGTCCGATTCTGATATTCCAACTGTGCTTACTTTGACACGAATTTTCTCAAAACATGGCATCTTTCTGCCAAAGCTTACTTGAGCTGCAGGGTAATATTTGACACAGAAATTTATTTTATATTTTCAAAAGTTGAGACAATGGGTCAATGTTTACAAATACAACTGAGGCAACATTGGTAGATTAGAATTTTTGGAATTAAACTTTTAGTTGAACAGTAAACGCATTATAATGTAATATAATTTTAAGCTGACTGGTATTTTTACGTATGATAGTAAACTTTGCAGCGTCGTATAACTAAACAATCCTTTATTTAAGCACAAAGAAGTAATATATTCATGATAATCACACATAATCTAGTTGATAAAATCCCTATAAAATTTTAGTAATCTACAATTCAATAGTCTATTTTGCACAAGTTAAACAAATTAATATAAAGCGCAAGTAGTAATGGCATTATATTCATGTTTAAATTATATGGATGATTATTAAATTTATTAACATTTGACTACTTTTTGCTAGAGAAATTTTGAGCAAATTTGAAGGTGGTTCTGAGAGAATTCATAGTAACGTCAGTTTTATTTCAATTATCATACTTTAACATTTTCTCGTGTATAGATATTGAATAGAGTGTAATACGAATTTGCACCGAATATTTGGTATGAGTATAATTGGAAAATCAAAAATTACTCCTCTTAGAAGCTCTGCAAACAGTTGCAAAAAAGAAGCGTCTATACGTTCAAGTATTACTTTCTGTTGCTTTTAGTGAAATGATTTCAAAACATTGTTTGATTTAAAATCTCATCTAAAATCTCATAGGTAAATATCGTGATTATCAATAAATCTTAACCTTTATATTATACTTTTTCGTATTTGAAATAAAGACCGAATTTAAAAGCTGATTTTGTAATTTTGTTTCGGTTTAAGAGTCACCCCAAATTCAAGTGCCGAATTGTAATGATTTGTTACTCTGAAAGCCCTATTCGCTATATATAGATAACTGAATCTCATTTAGACTCTGATTAAATTTAAATTCACTTTACAGTAACATGAAAATTTGGTAGAAATTTCACTATTTTGGCTGCTGTATAGCTAAGGAATGATAATCTGCAAGAAAAAAATTGATTGCTTAAAGGGCAGGGAATTATGCTAATATTACATATCAAAATTCATATATTTGTAATACATACATACAAAGATGCACGCGTACACAAATAAATACACATATGTAAAAATTACTTACATATTATTCTTCAGTTTATGTTTCAAAATAAATAATGGTCGAATATAAGTGCCGTTAAGACATATGTGAGTTAGATATATTTACAAGAGAAGACTATAAGTCAGTATAAACTTCTATTATGTTTTATGACTCTTGATTTTAAGCACGATAAAATAAAGAGCATTCATATTACATGAAAACATGACGTGGGTATCAAAGGTATTATTTCATATTTAATGCTTATTCAATTGAATTTATTAAAAATTTGATAATGAATCAAAATATAATATTTTTCTTCTATTTTCATCAATATTGAAGAGTTAGCTTATCAATATTTCAAATAAATATTTTAAAAATTCATATTTACTTCTATTTCTCTCGAAATTTTGTAGTGATGACAAAGTTTGTCCCATTTCTTAGTCTCTATTTAAACTGAATTTCCATAAGGAAACAGAAGTTTTAGAATATTTTTACTTTAAAATATTCATGATTTTTTAAAGCAACAGATTTTTCAAAATGAAAATATCCTTTAGAATTGAGTAATCAGAGTAATTCGATGGCGACACCTATATATTCTTAGGGGAGTTTAATCTTGAGGGTCATATATTCAAAATCGGATGATGAAATCTCTCGGCACAGAAGTAATGGCATGATATTCTGGAATTGTTTTGCTTTTCCTACTTAATCAGATGTGATTAAGATATTAATTATAAACGAAAATTCTCTGAACTTATATTTGAAATTCGATCGCTGTAGCGATATAAAATCGCATTTTTCAAATCTCAGATAATAAGCTAACTAGAACTGTAAAATTTCATGGTTATGTTGGGTATGATAAGGCTGTGTTTCACTTCTGTATTCATCTTTGTAGCTCAAGTGTTACCAGATATTCAAAAAAGACTTTAAATGTTGTTTGTACCTAGCTCAAAATATTAGAATTCTCGTCACCCAAAATCTTTACTTGTAATCTTTATGATCACATCCTATCAGAATATATATATAAATATGTTAATTTTTAATCAGGACATAATCTAAGGGATACCCCCTGCAAAGTATTCATGATTTAAAGGAACAATTTTTCCCAAATGATTTACCTTCTCAATGCTTTTAAAATAGTAATAATTGTATACCAATTACAACTGCTTTTAGCAATTATTAACATAAGATATTACTAAATCGGACAATCAAATATCAGCAATTTTATGCCCGAACTATGACCACTGAAAGGCATACTTACCAATAAACAAATTATACAATAAAACATATTGCTAGCCATGAGTCAAACTCTATCTCTTTTATCTTATTAAAATCCCCAAAACTTTTATGCAAACAATCTTGTATGTTAAATTATGATTTTCAATAAATAAATTTGTTTACAAGTATCTAGATTACTACTATAACTCCTATTGATAAATACAGGAATTTTTAATTTTTGATGACACTGAAGTAACATAATCTCATGTGAATTAATTTTATGTTAGAAAACATATTCAATTCGATACATGATTATTATTATGAAACTGACATTTGAAATTTCACCCATTTTATGTTAAGTAAATAGCTTATCATTTATCATACTTTAATAGGTTAATAATCTCTTTTGTGCTAAATTCTTGCGAACAATTTATGATTAAACTAAACAATATAAAATTAACCATACATAGAAGGACTTTAACCCTTCGTCACAACTTAACTTCTGAAAACGTAAAATTAACTGTGGGGTAAAATGTTACCCCACGTCTTCCACGCTTTATATCTGTTCCAGGTTAGTCCGGAATGTTTTCAGAATCAAAGTTAATCCTTATTTTTGATGTTTTCATTAATTAATTAATTTAATTCTAGTTATTATCTGCTACAGCGTCATCAGCTGTTCAATTGCTAGTAGCGACATTACAGCGCTGCGACACGTAAAGTAAACACAAAGCACTGCGATATTAGGGGGAATTTCTGTCCTCACAAAGACATGTTGCCAGAAAATAATTTTTTAAAATAAAGTTACAATTCCAAATTAATCAGGATTTTTGTGATTTATAGTCAGATATATGACTGAGGAATAGCTAAATTTTCAAGAAATGATGACATTCTGTTGATTTTAGCGAGATTTTTAAAGTCAAACTTGGGAACATTTTACCCCACAGTTGTGACGAAGGGTTAATCAAGAATCGGGACTATCATATGACAGAAATTACAAAAATAGCAAATATGTTTATGGAACATTATTGCGTATTAGAGTTATGTATGTTGAATGATGTGACTGCTTACAATTTACACGCTTTTAGTTGTTGAATACATAAGTGGGCCAAATATTTTCGTCATATTTGAAATTTCTTATATTTATTCGTTTTACTCAAAGAAATGCAAGTAAGTTTTCAAAGTGAATGAACATATTATTCTAATAAATGTTCTGAATTTTCAAGAGTTTCTTCATACTAATATATTATTACTACTTGACGAAGAGTGAACAGAAAGGAAAAGTCTAAGAATAATTATGATTTTGTCGAAGTATTATAGAAACAAATGTATAATTAATTCTAAAATTAAACATGAAATTGCTGATGAGATAATGTAAAATATAAAAATTTGGCCTATCATTTAAGTATGTTTTCTGAATCATTTTATTTACGATATTTGATTATTTGTCGTTCTTCAAACTCACATAAAATACATGAACTATTAATTTTCAAGTTAGTTTGTGCTAAATATAGTTGTAATAATAAATTAATTAAATGTAGTATCAGTCAAACAAAAGCTACATAAGCAATGCAATTTTCTAGGATAAGGTTTAGTTCAAAGAGGTATATATACTATCAGCCCTTGGTTAAGTATCATAACTATCATATCTTAGAAATTAAAGAAGTAGTAAACATGTTTATGAAGTATTATTGCGCTTTAGAGTAAAGTATACCGATTGATGTGATTGTTTACAATTTACACGCTTTTAATTATTAAATACGTAAGTGGGCCAAACCTGACCCACTTCGGGAAAGTATTACCAAACAAAAGCAGTGGGCTGTCATTAAAGTCATGCGCTATTGGTCACTATTGTGACTGAAGTTTATAGCATTCTACAGAATACGAGGTGCAGCATAGCATTAAGTCGCACATGGGTGTTCCAACTTCATAAAGAGTTTAACGATAGAAGCTGTTTAAGCAGCGAACAACTACCTCGGAAAGGTAGACTTCGTGCTTTGACCGACAAATTCTATAAGCAAAAAATTTAGGAGCTTCTACTTGAAAGCCATAACTGGGTTACTGTTGAATTTGTCGAGACATTAGATATCAGTTATAAGGTCACATTAAAGCTTCTGAAAGAAATCGAAGCCAAAAATAGTTCCCAAGTGGATACCTTATGAGCCGATCCTTGTTCAGTAAAAGTTAAGCGTAAACATTTGTATTGAATACCTTCAGAGATACAACAGTGACCATGGAATGCTAGATAGTCATTGACGTGACATAGCTTAAGTACTATGACCCTAAAGATTATTTGATATCTCGCTAATGTCGCCTTTCTGAAGAACCTCCGTGAGAATGTTTAGAATCATAAATTTGAATTATAATTAGAAATAATGTCAGTACTCGTAATTTGCACCCCAGGCCTACAAAAGTAAGAGAAGCAATACAAACTTGGAAGCAGATAACGGTAGTGGACTTTCATAAAAATCGGGTGTTGTATTATAGAATTTTAGCAAAAACTACAAATGTCAATTTTGAAATTTGTCTTGATTTTTGAGTTAAGTAATATTCCCGTCGATAAAACAGCTACGGATTCATAGGCCAGTAATACTTGATGACAACGCGAGACCCCATAAACATTCGAAACTTTAAGATTTGTTTGTGAGACATTGATGGGAGCAATTGAAATACTCGCCTTATAGCCCTGATTTTGAACCCAAGAGATTACAATGACATATATAGAATAAAGAGGTCAGATAAAGATAAATGATTTAATACTCTGGATGAACTCTGAATGGCTTATAAGAAAGTTATAGGTAACATAAATCTTAGTTGTTTCGCCACTGGCACTAGCCACCTCCTACTAAGGTGGGCGCCGGTCAACCAGACTGAAGGTGAATATATTCATTACTCTATTGCTTAAACTTTCGTTTCATTAAATGCCTTTAAAGATATAATAGTCCCGATACTTAATTAAAACCCTATTGGATACTTTACTAATAATTCTGATGATAAAATGTAAGTGATGACTTCAAGAAGGTTATGGGTTCTCAATAAGATTATAATTTTACTAAATCTGAGCCAATCCTCTTTAATATAAAAGTTAGTAGCAAAATTTCAAATTAAGTTCAAATCAAATACTAGAATGTGCTCTTTGACACCTAAATATTTGTAATGACTAATAAGAGCCACATTTTTCTTCAAAAAATGTAAGGGTACCCCTTCGATATTTTTGTTTGTATTTTATGAGACAAGTTAGAAGTAGTCACCCTACTTACAAGACATAATATGCTCTTTCGATAGAAGTTATGTCTTTAGAACGTTATATTAGAGTTTCATTGACAACACATTCAGAACATTAATTTTGTAATCAAGCTTTCAATTTTAACTAATTATGAAGTAATATTCAAGTTTACGCACTCTATTTGGTAATTATTACTTATAACTACGAAAAATTATTATATTAGTAATGCCATGGAAAATTGCAACTTTTGACTTTAAATTGTTGTAAATCAAAGAACATACAAGACAATTTTAACGAAACTTTGAACATAAAAGTTTTAAGATTTCTTTTAAAATGATACTTTGTTCATAAAAATCTATAATTTAGTTTTGGAGTTATAAGTCCTCAAACATAGGACACGAATTTACGAACATACTATATAACCGGGGTGACTAGATCTAGATCGGTGTAATGAGGGACATAATTCTTCAAAGAGTCCCCTCTTTGATTTAAAAAATGTTTCGACGCCTAAAATACATGAATTTATTAATAAATTGAATTTCCACCAGAATTACGAAGTTGTACACTTTTTACTAGATACTCAAATTGAGAATAATCTCAAAAATTTTGATGATCTTAATTATAAGAGTCTACAGGTCAGAAGATATTTCTATATCTTAGGGCGACCTTCGTAAATATTGACAAAAGCATTGAATTTTTACAATACAAAATTTGAATATTTGCGCATGTATTGAAAAAGCACTACTTTACAGGGATAATCAACCCGTTGCGTAATGGTTGTCCTAAGATACAAAAGCATCTTCTGAGGTGCATAAAAAAAGCTAACTTCTCAATAAGATTAATGAAACTGCTATGTATTTACGTGTGAGATAACTGGTTCCTAGTACTATCCCAAAATACTTTTCTCGTTTGAACAATTATTGTGATTATTTGTTAAAGGATTAAAATATCTGTGGAATGCGGGCCAAACGCGTCCCACATCGAGGGCTTCCATGTTGAGAGACAAAGACACTCAATGAGAGACTGTCCTGGACAATGCGGGACGTCTGGTCACCCTGAGTACAACTTCAAGTCTTTTCCGTTTAAAAATATTTATTATGCCTCAAATTGATTTGATTTGGAGAAAATAAGTAAAGAATTCTTCCATCATGATCTTTTTTGAAAAAATGTTACTCAATTGAATAAATTTAGAGTCATTCTTCAAATCTTGCCTACTAAGTTCCATCTCATTTGATTTAATATAATTTCTTTACATGTTGGTCTTGAAGTTATTCTTGGCGACATCATCTTTTCGATCAAGTCTGATATATGGCCGTACTCATTTTTCAACTCTGAGTTGTTGATTAAGGCAAGAAGTTTCGATCTATTTCATGAAATATTCAATTTAAGTTAGAGAGATGTAATTTATATGTAAACATTCTCGAATTCATACATGACCTTTCAATAGGGAGTGAAACTAGTCATTTTAATGTTATAATTATAATGGTATTTTTAGTCTACTCAAATTTTAATGTCAAAACGACACTGAAAACATAAAATTAAAATCGTAAAAAATATATACATATTAAAATATTTATCGTGCATATACAAATCTACATTTATATAAGAAACATAAAATAACGGATCAATAGCCTTTTATTTAAGTTTAATGAGTTAAATGTTAAATATTTGCAACTAATCTTAAAGTTGATCACTAAAATTATTTGAAATATACTATTGCATCCAAAATTAAAGAACATTTCTACTTAAAATATATACTTCATTGTATATCATTTTATTTAGTCGTCTGTGTGGATTGTCTTTAAATTATGAACAAAAGTTCATTAATGTTCAAGTCAGATTAAAAACTATAAGAATCATCTTATAATTTTGATGAGTATAGCTTTCTAAATAAAAATCATTGGTTTAACTAGATTTTACGTGGCCAGAGAATTCAGAGATCAATTTTATGTGCCGATGATCTATAGCTCAGGCTGATTTTAAATATATAAATGTTACTCACCATAAATGACCAGAACATCGGTAAAAGTATTCCCGAAAAATCGACTTGACAACGTGGCGAGAGATTTTCGACATAAACTTTGTATATAAATAAGCTATATTTTAAGCTGATTTCAGATATATAAGCTTTATTCACCGCAAATGAACGGAACATCAATAAAAAATTCTCGAAAATTCGACTAGACTTTACGTAGCCAGAGATTTTCGATATAAGCTTTCTATATAAAGAAACTACAACTCAAGCTGAGTTCAAATATATAAATTTCATTTGCCTCAAATAACTAGAACATAGGTAAAAAATTTCGAATAATAAAGTATACAGAAAATTCCCGTAAAATAAATTTATGGAATCAAGTTTCAACTCAAAACGATTGAAATGAACAAAATTTCACTGTTCTGATCATATATTTTGATGAAAATTCAAAAAATTAAAAATATTGAAAACATGAGAGAACGAAGATCCTACGGGACCTTAGTCTAAAATAGTACCCTGTTAAGAATTTATATTTTGAATAAGGTCTTGACAAGGACGAAAAGATTATGAAAGAACGTGGCGTTACTGATGCAAGGAGGAAAACTAGATCCGTATGGTTTCATTATCACCGGATCCGGGAAACGTTTTCTTGCGGTGATGTCAGAATGTGGCATGTAAATATAAACTAAGTTAAACATCTTGGTTAACTCTTCGTCACAACTTAACTTCTGAAAACGTAAAATTAACTGTGGGGTAAAATGTTACCCCACGTCTTCCACGCTTTATATCTGTTCCAGGTTAGTCCGGAATGTTTTCAGAATCAAAGTTAGTCCTTATTTTTGATGTTTTCATTAATTAATTAATTTAATTCTAGTTATTATCTGCTACAGCGTTATCAACTGTTCAATTGCTAGTAGCGACATTACAGCGCTGCGACACATATAGTAAACACAAAGCACTGCGATATTAGGGGGAATTTCTGTCCTCACAAAGACATGTTGCCAGAAAATAATTTTTTAAAATAAAGTTATAATTCCAAATTAATCAGGATTTTTGTGATTTATAGTCAGATATATGACTGAGGAATAGCTAAATTTTCAAGAAATGACGACATTCTGTTGATTTTAGCGAGATTTTAAAAGTCAAACTTGGGAACATTTTACCCCACAGTTGTGACGAAGGGTTAATAAATGTATCGTCAGGCCTAAATGTGCCATTGGAAGCGCCATAGGGGACGCGCTGAGCATCGCTCAGGTGATGCTCAATTGGTTCAATAGGGCAAGTAGTTCGGCTTAGCAGGTCGAAAGCTGATTGGAAATTCTCCGTGTTGGGTCACGGTAACCCCGCTAAAATAAGCCAGCAAAAATAACGTCTTAATAATAAGAACTATTATAGTGTTTTTAAAAGGCTATTAATGATTTATTGCTTATAATATCAGTATTAATCTATATTGAGCGAGGAGTTTCACATAACGCTACGTTCTTTTATAATCTTTTCGTCCTTGTCAAGACCTTATTACTAAGATTGTTCATTTGCGGTGAATAAATTTTATGTATTTGGACTCAGTTTGAGTTATAGATTATTTATATACAAAGCTTAAGTCAAAATCTCTGGCCACGTAAAGTCTAGTTTAACCAAAATCTTTGCTATACATGAAAGTATATATCTTAAAAATATACTTTAATATTGGATGAAATTGTAATTGAACCAGAAATGAAGTATGTTACAATTTGAAATGCTTAGGGTCACAGTAGAATAAATCAATGTTTTCGTGGTCAATCAAGCTTAACCCAAAGTAATTTATGAACTCATACCCCAGTTTAGCATACCAGTACTTCATTTTCTTTAAACCCCTTCTTAAATGATAACCTAATTCAATCTGAACTCAAAATGAAAAATGACTGAAACGGCGTTTAAATTGGCTAAAATTGCGATAAAGGGACAAGTCTTTACTTAAGAACGAAGGTACAATAACAAAAACCTTAAGATTGAGCTTCGTTGTTACGAAAATTCTATACCATCGTTTATTATCAGTGAATTATTCAGAATTAAAAATGCTTCAACACATGATAAATCAAGATCATCGAATTACTAAAGATTTTCTTTACTTAGAAATTATTATATTTAGATCTTCGGCCAGCCTTCTATCTTATCATTAATAATAAAATATATAGACTTTTAGTGAAATTGAAAAATCTACTCACGAGTTTATGTCAATATCAAATATTTCTTGTGTGATCAATCCCAGGCTCCAAATATCGACTTTTGTATCGTAATTTTTATCTTTAACCTCAGGCGCTTGATAGTTTTTAGTACCAAGATATTTTGTGTGTACCTGATTTTCTTCCATGTGAAAAGTCGCTAAACCAAAGTCTGCTATTTTAACAAATGACCCATTACTTCCATCTGATATAAGAATGTTTGTCGGTTTCAAATCTCTATGAATTATTGGAGGATCTTGCTTATGCAAGTAGTTGACCCCTTCTAGTATTTCTCTAAACAGTTCACAACTGATGAAATACTCTATTTTACTCATCAGTTCAGAATCACTTCGTTTGAATTGTTTTGGTTTTAGTTGAAGAATCTTTTCCAAAGAGCTTAAACAGTACTCCATTTGAATGAAAATCGCATTATCCTCTATCCAGCAAGATTTGTATTGCACGATGAAATTGCTTTTAAGTTTTGCTAATAATCTCAATTCATTACTGAATTTCGAGTTAACAAAACCTCTTATGTTATCTTCAGGAGTTATTCCCAAACCTTGAAGAATTAACAGTTAAGGTATTACAAACAAAGAAGCATTTTTAAAGCCCTATCTCGTATCTCTGAAATATTTTCGTTTATTTCCAATCAATATAAACGTAAATCTTTAAAATAATATATACTCAAATGATTGCGTTTTCTCGAAAGCTCTGACTGTTTGAAAATCTAATATAATTTTAATGAAATTAAATGATTCAAAATAATTTTATGTTATACTAGAGTGTGAATATTCGATTTGAAACGTTTCGAAAATTTTCACTTATGATGATGAAAGCATCAAATACTTTTAATTATTTAATTAGAGTGTTAATTACCTTCAACTGTTATTTTCTTCACAGCATATGTTTGTTCATCCATTATATGTAGAACTTTATAGACTAATCCGAATCCTCCTTTACCTATTAATTCCCAATTGTTAAAATATTGACCATAAGATGAATTTTTCTCAAAGTTACTGTCAAGAGCTTGAACTGTGCGCGTTGAAAGTGAAGTTTGATTACTGTTTTCACTCAATAAATTCATGCCTTTGTTTTGAGTATCGACAAAAGGGAATAGTTCAGCTCTCTGGCTGTCCATTAAACTTGAGCTAAAGTTATTTGAAGTGCTTACTTTTGAACTCTCCGATTGCTTTATACTACTTCCAGTAGAATCAATACTTTTACAATCAGCGTTTTCTATTGTTTTATAAGTGATTTTGCATACTTCTGCGTAATAGTCAACAAATGATTCATATTCCATTTCTTCATAAAATTCTCTTGTCGCAGGCGCCTCTCTTTTCAGAACTTCATAACAACGTTCATCTTCAGAAATAGCTATTAAATATTCGCTATTTCTCTCCGAGGCGATTTCCTTGAAGGATATATGTGATATGTGATATTCACCCCTAACCTTCTGACTCTTTTTCCCTTCATCAATTTTGTTCTTACCGTATGCATAAATATATCCATCGGAAGTCAAAAAATAACTTACATTAAGACCACAAGTTATTTTAGTGAAATTCACATCATAGATTTCAATGAGAGTTGGTTTGTTGAAAATTTTAGATTTTTCATGGCCCAACTGCCCAAACTCATTCGAGCCCCAACTGAAAACTCGACAATCTCTTGACAAAGCAAGTGAGTGTTTACTCCCGCATGAAATCGCAATGATCTTGTGCCCTAAAAATGCGTTTGAACCATGCAACCGGAATGGTTTAGCAACATATGAAACATTAAGTCCATTTCCAATTTGACCAAATTTGTTCTCACCCCATGCATATACTTCTCCATTGCTTGTCATAGCCAATGAATGCCACGGACCACAACTTATATCAACAATATCTTTATTGCTCAAAAGTTCGTGTTTTTGCGGCGCATAAAATCTTTTATTGTCCACTTCTATTCCTAACTGACCAGAATTGTTATAGCCCCAGTAAAAAATTTCGTTTCGATCGTTTTTAGCCAAGACATGAAAAAATCCATTGTAAAATTTTGTTAGTCCTTTTTCACATCAAAATTTATGAGGCGTTGCAGGTCTAACAGGGTTGTTGTGTGTGAATCCTAAGCATCCATAACTATTTCGACCAAAAGCCATGATCTCATCTTTACCAGATACTATAACATTTGAACCATTTATAGCATAAGTTCTTTCATCTCTATTCTCAGAAATATAAAATAGTTTAACAAATTTCTTGATATTATCAGGTTGCTCATTAAAAATTGCAAACTTAGAAATACTCTTAGCCATTAGTATTTTTAGATCCTCGAAGTCTTAGATAGTTACTAAATGAATTCTAGCGGTTCACAAGTTATTGTTAAATTTATATATATATATATATATATCCATGAAATTTTTATCTTTATCGCTTGAAAACAAATAGCATAGTTCCTAGGTTAAATATGTTGTATAGAAACTTAATGATGTGTTATTGCACTCTAATTGTTTCAGAAATTTAAGGCAGATAACTATAAAACAATGATTATAAACTTATATAACATATCATTCAATTTCTATAAGACATATCTCTTAGGGCGGCTGAAGAGTAATTGCATATTCATATCTTATCAATGGATAAAGTATTAGATATGTTTACGAAAAATCATTAAAAACTTGTTGATTTTCTGCTTCACAATGTAAGCTTTGATTTTACTGTTTATTATTAGTCATATAGTAATGGTCCCGACTATTAACCCTCTCTGAGCCAGTGTTCACAATGGAGAACAGAAGGCGTTTACAAAGTACCATCTATTACTGGGCTCTAATATCCCTTAAATTTCCGAAATACTAACTTAAGAGATTTGAATGTAACTCTAGTAAATTGCGAAATCTCAATTCGAATGATTTATTATTGCTCTACTACATAACGTTTCTATCTTTTCACTTCTCACGTATTCTCTAATCTACTTTTTTTCTTATAAAGATTAAAGTTTATCTCTGATTTGTGGAAAGTAGAATTTTTTTAATAGAAATCAAGATATTTTCTGTACGGTTTGCTCAACCTATAGTTACGAACGATAAATTTTTAGAATAATTACAAAATCAAAGTTAAAGGATCTCTCAATTTTCGTAAGTTTTATGAAGCCTGTTTTTGAGGAAATGTCTTAGCAAATAGGCCTTTAACCATTCATCAAAAATGTTTTCTATATTGAATTTTATGTAGAAAGTATTTTTACTGTGTAGATAAAAGCCTATCCGCTAAGGCATTTCAAAAACAGGCTTCATGTGCATAAGAAGTATAATGCGAAACTACGATATGACTAACTCGGAATTGGCATTTGCTGTAAATTTTTTTTTAACAAAATATGCCTTAAATGATAGGTAATTATTAAAGATTTTAAGTTTTCGGTCTGACAGGCTGAAATGTATTTTTTGAAATTTTATAATTTATTCAAGTTTAAGCTTCCCTCTCATTTCCCTCTCAAGTTGTGAGTTTGCTATAATTAGAACTCAGTTCGATTCATAAAAGTTTTTACGCATTGATCAAAATCTTTCAAAATCTATTAATGTTCAAATGGTTATGAACCATTTTTTAGAATAATTTATTATAAAATGCTAAACCCAATTAATATTATTAATTAATTTTATAAAATTGCTCATCAAAAGTATCGTAACGAATTAACTCAAATATCAGAATACTCAAACACTACAATGTTTATTGCTCTACTTGAGAGGAAACCTAAACTTGAATTAATTATAAAATTTCAAAAATGCATTTCAGCTCAAATCACACCGAAAACTTAAAATCTTTAATAATTACCTATCATTTAAGGCATATTTTGTTTTTAAAAAATTTACAGCAAATGCCAATCCCGAGTAAGTTATAACCCAAAATATGTTTCTACCTGACCTTACCTGGGTCAGGGTCAAGATGGGCATCTAGTTATTTTCTCTAATTGAGTGACATTCAAATATGTATAGATGTTATATTCTTGGATAAAATGTCAGTCAAAGACTATCATTTGTGAATTCGCTTTCCCTTTCGCTAAGAATGAACAATATTTAGTGCGAGAAGTCGGAAATGTTGCAAATATTTATAGAATTTAATCGAAATATCTTTCCCAATTGATAGGTAAATTTTAAAGAAAACTGGAATTTCCCCAATAAAGCCTAAAATAGACATTAATGAAGCATTTGATAAAATCGACTTAGAAACTAAGAATAAATAAAAACCAAAGTAATAGAAACTGTTATCAAACTGAGAATGAATTGATTCTACCTCAAAATGAGGCTCAAATTTTTTATGATTTTAAAAAAGAGGCTGATAACAACTCAAAATTGAACTTATGAGCCACGATTTTTAGAAACATTTGAATTTTGATTATCCTCATTAAATATATAGAGCACTAACTTTTGATCATTACAACTGAATTAAATAAAGTCAAACTTCGATAAGTACTCTAGTAGGTCATTTTTAATGATTGTTTTTTGTTGGAAGTAATAACTTCTAATCGATCGATTACTTCTGAGAGTAAAAAGTTCTGCAATAAAACACAAGGACAAATCTCTAAATAAAACTTAGCTCATTACTAACATTCATCAAATTCAGATTTCAACCTTTTTATTACTATGCTTTCATGAGAGCTGTTTATCGCTGTCTCATGAAGATTCTTTAATCTTGTTAACACATTGAATATCTCAAATTCGATCAAAATTCCATTTTTACAGACTCCTTTAATATTCAGTCAGCCGTTACATAAGTAATCCGCAAAATATCAGTATATATAATTATAGTCTAGGTCTTTTCATTTGTCATATTTTATAATTAAACAAAGGCATTATGGTATGTTTGTGACTCAATTATTGAAGGCAAGATTTTCTTATTTTGACCCGAAATTTGAAAACAGGTATTTCTGATCATCTCTTAACTTTCCTATTATTGCGTAGAATTTCGAATTAGCATTGATAAATGAGTCTTTCCGTCATTTAATCACATCCACTAAGAGTGCATCATCATTAAATACTTTTTAATGGCTATTTATTGGCTAAATAAAGAAAGTGTGATTTTCTACAATTGACATGTTATATGTTGTTTAAATTTGTGTTAATGGTCTAAATATTTGTTCAATCTATTAATGGTTCACATATATTGAATTTATTTCAATTTTGTTCCTTTAAAATTCGAATGCGTTATTAGCCTTATAATAAAAGTATTAGTCGGAAATATAAATGCATCCCGCCTAATCGCTCACCAAGCCAGTATGAGTATCAAACTAAAGCTTATGAAGAGTAGAATTGAAAGTAAAAAGAATTCAAAAATATGAAGGCTGAAAGTAGATATGAATTTTTAAATGTATTTAATATTAAGGGTTATTAATTACATGCAGAAAGCTCGTTAGCATTACCCAGGGAACACCACGTGGAGATGAGCCATTTTTAGAGTGGCTATATGTACCCCACTCATTTTATAGTGGGCTTTGTTCCACCCATCTCAAGTTTTTATAGTGGCTAGAGGTGCTCCTACTTAGTTAGAGTCCGTGTCAGTGCTTTCCAGTACCTGTTCGATATGTTAAAATCACTTTTTTCGCTTTTAAAAGTAAATTTTTAAAGATTCATATCTTCTCTCAGCTACCGTATTTTTTAGAAATTCTTTTTCCCAATTCTGCTCTTCATAAGCTTCAATTTGATATGCATATAGGTTTGGTAAGCGATTAGATGAAAGAGACGGTCGGAACAAATAAAAGTATCAAGATATTTTAAGTTAGTTTTAAGCATATTATAAGCATGTAACATGATACAAAAATATGCAAAAATTATTTAGATTGGTACAACATTTAATGAACTATTTACAATCAAATATTCCTTATAGCGCGTTACAATTTGAAAAAAATTAAACACTTAGCATGAATAAATATGTAATTAAATGATCAAGTACAGTAATTCTAATCTAATGTTGATGAAATCTTGGACAAGTCCGGGTAAATAGTTATTTGTTCCATCACTTTGTCATGGTTGTCCTCTTCTATCTCGGTGATGTCACTATCGATGATTCTATCACTGGTGCCATAATTAGCGGCACTAACGTTGACATCACTTTCCTCATCACTACTTTCACCTGGATTGTACAGGAGATAAATAGAATCAACTGATATAGTTGACTTTTTTGATGACTTGCATTTAGCGCGACTTAAATATATAACACTTTTCGCGTGCGCGCACGTGCCTATAGTCCTTTTGCCTGAGTTAAACCTGCAAACGTGCCTTTTATTGCATTATAATCACGGCAATTTTTGTCATATTGCAACATAATTTCGTAGCACAACACAACTTTTGGGTTTCTTTAACTTACTTTATTGAGGAATACGAGGTAGAAGACGTTAATACATGTTTGCTTATCACTTTTATGGGAAAACTTCTGCCAAAATTGGGACAGAGACTTATAGGAGTTTGTGCTAATAATAGGGGGAATAGGGGGTATTGTTAGGTAATAGCTTTAGGTGGGTTTACTATAATGCTAAGGGTTAGGATTGTATTTCCCTGTGACAGACCCCGCTTCATAATTTATGTCTAACTGTGGGAAAGTATAAGTTTAGGGTGTGGGAGAGATGTAAAGAGAAAAATTCTTTGCAATTTGCCCCTCCTTTAGAGTGTTCGTCTCTGAATACGGCTAATATACACTCTTTTAAAAGTTATTTACAATGAATATAACTTGATGATCAATACAAATTTATGAGTTATATAAATTGATTAGGTATATATAAAAAAGATTAAATAAAATTATTAAAAATAAAAGTTATAATTAAAATTAATAAGTATTTGGGGAAATATAATTTCTTGTTTGGGTTAACTTTTAAGCAAGAGCGTAGTTTTTGTTACAAATAGTCGTACTTTATGTGAAGTGCTTGTTTGGAGAATGCGCATTTGATGACAATTTTTGAAACGAAATGCACCAAAACAAAACATGTGTTTCTCAAACATTTATATGAAAGCGATTTTTTGTGCATAATTTTGTGTATATATAAGAAAAATACTTGAGCTCTACATTGGATTGAATTGTGGATCTTGGTTGTCTAACTTCTTGAGCTGATTATTATTGACTTTGTTTTGGGTAAGTAGACGATTTTTGTAATAAATGATGTATTATTTGATAAGAAATTTTCTCTTAAAGGTTATTTTCATTAAACATGTCGGATAATGGTATGTGTTATATGATTATGGTTTGTCTTAACCTATTAACTTAAAATTTTCTTTTTTAGCTCATAAGCGTTTTTGTAATAAGAGGAGACGTGAGTCTGTTGCCGTAAATGTAAAACCTGCCTCTTGTCCAACAAAATACGATACTAGGTCGAAGTCTTCTGTAAAGTCTTCGATGACAACTGATTATATGTCAGATCTTGTCTGTGTTTGTTCGTCAACGTCTGTTGGAGAAGTTCTCAACATTGGGTCGCCAGTTTCATCTTCTGAGGAAGAGTTTGATTTGAGTTTTGATCCAACTGACAACCATCCGCCTTACACTATATCTGATTTGGTGCTTAAGGAACTGTTGCCTGAGCTTCCTCCACGGCCCAGTCAAGTTTTTAATCACCCTGGACCAGATAAGGCTACCAAGGAATATGAGATTGAAAGTGTCGTCGCCCGAGCTAAAGTATGGAATGGCAAGGTGTGGGAAGATCGTTTTCTCGTAAGATAGGTTGGATGGGAGGATAGGTTCAATACTTTCAAGCTTGAAAACACATTTCGAGGCTCGCAAGCTCTATTCAACTTCTTTCCTGGTAAGCTTTTATCGCTTGGTGCTAGTCGTAAGGCTAGGACTTTACCTGATTTTGAATCAGCGCCCGTCAACTCTGGAGGTGACCCGTTTAATGGTGTACTGCAGAGTGAGTTGACTAAATATATCGAAGAAGGAAAATATTCGAAGTTGCTTGGATCTCATAGGTATGCATTAGATTGTTGGAATGATTTAATAGTAAACTATATGTATTCTTTTTATTCAATTGATACCAAGGAGGAGGTTCAAGATATTGAGCTGCAATTTTGATCTAGACTTTACTCTAAGTGGTTATCTCTGGAGATGGGCGATTTTTATCTATGTCCAAAAATAATCGGCCGATCTCAGGATGGAAAAAGCGAGTTGAGCGAGTTTGTGCGGCGACATTCACCGCATCGTTCCAAATTCATCTCGAACAACACTGATGTTCTTGAGTCTATTAGATCTTTATCAAAACAGCACCGTTTTGTGATATTTTTGCTTGCCTGACCCTTGGGGATTAAACATTCTTCTTCAGGTCTTGCGTTTCATACCAACGTTTTAATTGTTTCAAACGATGGAGTTAAACGAACTTGTGAGTATTAGGTGTTTTGATAAAATTCGTTGTTTAAAATTTTAATATCTATTTAGATTACTATTACAACCACTTAGTTAAAGCTAGAGCTACTGAAACACCAGTTGCTTCGGTACGCTTAGCTAGAACTAAGTTACCGGTTGATGGTGAACGACCGGCTTTTGAAGACCAAAGCAGTACTCAGGACTGCTTGGAGCGGTCTTAAGTTTTTATTGCGAATGCCATTGAGAATGGAAATTGGACGGAGGGACTTGAATGGTTGCGATATGATTGTGTTATCATAAAGTACATCGATAACTGGTTTTTATCATTTTTTTCTTATACTTTTTTTTGCTACTTAATTTTTCGTAAAAATATAAATTGTGATATTTTTGATTAAATTACAGTTAGAAATATAAAATGGAGATATCAAATTTATTAAAAAAGATTGTATTTTCATTAATATAAGCATAAGGTAAGGGTATAATGATTTGGTTAACAGATATGGATATCTATTTATATGTAGGCGTCTCTTTATACCATTATTAGTGTGATTAGGATTATAGTTTTACTTATAAACACTCGATCATAAATTGACTTAACCTAATCTAGTCTTTGTGTAATCATATTGTCTTTAAGTTTGTTGTTCAAATTGTCGGACGGCCACTCTATCGGTTAATTTGGATAATTTGGTCTGTTATTTTACTTTTCGAGGGGGAATTAGAAGTTCATGATCGTATATCTTCAAAAAATTCGATGAAACTTTCAATTTTATGTAATTAAAAGTTTCCTATGATTTATTCTAAACAGATTATATGAATTAAATTTTGGTGCGATTTCTTAATTGTGGTCAGATTGGAGTATACGCAGTTTGTAAATTGGCGATAACATAAAAATTTATCATCGCAAAAATACAAGGAACACTCGTTGAATTTCAACATATTATATACCGTTTTAATAGAGAATCGGGAGGAAAATTCAAAAATGTTGTCGAAATTTGCGGGCGATAACTCTAAACTGGTCAAAAAACATGTTTGATCAAGAATAAGAGTCATATATGAGCTTTTTTCGTATTAAAACTTTTTAGCAAATACGCTTTATACTATAAATTTTATTTTGTTAAAATTTTTTTGGTTTATTTTATAATTTTATTTTATTTTTTATTTTTTCAGTAATTTTTTTTGTTATGAAGGATCACATCGTGGAGTCCTATATTTTTTCTATTTCTTTCATTATTGCTTCACAAATCCGAACTCTTTCTGAGCTATTTGTTTAAAACTGAGTCTTATAACATTTGTTCAAGACTCGCTCAAAGCAAAGAGACACAACCCATTAAATGGTTTAGTGTTTTTGGAGTAAGTTGTTTAAACTTTTCAGGATTTGAGGCAAAATATTCATATAGTTATTGGACTATTTACCTTGTAATCAATTTATTTGTATTATTTGTAAGCAAATAATAATTTATTATGATTAAATATTGATTTTGTTTTTTTGGCTATAAAGACTTAGCCTATTAATGCATTGTGTTTCATGGGCTTGCATTGCGAGCAAATGCTTTGTTTTCTTTGAATGGGTAGTAGGTGGCTAAAGAGCGATACCAGGGGTGTATTAGAAGCTGAAAATTATTTACATAAGAATAGTTTGATAATTCCAATCTCGTTATATTGGGACTGGTTCGGTATCTGGATAAGGTGGAGGTTCTATGAGAGATTCTTCATTCAGCGATATTGGAGCTCTACTTGATATGAAAACGTGTTTATAAGCCCAGTTTCTCTTTCTCATTAAGCCCGTAATTTTCTAAAGATAAGGCATTATAAGTACTAAACTTGTTATAACTATTATTAGGATGTCTTCAGAGTTTTTCCAGCCCGTCATTTTCGACGCAGGATTTATTCCTCGCTTTCTTTTAAGTTCTAATCTTACGTGTTTACCGTTCGTATCTAAAAAGCACGACTGAGGTTCGTAATTCTCAATAACATTATTTTTAGGTAGTTTAAGTGATATATAAGGAGAATTGACTAATAGTTCATCTAATTCTCCCTTTAACCACTTTATTCCCATGTTTGTAATCGCACTTTTTATCATCATAAAGGAGGCTGCCATAGAAGCAATATCGAATTTCTTCCACTCATTAGCGACAGTTAGTACAGGAACTATTTGACTTGTAGTTAAGCTCGAGAAGTGCAAATCGCGTTTTGTTTTGTTATTCCTTTTATGAAACAAGAATCTATCAATATTGAACACGTTAGAGGGGTCCTACAAAACTGTTGTACTGGCTCAACGAAGGTTTCATTAAACTTCTGAGCACACCAGGAAATTTCTAGGAGAGAGAAATTTCTTTTCATTTGCTGATAGCACGGGCTATCATAATGGAAATTTAACGTTATAATGTCGTCTTGTAAGTGAGCATACGTTGGGGCGGGGGGGTAGTATTAAAGCTAGTATGGTGGTCAGCATTATGGTCTGTTCAGGGTTGTAAAATTTGGATTTTGTGTAGCTTTTACTTTTAGTGGCCTCAGGCTTTTCTTCGCTAGGTGTGCTTTCTAAAGGTATTTCTTCGTGTTTTATTTCATTGTTAGACTTGCAACAGTTAGTAATTCTTTTTTCTGTTACAATAAACTATACCTAAGGTCAAAATACAGACTATAATTCCAAAAAGTATATAGTCTAAGGTTCTTAAATTCGCTTTTCCTAGCTTACTAATCGTATTGAAGTTAGTATCCATGGTACTCAGTTCTTTGTTCACTTGCTCGCCGATGCTTTCAAAGTCGAAGTTGTGTAGATTTGGCATTAAATGGAAGTTAATTCTTTGTGACAAGGGTGCCGTTGAGCGAGTTTCACTTTCAATTTGAGTTTGCTTTGCTTCGTAGTGAAGACTGCCAATATCAAAAGAGGTTGTTGTTGGTAAGGCAAATACGAATGGGGGACATTCTATTGTTCGGTTATATACTTTGATTTCGAAACTATCGCGATAGAGATAATTATTATCCTCGACTTGTTTTGTTTGAACTATGTCCTCGACTGTAACTGTGTGTATGTCTTCACATGTACTAGCTTTCCAATACTTTTTGGTGATATTAAGAGGTAATTTAGGTATACAGGAATCAAAGTTAGGTGCAACAACAAGGTTCTGAATAGTATTGGGAGTCGAGGGAAGTATTATTACGCAATCAGTTTCTTGATCATATACAACACTTTGTGAGCCGGTGTAACGAATCGGACATATGGTTTAACTGTTGTTTTTCCGCGAGTAAATAGTAAATGGGTCAGCTATCATGATGGAAGTGTTAGACTGTGTGTTTTTGATATCAAATATCATACTTATGCTTTGTTTTTCCTCATTCAGAATGCAATCTTTCGTTTCAGCCAAAGTTAAATCGTAGTTGGGGGTACAAGGGAGACTAAAATTGAATATCTCAAGAATCTTTTCATCAACTGTACCCATTCTCCATTTCCTACCTATATCTATTAGTTTATCGTGAGTTAGCGCTAAGCGAGCTGCTAGGTGTGAGACATAAATCATAAATGATGGTAGATGATTTTGTAATAATTTTAGAGTGTGTGATTCCCTTTACTTGATATCCTATTCTCTCGATTTCTGCTTGTAACATACTTATTATTTTCTTGACTTTTATTTGGTTTTCTTCTAGTTTAGAGAGATTTTCAATCATTTCTTGTTGCCTCTCTTCTATTCTATCGATATGGGCCTTATTCTTAACACTTTGTATTAGTGCTGCCGCTGCGACTCCGACTGTTGTCGTAACTGCTACAGCAATAACAGCTATTAGACCTATAGCAAGTAATGCTAAACGCTTTTGCCTCTTGATTTCAACTTCTGCATTAGGTATATGATAAGGACTTTTGCAAAACTTCCGAAGGGGTTCGATGAAGTCAGTTTTGAATTGTTTATCGCACCAGTCCTTTAGTTCATTATTTCGGTAAGGAATGAATGTAGGCTGAAAAAAAGAAAGAAATGGTACAATGAAAGGCAACACATAGCGATTCATACCTTACTGTAATTAATACTCGATTGATTCCTGTAATAACGGGGTTTTCAGACTTCCGCCAAACTAAAGGGTTGAGCTTTTGTAGCGTTGAAAATGCTGTAATTATTAGGTAAAATAATAAAAGTAAAGAAATGAGTGACTGATCAAAGAGTTTACGGGGTTTTGGGATTCTCCGTGATCTCCTTAAGTAAGTAGGAGATTGGGTAGGTGTCTGTGATAGAGCTTCTTCATAACGCTCGTTTGAATGTTGGGGTTTGTCTTTCATTAGTTTCTCAAGTTCTGATTCATAACTATAAATCTCTGTCGATGAACTACTGCTAGGTTCCTGTTTCTTAGACATGGGTTCATTTGGTTTTGGTTCAAAATCGTATGTCTCTGTGGGGGAATTTTTACCAGGTTCCTGTTTTATAACTATTTATTCATCAATTTCAGTTCCGTTAGTGTCCTCGTAGTGGTTTGTCTTAAGATCCAAGTCGTCTGCTGTCAGTGCTTCTAATCTCGATATTAGTTTTTCTGTCGGAGTACGGTTTAATTCTACTGACATGAACGCAGTCTAGCACGATTTTCCTACCGTTTAAGGATCCCTCAACTTCATAGTTTACTCCGTTAGCATAGCATTTTTTGATGGTAAATGGACCATGAAAAGGGTGTAAAAGTTTTTCTGATTTTCTACTATTCTAGTCGGATAAAATGCGAGCACAGAGTCTCGTTCTTTGAAAGTGGAATTTCGGTGGCGCTTGTCATAGTAAGATGTGTTCCTTTCTACAGCCTTACGAATGTTCTCAGCAACTTTAATAGAATAGTCTAAGGTTTCGAGGTATTGGTCTTCAAACCAAACGCCTGAGATTGGAACATTTGTAACTCTATCTGGAGGCAGTACTGGCTCTCTACCAAAGAGTAATCTGAATGGCGAGTATCCTGTAGTAGCATTAAGGGAAGTATTGTAAGAGAATGTTACCCACTGCAAACCTCTGTCCCAATTGTCTTGAGATTTAGACACATAATTAGATATCATTTTAGCTAGTGTTTGGTTATATTTTTCAGTCAATCCGTTGCACTGCGGATGATATGAGGTCGTAGTTACATGTCTAATTACTAGTCTTTCATATATGGCTTGACTGAAGTGGGCTCTGAATTGTACACCCCTATCTCTAAGTAGAGTCTTTGGAGTGCCAAAGATACAAATAAAGTTTTCAATAATAAAGTCTGCAGCTGCCTCTTTTGTGGCAGCCGGCACTGCTTTACAAATAGCCCACTTGGTGAAATAGTCTGTAGCAGCATTAATGTATGTATTCCCTTGTTTAGAAAGTTTGAACCTGTCGAGAAAGTCAATACCAAGCACCTCGAATGGAGCATCTGTTGTTATTGAAATCATTAAACCTGCTTGTGGGAGGCAAGGTTTCTTTTTGGTTTGACAGTCTTTACATGAGTTCACATATTCAATTATATCCGATTTCATATTTGGCCAGTAATAGCGGTTAGCTATTTTATCTAGGGTTTTATTTATTCCTAAGTGAGCTCCACTTAAAAGGTCATCATGGTATGAGAAAAGTACATCGAGAATGAGTTCTGTCTGTATGCATACAACTAATTTTCTTTCATTATTAATTTTTATACGTTTATTAAGAATACCCCTATTAATAACGTTCTCATTCAAGAGTTTTCCATCTTTGCATTTAGAGGGATTTTTAATTAGCTCATAAATTTTTCCAAAGTAGTGGTCAGATTTCTGTCTTTTAGGTATATCAACTTCATGGTTTAACTGCTCATCGCTTGATGAGGTAATGTTTTTCTAAATTGTTATCAAGGATCTCAGGTTCGTAGACGGTGAATCTACTTAAGGCATCTGAAACAACATTCAATTTGCCGCTTCTATGCTTTATAGTATAGTCAAAATTTTGTAGGTGAAGAAACCAGCGAGTCAGTCTATGATTTAGACTTTGCTTCTCTGACATCCACTTAAGAGCCAAGTGGTCTGTAACGATTACGAAATGTACACCCATCGAGTATTTTTGACATTTAATGGTCACCTTAACGATAGCTAAACATTCTATTTCTGGTATTGAATAGTTTTTCTCAGCGTTATGCAAAAGCCAGCTTACAAAACAGAATGGGTGACATTGTCCGTCAATGATATGATAAAAGGCTCCACCAATACCTTTGAGGCTACCATCTGTATGGATTTCTATTGGCAATTTGTTATTGAAATGAACAAGAATAGGTGAGTTGCAAATGGCTTTCTTTAACGCATTGAATGCTTTTTCTTGTTCCTCATCCAAAAAAATATTTTTCCATAATCTACAGTGTTAGAAGTTAGAATAAGCTCATAAATTACTAAGCAATTACTCACTAACCACTAAACCCAATTAAATGAGTTTTGGAATATAAATTTATAATATTACCCTGAATTACATGCTCGGGTTTTAACAGAAACGCCCGCACACAGAACGTGTGACAGCAAAATTTCAATTAAGGGATCCGAAGTTAGGATAAACTCAAAACATTTGAAAACTTTTTAACACCAATTAATTACAATTTTAGTATTTGGTGTAACCACCATTTTGACCTATAACTTCAAACACACGATTAGATATTGAATCAATTAAATCATGGAGTGTTTTAATAGGAATTTTTTCCCATGCATCAATGATAGCCTTTTGGAGTTCTTTTGCATCACTAAATTGTCGGCCATCGGCAAACACCATCCGTGAGAGTATCCCCAAAGGTTTTCAATAGGATTAAGGTCCGGAGAAATCGATGGCCAATCAATTACCCGAACCTTATTAACACGAAACCATTCTTTAGTGGATCCTGCGGTATGAATCTTAGAATTATCCTGTTGAAAGTGCCACTTTCGCCCCTAATTTTGGTTGCAAACGGCAGTAAATGCGTAACGTATACATATGTAATAAAAATGTATATAATAGATAAAGGTAAAGCTTTCAAGTATTGGACAGCTAAACTTTAAAGGTTAGGTTATTTGCGAGCCTTGTAGTAAATCATGACAAGTATTAGTTCAAAATATAGGTATAAACATTTAGTTATACATATTAAAATAAGGAACAATGTATAGTATTTTAATTTCTTCTCTCTCCCTCTCCCTCCCTCTCTCTCTACTAGACTTACTTTGTTGAGAAACTGTTGATAGAATTACATGTGAAAATGATGTGATTAATGAAAGAAACTATTGTAGTAAACTAGTTATGAGAACTAAAATTTAGGTAATTAAAAGTTATTATCAATTGAGTGTATAGATATTAATATGTATAACAAAACTTACATTCATTGAAGTTTTTCATAACAGATTTAAGGCTAAATATAATCTTCAGGTTTCTTCTAATCATAAAGAAGCAAATTTTCAGTTTTCAAAACTTGTGTTTTAGTTATTGAAACGATAGGTCATTAAAAGTTAAACATTAATCTCTGATATGAGTGGCGAACAGTGTTCTGACATCGCTTAAACAAAAGTCTGATAGTAGTTTATGAGCTAATCAAATCACTTCTTTATAATTGGGAAGTATAAATTTGAGTGCACAAACTTCAGTCGCTTATTTGTCGTGACACCTCAAACTAAGCAACTTGAATTGTAAGTAGCACAATTGATTTCTATAGTGATTTACTGAATGATTTTCTATGACTAATCTTGATTTAATGTTTATTTTGTTTATATAGTAATATTATCGAATTGTTAATTCGTACTGTGAAAATGTCCTCCGATATCCCAGTCATCTGTGGTGTGATTGTATTAGGGCGAAAGAAAAACTACGCATCTTTGTTGTCAGCGGAAATCCATTCAGAAGACGATACAGGAAACATATTTAGAGACAAAAAGTATCATCAAGACGCATTGGCCACTTTGTTGAACGCAGTTCAAAATAAAGTGGGTTTTCACCCTAAGGAAAAGGTAACTCCTGAAGAATTCTTTAAATATTTGGAAGGAGTTGATGGAATACCTTACCTTTTACTATCTGCAAGGAGGTCCGTGGAAAATTCTATTGAACACAAAGACTATAACAAACTCATAGATAGTTTTGATGATCTTTTCAAAACTGTCCTTAAAAGCGATGCAGACGAGATAAGGGCATCTCTCACGAACATGGCGAAGTCACTACTTACAGTGGACAATTCTAAATCTGATCGCAGTTACTTTTTTCAGCATATCGTAGATTTAAGGGAAGATGATTATAAATTGCATCTCATGCACACACTTCTTCACTTCGAAAAGTCAAGTGGCAAGGCAGAAATAGTCAAGCAATCTGGTCAGGTTGTGGAGGTTGAGTACAAGTTATTATCTAATAGGATGATCGCAGATGCAGATAAATTAAGTAAACTCACAGGGAAATCTGCTGATGACTGGATAGATGAAGTTACATCTCCCTCTGATCCAAAATATACTTTATGTTTCGAAAAATATACTGATGACTGGATAGCTAGTGTTACATCTGCCTCTGATAAGTGATTAATTTTACCCTTTTCAAAGGCTTGTCTCGAGTTCTCCGAGCTTATACTCTTTACGATATATAATGACTTAAAGATATTAATGAAAGTAGACCGACAATTTACATATATATATATATATATATATATATATATTAATTATACACATATAAAAATGTATCTTTACTCTAAATTAACTCACTAAAACTTACTAAGAGTTATTATCAATAAAAACTTTATTTCTTAGTCATGACGTAATCACTTTTGTCTTTAGTACAATGCACACATGGATTCTAAAATTCAGAAATAGTTTGTTGATTAAAATTCTTCAAATTTTCAAATTGTGAAGTTTAGAACATGTAATATAGCAAAGTTAGATTAGGAAACATTTTAGAACTTCTTATTACTTACACATAATTCACGAATCAAAGATCGTGTTTCAATTGGCCAATGCGTTCATCGAATGCCTCCTGTTTGAAAGATAAAATTTAATTAGAAAATAGTAGTTTCGTCTGAAGAAGTTTCAACTTAATTACTTGTCAGAAGATAACGTTAATTTTGGCCCTATCTGATTTTGATTAAACTTGTTGTGGATGTTCGCGTTTGTTAGTAAAGTATAACGACAATGTAATTTTTTAAATATCTTCTATAGGCGACCCCCCATACACTAAACACTGAAAATTCAAATTCGCAACACAACGCACGCATATTATTAAACGAAACTGGTAAGTAAAGAGACTACATTACGATGCATTTCATGTTAATACCAGTCTTCTTACTTACAAGTTTCACTTAATAATATGCGTGAGTTATGTGTTGGGAATTAGAATTTTCAGTGTTTAGTGTATGGGAGGTCTCCTATAGAAGATATTTGAAAAAGAGGGATACCCACTTCTCATTGAAAATTTGCCCTCTCCGTAGAACTGATCATGTGATACATCATTTTAAAGCTTATAGTAAGAGGAGTAAGAAAGTCCATGGGAAATGGCCCTGCAACCCCACAGTTTCTGAGATATAGGTCATTGAAGGTCATTGACCAACAACCCTCCCGAGCCTCGTCAATAATGCTGTCAATCTGTTGTTGGTCAGTTAAATTTATGTTAAATTAATCTTGCGTGAACAACTAATACGATCATGTTCATAACACATTTAATTAAAACTTCTTCAGACGGGTGTATAATTTTCTAATTAAATTTTGTTTCAAACGAAAGACATTTAATGAATATATTAACCAATTATAGTCTTTGAAACACTATCATTGTTTAAGGAATTATGTGCAAATGATAAGAACCTCTAAAATGGTTTTCTAATCGAACTTTATTCAATTTCAATCAACAAACTATTTTTAAATGTTAGAATCCACGTGTGAATTAAACTAAAGACAAAAGTGATTGTCTCAAGACTTAGAAATAAAGTTTAATTTATAAGAATTCCTAATAAGATTCAATAATGCAATTTAGAGTTAACTTATACATTTTTATATGTATATACCATTATTATATATAGCACTAATCTACTTTCATCAACATCTTTAAATCATTACATATAATAAAGAGTATAAGCTCAGAAAACTCGAGACTTAAACTTTTTCAAAGCATAAAAGTAATTTTGAATCAGAAGGAGATGTAACATCATCTATCCAGTCATCAACATCTTTTTCCGTCAGTCTAGTTAATTTATCTGCATCTGCGATCATTTTTGCAGACAATAACCTGTACTCAGCAGCTGAAATTTCGCCAGATTGTTTGACTATTGTTGTCTTGCCACTTGACTTTTCGAAGTGAAGAATTGAGTGCATGAGATGCAATCTATACTCATCTTCATCCCTGAAATCTACGATATGTTGGAAAAAGTAACTGCGATCAGATTTAGAATTGTCCACTGTAAGCAGTGACCTCGCCATATTTGTGATAGATTCCTTTATCTCATCTGCATCGCTTTTGAGGATTGTTTTGAAAAGATCATCAAAACTATCTATGAGTTTGTTATAGTCTGTGTGATCAATAGAATTTGCCACGGATCTTTTTCCAACCAGTAAGAGGTAGGGTATTCCATCAACTCCTTCCAAATATTTAAAGAATTCCTCAGGAGTTACCTTTGCCTTAGGGTGAAAACCCACTTTGTTTTGAACTGCGTTCAACAAAGTGGCCAATGCGTCTTGATGATACTTTTTGTCTCCAAATATGTTTGGTTTATCGTCTTCTGAATGGATCTCCGCTGACAACAAAGTTGCGTAGTTTTTCTTTTTCCTAATACAATCACACCACAGATGACTGGGATATCGGAGGACATTTTCACAGTACGAATTAATAATTCTCAAATATCACTAGATAAACGAAATGAACGTTAAATCCAAGTTATTTATATAGAAAACATTCGTTAAATGACTATAAAAATCAATTGTGCTACTTACAATTCAAGTTGCTTAGTTTGAGGTGTCACGACAAATAAGCGACTGAAGTTTGTGCACTCAAATTTATACTTCCTAATTATAAAGAAGTGATTTGATTAGCTCATAAACTACTATCAGACTTTTGTCCAAGCGATGCCAGAACACTGTTCGCCACTCATATCAGAGATCAATGTTTAACTTTTAACGACCTTACTACCATTTCAATGACTAAAAACTAGTTTTGAAAACTGAAAATTTGATTGTTCAGAACTAGAAAAGGCTAGACTATGTATTTGGCCTTCAATTTGTAATCAAAACTTTAATAAATGTAGGATTTGTTATTTATATTAATATCTATACACTTAATTGATAGTAATTCTTGATTATCTAAATTTTAGTTCTCATAACTAGTTTACTACAATATTTTCTTTAATCAATCACATCATTTTCACAGGAAGTTCTATCAAAAGTTTCTCAATAGAGTAGTTCTATCAGAGAGAGAAGGGAATAAAATACTGTACATTGTTCCTTATTTTAAAATATATAAATAAATGTTTATAACCCTATTTTGAACTTATGCTTCACATGATTTACTACACATTTCATAAATAGCTGATGCTTTAAGACTTAACAGTCTAACACTTAAAAGCCTTCGCTTTGTTTTTTACATTTATCATTGGGTTTTATTTATTATACATATTTACATTACATATATATATAAATCGTTCCCCCGACAAAGTCGAAGAAATAATATCTGATGCGACACAAGATTGAATGAGACATAAGACTGAATAAAATGTAATTTGAGTATAAATCAATTTTATTTATATGTTACACTCTTATTTTTACTTATTTATTTCACATTTTATTGCATAAAAATTTACGAACTTGATTGGTTTGAAACAAAATGATTTGTTCTCACATTTTATTTTTAACTTTTGATATATTTGACCCTATCTTGCGTTTGATCATATGACGCAATTCCATATAAATCTACTCCCCTCTCTTTTGAGGATATTTCTGTAAGATTGATGTGACTGATTAGTAATAGAGTTACTAAAATAATGAACTCATTCAAAATATTTCATAAATATTTTTTAAAGTCACTTTATCTCTTCTACGCAAGTTAACCGTCGACGAATGAGTCGAGAGTTTGATATCACTATATAGTTGTACGATGTCTATATTGTTGCTATAAAGGAAGAGCTATAAGCTCGTTTAGTTATTTGTGAACAAGCACTAATTATATATAATATCTGCTGCATAATATTCATCTTGAGAAATTATAGACATGTCGCAAACTTTGTCGCCACAAACCACGGATACAGTTTCAGCATCTTCAGCAGTCATTCTTGGTGAGTATATACCTCATCCTAGTGTGTCTGTTACAGAAATATTCAAGAATCGAGAATATCAAGTACATGGATTGGCTACTTTCTTGAATGCTGTTCAACAAAAGGCAGAGTTTGACCCTACAAGACAGAGCTTGACTGATGCTGCCACTCATTTGAGTTCTTATTTGGAGGGAATAGGAATAATCCCATATATACGTCATGTTAAATCTTTTGAAAAGCAGAAAAGTTTCAAGAATAAGACATATCACCAATTCATAGATGAGCTGATGGATTTACTTGGTCGTCGGGGGTCAAGTGATGAAGAAATAATAAGAACATCTTTGGACGAAATGGCGTATGCTTTACTTACACTAACTGGATGCAATACCGAAATACCAGCTCAAAGCACCAAACCAAGTCAACAATCATCCAAAATAGCCGAATCGGAAAAACTGCTCACTTATGCCAGTTTATAATAGATGTTACAGAATCTTCGGTAAAGCTATATATTTATTCTGCTAGCTTTGATATCTACTTGAATGATGAAAAGTAAAACTAACTGATAAAGATATCAATGCTGGTTATATTCAATATGAGATATTATCTGATTTGATGGAGAGAGATGCAGAGAAATTAAGTAAGCTTTCTTTAACATACGTTGACAAGTGGATTGATGGGGTGAAAACAAAATTTGTTAATGATAATACTATAGACGAACGATGTGTAACAATGTAAATATGATCATTTTACTATAAGCGAAAACTATCTTTTATGCTCGATCGTAAGACTTAGTAAATCTAATTGAAGGGGTTTTTTCTTATACTGATCACTCAGATGTTTATGATGAAACAAATTATGTATTTAATTATAAATGTTTTGAAGAAATGAATAATTATGTAGAACTTAATGAAGATTAAAAATTAATAAAAATACTTGAAACTTTATAAACATTTATATTAAAAATAATGTAAAAGCTAATTGCGTAACTGGTTACAGATCATGGCTTTTGTTGTTTTTAGGTATAAATTTCTTTATATTAGCCCAAATAAGCTCTATGGAATCAAAATCACAGTGATATGGTGGCAGCTGAAGAACAATATGACCATAAGATTTTAGCATGAAAATTAATATTTTTATTATTGTAGCTATGATTATAGCTATAATTATGTAATTTAATTGTTCCATAATTATGTTCTATTCAGTTTTTGCGCTACGACGTAAATACATGACTTATTTGCTTCCTGATTGGCTGAGGTTTTCTCTATAGACTTTGTAGGCGTAGACTACCTCATTCTTAGTTGGCATACACTTTAGTAAGAAATATAGTGTCAAAGTATCTCCGAATATAAACATGTTGTTTATGAAACGTCTCACACAATAGGATAGACATGAATCCTTAATGTAAATTAAATAACGTAATAATATAACATAAAATATAACCCAAATAATATTTTAAGAAGAAACTTGTCTTTAAAATTGATTACAGAGATAAGAACGAAATAGAACCTTTAATAGTTAATATAGAAAATGCATCCGTAGCTTTCAAATTTTAGGCATATATTAAAATTTCAAGTTGTTTGTGAGCTGTGTAGTAAATCATGTAAAGTACAAGTTCAAAATAGGGTTATAAACATTTAGTTATATATTTTAAAATAAGGAACAATGTACAGTATTTTATTCCCTTCTCTCTCTACTAGAACTACTCTGTTGAGAAACTATTGATAGAACCATGTGCAAAAATGATGTAATTGATGTCATTGAAGTAAGAAACCACAGTAATGAACTAGCTATGAGAACTTAAGTTTAGATAAGTTCAAGAATATAAACAATCAGGAGTTACTATCAATTAAGTGTATAGATAATAATATGTATAACAAAACTTACATTCATTGAAGTTTTTCATAACAAATTGAAGGCCAAATATTGTCTCAAGGCTTCTTCTAATCATGAAGAATCAAATTTTCAGTTTTCAAAACCTGATTTAGTTATTGAAATGATAGGTCATTAAAAGTTAAACATTGATCTCTGATATGAGTGGCGAACAGTGTTCTGGCATCGCTTGGACAAAAGTCTGATAGTAGTTTATGAGCTAATCAAATCACTACTTTATACTTGGAAAGTATAAATTTGAGTGCACAAACTTCAAAGTATAAAGTAGTGATTTGATTAGCTCATAAACTACTATCAGACTTTTGTCCAAGCGATGCCAGAATACTGTTCGCCACTCATATCAGAGATCAATGTTTAACTTTTAATGACTTATCATTTCAATAACTAAAACACAAGTTTTGAAAACTGAAAATTTGCTTCTTTGTGATTAGAAGAAGCCTGAAGATTATATTTGGCCTTAAATCTGTTATGAAAAACTTCAATGAATGTAAGTTTTGTTATACATATTAATATCTATACACTTAATTGATAGTAACTTCTGATTATCTAAATTTTAGTTCTCATAACTAGTTTACTACAATAGTTTCTTTCATTAATCACATCATTTTCACATGTAATTCTATCAACAGTTTCTCAACAGAGTAGGTCTAGTAGAGTGAGAAGAAAGTAAAATACTGTACATTGTTCCTTATTTTAATGTGTATAACTAAATGTTTATACCCATATTTTGAACTTATGCTTGTCATAATTTACTACAAGGCTCACAAATAACCTACCCTATAAACGGTTATTTCTGTCTGAATATTTTTCTTAATTTTGTTAGTCTAAAGTTGATAACTTGATTTTAATACTTTAATATTTATGAAAGCTCTATAAGAAACATTTTAGACCGAATGTATACAAACTTGATTGTAAACCCACCAACAAAAGTCCATGCAATTGAACTTAATAGTAAGTTTGATAAGACTTATAAATTTCCCTATCATTTCAAATCACTTCTTTAATCTTCACAATAAATTGACTAAAAACTAGTAAATAATATTGCAATCACTTATTAAAATATGGCAGTCATTGTTTTATTTAAAGAAAGTATGTTTTTAGATTCAGACAAATGTTAAAATAATCGAATGATTAAGTTTTGAATAACTTTTATGTTAGATGATTATTAGCTGAGGACAAACTCTATATAAATAGATTATATATTTAATTATTCTAACATTTATTTGAATATAAAATAGAAACATACTTTAAATGAAACAATGACTGCCAATATTTATACATCGTTTGGATATTACTTATTAGTTTGCAATCAATTTATTTTGAAGATTTAAAAAGTGAATAATACCTTTCCACATAAGACGTGCAAATTTGATTTTTATCAATTATTTACCTGTTAGTGAGTTTACCTAAAATGCGTTTACTGTATCGAAATGTCTTTAAATCGAGCTTCTACTTATTTTGTCAAAGTTTCGAACATATTTTATTGCATATGAAACTATAAATTCGATCAATTATTTCACATTTAATTGTATAAACAAATTATAGACTTGATTACTTCGAAATAAAAAGATTTGTTCTAATAATTTATTTTTAACTTTTGACATGTTTGATCCTATTTTGCGTTCGATCATACGTCGCATTCGGTCTTTTTTCGATATTATTGATTCGATCCTTTTACTTCGATCCTATGTTGCAATACCACATAAATCTACTCCTCTCTTTTGAGGAACTTTCTGTAAGATTGATGTGACTGATTAGTAATAGAGTTACTAAAATAATGAACTCATTCAAAATCATTCATAAATATTTGTAAAAGTCACTTTATCTCTTCTACGCAAGTTAGCCGTCGACGAATGAATCGAGAGTTTGATATCACAGTATAATTGTACGACATCTACGTTGTTGTTATAAAGGAGCAACTATTGGCTTTTTGGTTATTTGTGAACAAGTATTAGGTATATACAATATCTATTACAAAATATTCGCTTTGAAAATTATAGAAATGTCACAAACTGTCTCGCCTCAAACCACGAATATAATTTCGGCCACTTCAGCAGTTATTCTTGGTGAGTATACACCCCATCCTTCTGCATCTGTTACAGAAATATTTAAGAATCGAGAATATCAAGTACATGGATTGGCTACTCTCTTGAATGTTGTTCAACAAAAGGCAAAGTTTGACCCCACAAAACAGAGTCCGACTGATGCTGCCACTCACTTGGATCCTTATTTGGATGGTATAGGAAAAGTCCCATACTTACATCATGTTAGATCTGCTGACACTCAAACAAGTTTCAAGAATAAAGTATATCACCAATTCATAGATGAACTGATGGATCTTTATGGTCATCGAGGATCAAGTGATGAAGAGAAATTAAGAACATCTTTGAAAGAAATAGCGTATGCTGTACTTGCAGGACAGGGAAGCAATACCCAAATACCGGCCCAAGACTCTAGACCAAGTCAGCAATCATCCGAAATAACTGAGTCGGAACAAACTGTTCGTTTGTACCAATTCATTATAGATGTTAGGGAATCTACGGTAAAGCTAAATATTTATTCGGCTAGTTTTGTTATATACTACTTAAAAGATGGAGAAATAAGACTGACTGAAAATAGTTTCGATGTTGGTTATATTCAATATGAGTTATTATCTAGTAAGATGAGGGCAGATGCAGAGAAATTAAGTAAACTTTCTTTAACATATGTTGACAAATGGATTGAGGGGATGACAACGAGATTAGTAAATGAGAGTACGCTAGACAAACAATGCATAACAATGTAAATGATGATTATTTTATCATAAGTAAAAAAACTGTTTTCAAGCTTGATCAAAGGTTTTCTTTGTAATTCTTATTGAAGATATATTCTCTTATATAGATAAATTAGATATTTGTGATGAAGGAAATTATATGATATACACTTATTAATAAATATTTTAGAGAAATTAATAATTATGCAAAGTTTAATGTAAAATAAAAATTGATAAAAACAACTTTTTAAGCATTTAAATTAAAAATGTACTATAGATCATTGTACGATATACTATAAAATATAGGATAGATCTAATGTCTCTAAAGGGTTTAAAATGATGCAGTTAATAAGAAAATTGTGGCAAAAGTCTCTCCGAATACAAACATACTGTTTATGAAAAGAAATTCTCTTACAATAGCGTTTACATAAATTAACATAAAGTTATATAAAAAACAAGTCAAATATTTTAAAAATCAAGTTGTTTTAAAAGTGATTATAGCAATAATGACGAATAGAACCTCTAATAGTTAAAGTAGGAAATGTAGAGATTTGCTTCAAACTTTGAGGATGTATTAAACTTTAAAGAGTTAGTTACTTATGAGCCTTGTAGTAAATCATGACAAGCATTAGTTCAAAATATGGGTATAAACATTTAGTTATACATATTAAAATAAGGAACAATGTACAGTATTTTACTTTCTTCTCTCTCTACTAGACCTACTCTGTTGAGAAACTGTTGATAGAATTACATGTGAAAATGATGTGATTAATGAAAGAAACTATTGTAGTAAACTAGTTATGAGAACTAAAATTTAGATAATCAAAAGTTACTATCAATTAAGTATATTGATATTAGTATATATATAACAAAAGCTACATTTATTAAAGTTTTGATTACAAATTGAAGGCCAAATACATAGTCTAGCCTTTTCTAGCTTTGAACAGTCTAATTTTCAGTTTTCAAAACTTGTTTTTAGTCATTGAAATGATAGGTCATTAAAAGTTAAACATTGATCTCTGATATGAGTGGCGAACAGTGTTCTGGCATCGCTTGGACAAAAGTCTGATAGTAGTTTATGAGCTAATCAAATCACTTCTTTATAATTGGGAAGTATAAATTTGAGTGCACAAACTTCAGTCGCTTATTTGTCGTGACACCTCAAACTAAGCAACTTGAATTGTAAGTAGCACAATTGATTTTTATAATCATTTAACGAATGTTTTCTATATAACTAACTTGGATTTAACGTTCATTTCGTTTATCTAGTGATATTTGAGAATTAATTGCTACTGTGAAAATGTCCTCCAATATTCCAGTAGTTTGTGGTGTGATTGTTTTGGGGGAAAAAGAAGAACTACTCGCTTTTGTTGCCACCTGAGTTGTACTCAGTAAGCGATACAGGAAACATATTTGGAGACAAAAGGTACCATCAAGACGCATTGGCCACTTTGTTGAACGCAGTTCAAAATAAAGTGGGTTTTCACCCTAAGGAAAAGGTAACTTCTGAGGAATTCTTTAAATACTTGGAGGGAGTTGATGGAATACCTTACCTTTTACTATCTGCAAGGAGATCCGTGGAAAATTCTATTGAACACAAAGACTATAACAAACTCATAGATAGCTTTGATGATCTTTTCAAAACTGTCCTTAAAAGCGATGCAGACGAGATAAGGGCATCTCTCACGAACATGGCGAAGTCACTACTTACAGTGGACAATTCTAAATCTGATCGCAGTTACTTTTTTCAGCATATCGTAGATTTAAGGGAAGATGATTATAAATTGCATCTCATGCACACACTTCTTCACTTCGAAAAGTCAAGTGGCAAGGCAGAAATAGTCAAGCAATCTGGTCAGGTTGTGGAGGTTGAGTACAAGTTATTATCTAATAGGATGATCGCAGATGCAGATAAATTAAGTAAACTCACAGGGAAATCTGCTGATGACTGGATAGATGAAGTTACATCTCCCTCTGATCCAAAATATACTTTATGTTTCGAAAAATATACTGATGACTGGATAGCTAGTGTTACATCTGCCTCTGATAAGTGATTAATTTTACCCTTTTCAAAGGCTTGTCTCGAGTTCTCGAGCTTATACTCTTTACGATATATAATGACTTAAAGATATTAATGAAAGTAGACCGACAATTTACATATATATATATATATATATATATATTAATTATACACATATAAAATGTATCTTTACTCTAAATTAACCTCACTAAAACTTACTAAGAGTTATTATCAATAAAAACTTTATTTCGTAGTCATGACGTAATCACTCTTGTTTTTAGTATAATGCACACATGGATTCTAAAATTCAGAAATAGTTTGTTGATTAAAATTCTTCAACTTTTCAAATTGTGAAGTTTAGAACATGTAATATAGCAAAGTTAGATTAGGAAACATTTTAGAACTTCTTATTACTTACACATAATTCACGAATCAAAGATCGTGTTTCAATTGGCCAATGCGTTCATCGAATGCCTTCTGTTTGAAACAAAATTTAATTGGAAAATAGTAGTTTCGTCTGAAGAAGTTTCAACTTAATTACTTGTCAGAAGATAACGTTAATTTTGGCCCTATCTGATTTTGATTAAACTTGTTGTGGATGTTCGCGTTTGTTAGTAAAGTATAACGACAATGTAATTTTAAATATCTTTCTATACACCTGAAAATTCAAATTCCTGAACAACGCACGCATATTATTAAATGAAACTTGTAAGTAGACTACATTACGATGCATTTCATGTTAATACCAGTCTTCTTACTTACAAGTTTCACTTAATAATATGCGTGCGTTATGTGTTGGGAATTAGAATTTTCAGTGTTTAGTGTATGGGAGGTCTCTATAGAAGATATTTGAAAAAGAGGGATACCCACTTCTCATTGAAAATTTGCCCTCTCCGTAGAACTGATCATGTGACACATCATTTTAAAGCTTATAGTAAGAGGAGTAAGAAAGTCCATGGGAAATGGCCCTGCAACCCCACAGTTTCTGAGATATAGGTCATTGAAGGTCACTGACCAAGTCTCCCGAACCTCGCCAATACGGCTGTCAATCTGTTGTTATTCAGTTAAATTTATGTTAACTTAATCTTGCGTGAACAACTAATACGATCATGTTCATAACGCATTTAATTAAAACTTCTTCAGACGCGTGTATAATTTTCTAATTAAACTTTGTTTCAAACGGAAGACATTCAATGAATATATTAACCAATTATAGTCTTTGAAACACTATCATTGTTTAAGGAATTATGTGCAAATGATAAGAACCTCTAAAATGGTTTTCTAATCGAACTTTGTTCAATTTCAATCAACAAACTATTTTTAAATGTTAGAATCCATGTGTGCATTAACTTAATCTTGCGTGAATAGCTAATACTAACATAAATTTAACTGAACAACAACAGATTGACAGCTGTATTGGCGAGGTTCGGGAGACTTGGTCAGTGACCTTCAATGACCTATATCTCAGAAACTGTGGGGTTGCAGGGCCATTTCCCATGGACTTTCTTACTCCTCTTACTATAAGCTTTAAAATGATGTGTCACATGATCAGTTCTACGGAGAGGGCAAATTTTCAATGAGAAGTGGGTATCCCTCTTTTTCAAATATCTTCTATAGGAGACACTAAACACTGAAAATTCTAATTCCCAACACATAACGCACGCATATTATTAAGTGAAACTTGTAAGTAAGAAGACTGGTATTAACATGAAATGCATCGTAATGTAGTCTACTTACAAGTTTCATTTAATAATATGCGTGCGTTGTGTTGGGAATTTGAATTTTCAGTGTTTAGTGTATGGGAGGTCGCCTATAGAAGATATTTAAAAAATTACATTGTCGTTATACTTTACTAACAAACGCGAACATCCACAACAAGTTTAATCAAAATCAGATAGGGCCAAAATTAACGTTATCTTCTGACAAGTAATTAAGTTGAAACTTCTTCAGACGAAACTACTATTTTCCAATTAAATTTTGTTTCAAACAGAAGGCATTCGATGAACGCATTGGCCAATTGAAACACGATCTTTGATTCGTGAATTATGTGTAAGTAATAAGAAGTTCTAAAATGTTTCCTAATCTAACTTTGCTATATTACATGTTCTAAACTTCACAATTTGAAAAGTTGAAGAATTTTAATCAACAAACTATTTCTGAATTTTAGAATCCATGTGTGCATTATACTAAAAACAAGAGTGATTACGTCATGACTACGAAATAAAGTTTTTATTGATAATAACTCTTAGTAAGTTTTAGTGAGTTAATTTAGAGTAAAGATACATTTTTATATGTGTATAATTAATATATATATATATATATATATATATATGTAAATTGTCGGTCTACTTTCATTAATATCTTTAAGTCATTATATATCGTAAAGAGTATAAGCTCGGAGAACTCGAGACAAGCCTTTGAAAAGGGTAAAATTAATCACTTATCAGAGGCAGATGTAACACTAGCTATCCAGTCATCAGTATATTTTTCGAAACATAAAGTATATTTTGGATCAGAGGAGATGTAACTTCATCTATCCAGTCATCAGCAGATTTCCCTGTGAGTTTACTTAATTTATCTGCATCTGCGATCATCCTATTAGATAATAACTTGTACTCAACCTCCACAACCTGACCAGATTGCTTGACTATTTCTGCCTTGCCACTTGACTTTTCGAAGTGAAGAAGTGTGTGCATGAGATGCAATTTATAATCATCTTCCCTTAAATCTACGATATGCTGAAAAAAGTAACTGCGATCAGATTTAGAATTGTCCACTGTAAGTAGTGACTTCGCCATGTTCGTGAGAGATGCCCTTATCTCGTCTGCATCGCTTTTAAGGACAGTTTTGAAAAGATCATCAAAGCTATCTATGAGTTTGTTATAGTCTTTGTGTTCAATAGAATTTTCCACGGATCTCCTTGCAGATAGTAAAAGGTAAGGTATTCCATCAACTCCCTCCAGTATTTAAGAATTCCTCAGAAGTTACCTTTTCCTTAGGGTGAAAACCCACTTTATTTTGAACTGCGTTCAACAAAGTGGCCAATGCGTCTTGATGGTACCTTTGTCTCCAAATATGTTTCCTGTATCGCTTACTGAGTACAACTCAGGTGGCAACAAAAGCGAGTAGTTCTTCTTTTCCCAAAACAATCACACCACAAACTACTGGAATATTGGAGGACATTTTCACAGTAGCAATTAATTCTCAAATATCACTAGATAAACGAAATGAACGTTAAATCCAAGTTAGTTATATAGAAAACATTCGTTAAATGATTATAAAAATCAATTGTGCTACTTACAATTCAAGTTGCTTAGTTTGAGGTGTCACGACAAATAAGCGACTGAAGTTTGTGCACTCAAATTTATACTTCCCAATTATAAAGAAGTGATTTGATTAGCTCATAAACTACTATCAGACTTTTGTCCAAGCGATGCCAGAACACTGTTCGCCACTCATATCAGAGATCAATGTTTAACTTTTAATGACCTATCATTTCAATAACTAAAACACAAGTTTTGAAAACTGAAATTTGCTTCTTTGTGATTAGAAGAAACCTGATAATTATATTTGGCCTTAAATCTGTTATGAAAAACTTCAATGAATGTAAGCTTTGTTATACATATTAATATCTATACACTTGATAGTAACTCCGGATTGTTTATATTATTAAACTTATCTAGATTCAAGTTTTCATAACAAGTTTATTACTGTAGTTTCTTACATCAATGACATCAATTACATCATTTTTACAGATAGTTCTATCAATAGTTTCTCAATAGAGTAGGTCTAGTAGAGAAAGAAGGCAATAAAATACTGTACATGGTTCCTTATTTAAAAATATATAGCTAAATGTCACCCAAATATAACCCAAATAATATTTTAAGAAGTAACTTGTCTTTAAAATTGACTATAGAAATAAGAACGAAATAGAACCTTTAATAGTTAATATAGAAAATGCAGCTGTGGCTTTCAAATTTTAGGTATATATTAAAATTTCAAGTTGTTTGTGAACTGTGTAGTAAATAATGTGAAGCATAAGTTCAAAATAGGTTTATTAACTTTTAGTTATATATTTTAAAATAAGGAACAATGTACAGTATTTTATTCCCTTCTCTCTCTACTAGAACTACTCTGTTGAGAAACTATTGATAGAACCATGTGCAAAAATGATATAATTGATGTCATTGAAGTAAGAAACTACAGTAATGAACTAGTTATGAGAACTTAAGTTTAGATAAGTTCAAGAATATAAACAATCAGGAGTTACTATCAATTAAGTGTATAGATATTAATATGTATAACAAAACTTACATTCATTGAAGTTTTTCATAACAAATTGAAGGCTAAATATAATCTTCAGGCTTCTTCTAATCATAAAGAAGCAATTTTCAGTTTTCAAAACCTGTTTTAGTTATCGAAATGATATTTTTGTCATTAAAAGTTAAATTTAAATGTCAGATATGATCTGCGAACAGTATTCCGACGTCGCTAGGACAAAGTCCGATGTTAGTCTGAGCTAATCAAATCACTTCTTTATACTTGGGAAGTATAAATTTGAGTGTACAAACTTCAATCGCATATTTGTCGTGACACCTCAAATCTAAGCGACTTGAACTGTAAGTAGCACAATTGATTTTTATAGTCATTTAACGAATGTTTTCTATATAACTAACATGGTTTTAACGTTCATTTCGTTTATCTAGTAATATTTGAGAATTAATTTCTACTGTGAAAATGTCCTCCAATATTCCAGTTATTTGTGGTGCGATTGTTTTGGGGTCAAACAACTACTCGTCTTTGTCGTCAGCGGAGATATATTCACTAAGCGATCCGGCAGAGATATTTAGAAATAAAAAGTATCATGGAGATGCATTGGCAACTTTGTTGAACTCAGTTCAAGATAAAGTGGGTTTTCACCCTAAGGCAAGTGTAACGTCTGAGGAATTCTTTCGATATGTAGAAGGTATCAATGATACAAGGCGTTACTTTTTACTAATTAACGAAGGAGATCAAGAAAGGACTATTGAAGGCGATGATTATAACAAACTCATAGATAGTTTTGAAAATTTTTTTAAAAATTTTTTTAAGAGCGGTGCCGATGAGATAAGAGCATCTATTGTGAATATGGCAAGATCACTAGGTTCAGTGGACAATTCTAGCTCAGATCGCAATTACTTTTTCCAGCATATCTTGGATTTTAGGAATACTGGGAATCATAAATTTTATCTTGTGCAAACACTTCTTCACTTTGAAAAGTCATCAAGTGGGAAGACAACCATAATTAAACAATCTTGTAAAATAAATACAGTTGAATACGCGTTAATTCCTTCATATGTAATCCAAGATGCAGATAAATTAGCTGAACTAAATATCAAATCTGTTGACGACTGGATAAAGGATGTTACATCTCCCTCTGATCCAAATTTAGTTTTATGCTTTGAAAAATCTGTTGACGACTAGCTAGATGACATTACATGTCCCTCTGATCCATAATTACTTTTATGCTTTGAAAACGTCAAACCTCGAATTTTCTCAACTTATACTTTTTATTATATGTATTTCTTTTAGATACTGATGAAAATAGACTAATAATATATCTAAGAATAATATATACATATAAAAATGTATCTTCTCTAAATTGCCTCACGATAACCTATTAAGAATTATTATCAATAAAAACTTTTTAGTCATGAGAGAATCACTTTTGTCTTTGGTATAGTGCACACACGAATTCTAAAATTTATAAACTTAGTTAATTAAAGTTTTCAACTTTTCAATTTGTGCAGTTTGAAACATGAAATTGAATCGAGTCCGATTAGAAGACATTATAGAAGTTTTATCACACAATTCCTAAAACAAAGATGGTCTTTTCAAGACTATAATTGGTTAATATACTCATTGAATGTCTTCCGTTTGAAACACAAACTTAAGATATATTCCTTTAAAGAAGTTTTAGTTAAATCTGTTTTGAACATGATTTTATTGGATGTTTATATTATATAAGATTAAGTTAACAAAAATATTATATGAACAGATTTTTGACAAATAAAACTTGTGTCATTCATATTTGCAATGTTACACTTACTCGAAAAGTTAGTCACTTTTAACGCTTTCTTATATAATTCTAAACATACTGTAATGTTAGCCATAAATAAACGTTCACTTGAGTGGACTTTTGTTATGGCAACTGGACTGGTTGACCGGTTCCATGGCACTTAATCGTCCGACACTTATTCGTCAGACACTTGTTCGTCTACATTTGTTCGTCTGAGACATTTATTCGTCGAACACTAGTTCGTCGGACATTTGTTCGTCTAACACACTTGTTCGTCTAACACTTACTCGTCCAAGACATTTGTTGGTCCATTCGATTTAATAAAATATTTACTCCCAATATTTTTGTATTATTCTCTCACTTCATTGGTAAACAGCACAACAGAAGATAACTGAGGACGTTATCTTTCATCAAAATTGTAAGTATTATTTCCATTTCTATCTACTTTTTTGTATTTCTAGATCATCAAGCCTTAATCCATCTAGATCTCAAAATGCCACTGGAATTTGTGAAGATTACCAAAGGTAAGGATCAACTTGTCCACGATGGATACATTTTCAACAAGGCTTATACTAAATCAGGTAAGACTTATTGGAAATGCATAAAATATATTGAAAATTGTAAAGGGCGCGCGCATACGGATGGCGAAAGGGTGATTCATCACTCTGATAATCACAACCATGTCCCACAAGCGGCAAGAATCGATGCAAAGAAAGTTTTGGCTAAACTCAAAGATAAAGCAACAAACATAGACTTGACTCCACAACAAATTGTAGCTGCCGAAACATCAGGAATCTCTCGAGCAACCGCCGGTGTCCTTCCATCAGTCGCAGCTATGAAGAAGTCGACCCAAAGAATTCGACGTGCCGCTGAAGCTCCACTAGCAAGACCGACGTCCCTCACGGAATTAGATATCCAACCACCATACACCACGACACTTTCAAATCAATCTTTTCTCCTTTGGGACAGTGGCGCAGGAGACAGAAACCGTATTCTTATCTTTTCAACAGAGAGGAATTTGGAACTTCTCGCTTCAAGGGATAGCCATTGGATGGCCGATGGTACTTTCAAGACCACGCCGCCACTTTTTTGTCAGCTGTTAACCATCCACGCGATTATCTTCAATGCTGTGGTTCCACTAGTATACGCTCTTCTTCCAAACAAGACCAAGGAAACTTATAAGCGTCTTCTCGAACAATTGAATCGTCTTAAACCTTCCCTCAAACCAGCAAGCGTAATGACCGACTTTGAGTCAGCACTCTTTGGAGCTTTCTCGGAAATCTACGAAGGTATCAGGTGTCGTGGATGCTTTTTTCACGTTAGTCAATGTCTTTGGAGAAAGATTCAACAAAACAATGATATTCGGGAAAAATACACGGACGATAAAGACCCAGACTTCTCACTTCAGCTCAGACAGCTCATGGCACTCGCCTTTGTTCCAGAAGCCGACGTGATTGACAAATTTGAAGAATTAATGGCTTCACCTTTTTTTTATTGAATACGAAGATCTTCTGCGGCCCCTCATCGACTATTTCGAGGACACTTGGATTGGACGGCTGAGTAGACGTGGACGAAGACTTCCAGAATTTCCACTTGCCCTCTGGAACCAATATACAGGAACACTTGAAGACTTGCCGAAGACCAACAACTCCGTCGAAGGATGGCATAATTCATTTTCATCTCTTCTTTCTGCAAGCCATCCCACCATCTGGAAATTCATCGATGTATTAAAGAAAGAGCAGTCTGAACGAGCTCAAGATTGAGCAGTTCATCGCAGGACAGGAACCAGAATCGAGACGAAGGATTTATCGGGAAACAGCAAAGCGGATTCAGAATATCGTCATGATGTATGGCTCACGGGATCTGGACAGCTATCTCATTGGAATCGCCCATAACTTGGAATTTCAACCAACTTAATTATTTTTATTCTTTCATTTGTATGTAATTCTTTAATTCTTATTTATTATTATTTTCCTCACTATTATAGTTTTCGTAATTTTTTTTATTACAATTTTTAATTTGTAACTTTCGTCAAATAAATTGTTGAATATTGACTAAAACATCGTATTTATTTCACTTGTGTTGTATCAAGGATAAATATATTCTCAGATGAACAAACATCCTGAAAGTGTCTTGGATGAGTAAGTGTGATAGACGAACAAGTGTCTTAGACGAACAAGTGTCTTAGACGAACAAATGTCCGACGAACAAATGTCCGACGAACAAATGTCTTACGAACAAACGGCGACGAACAAGTGTCCTGATACCGGTTGACCAGTTTGTCAATCGTGTAAACAGAGCTTATGAGTTTTATGTCTATATTTTAATGAGATTTAAGATTTGTGTCATTTCTGGATAAAATAATGTCGTTTAAGTATAACCCTATCAATTTTTTTTGTAGAAAACCAAAATGTTAACGCCTAGATGATGAGGTCATAATTCAGCCAATAGTAAAGTTTGATTTCAAAAGCACAGTAAAACTCCATACGATATGAATGAACATAATACAAAGTAGTTATAATTTTATCACAATTTAAGTAATCAGTATATTGCATAGTTATAATCATTGCTATAATCAATATTATATTCTACATCATTATCATATCCAATAAATCCAATAAATAATCTTCATAAGCAATATCCGAATCTGATTCACTATCAGATTCATCTGCAAATTCAATGAGTGAACTTTCTATATGTGTATCAACGATACAATCAAACTCCCAATAATCACTCTCTATATTTTCACGTCTTTAACATAATTACTCTAATTGTTAGCACTAGTATAATGTATAGATTCCCAAATTAATTTTTCACATTCTTGTATGAATATTGGGAGCTGACACATTCTTTCATTTGACCCCAGACTAGTTCAATAGGATTAAATTCACAGTGATAAGGAGGCAGTCGAATAGGAATATGACCAGATTCCTTAATTATTTATTCTACTGTATAACTCTTACCAGTAGAATGCTCTTTGACTAGCTTCAGAAGCTCAAGTTTTAAGGCATTTTCGAGAAAATTGATATTGTTTTTATTCAACCAATCTTTTGTTTGTTGTTTAGTATTACTTCTTGTAGGAGTCTTATTATTTTGTTTCAAATGGGTGTGTTCATTATCTAAAACGATGATAGGCTGTGGCGGCAAGTTTGGCAAAATTTGGTCTCGTAGCTGCTTCTCAAATATTTCAGCGTTGATTTCTTCGTTAACTAAAAATTTTCCCGCGTTTTCTATAAATCCATTTTTTGAGCCTGCATGAATAATCGAAAACATTGTTCTTTTGTCTATTGGTATTTTAAGTTTTGGTAGTTGATTATTTTCCACTTGATTACTACCTACCAATACTACTCTTAACGAAGCTCTTGTTTATAAAAGTTTCATATAGGAATACCCATAAAGAACGCGAGCACTCACTTATAAATCTCAATTTTTCCCTTATGTATTCACGCCTTTTAATTATAACGTAATCTCTTTCCATCAGTATTTTACGGGATAAACTATTATTTTTCATTAATTTAAATCCCATTCGTTTGATAATTTTACTAAATGTTGACGTAGAGCAATCTTTGAAGTTTAAGTTAGAGTTTTATTTTAGTTTATGGTAAACGTCATTTATGTTGATAGTTTATTATTTATATAAAATTCGCTGAATATAGAATTAATTTTTCTCTCAAATGAATCCCATTCATATTTTTTCGGTCTCATATCAGTCTTCTTTGGTGGCACTATTCCACAATTTATTCTTTTAATTGACGATCCTGATAGTTTACTTCCTAATAACGTCTTTGTAGCGAGACTTCAACTTTCTCTCAAAATTCTCATTATTTTTGGCCGCAAAAATTCTCAACTTAATTAAGCAAATTGTCAGTTCTAAAACATGAATATTTAACAATTAAGAAATGATCAAAACTTTTATTTCAAAAGTTTACTCAAGTTAAGTATCTTGTTTGCCATTTGTTGGTTTGTTGGCAAAACATTTGTTAATTTACTAGATTTTAAGTTATTTTTATTGATAGTTAGACTAATAATTAGTTTGAGACTCAAAAAGTAGTTAAATCCAAATGAATTACAGGAATGAAGGGTATTTTGCTACAACTGATCTCCGTTTTGAAAATTCCTCTATGAAAATAAACTTATTTAAAACTTACACTGCGGTAAAAAATTTTGGTTTTCAAGACCTACTAAATGTATACGAAGATTACATAAAAATCAAGAATGGAATGTGAATGGAATAGTGGGGTATTTTTGTTTAGTCCTTGAGTTCTACGCATAATAAGCCCAGATTCGTCCAGGAAAGTTCCCGCGATTTTTTGACCCCATCTTTCCCTTTAAGTGATTCTAAACACAATTCCTTCGAAGGGTTAAAGTACTGTTAATTAAACTATTCTTATTCATTTTGGGTGAAGATATTCAACTGTCACTATATTTGATTGAACCATAAAATGATGTTCAATAAAGTGATTGATTAATTAACTTTTATTTAAAGATGGAATGTATAGAATACCCAGAAGTGAAGCAGATTTACCAAAAATTCCTGCGCATGCAATCAATTATTTGGATGCGCAACAAATAATGTCAAACTTAGATGGAAAACCGTGTCCTAAGGAATGGGTTGGAGGACTGAATGTAAGCTATAATTTCGGCCCTGGATATAAAAATGGGAATAAAGTTGAATTGGTTGTAACAAATCGTTTGGAACAAAGAAAAATACATAATGTAATTGGAGTAATAAATGGAGAGGTCGAACCTGACAGGTATGTCATGTTAGGCAATCATCGAGGTTCGTGGACTTTTGGTGCTGTTGATCCATCGAGTGGTACAGCAGTTTTGCTGGAACTGAGTCGAGCTTTCACTGAAGTAATGAGTAAAGCAAAGTGGAGACCACGAAGAAGTGTTGTGTTTTGTGATTGGGCTGCAGAAGAATATGGACTAATCGGTAGCACAGAATGGATTGAACAAAATCAAAAGTTGTTACAATCACAGGCTGTTGCATATCTCAATGTCGATTTGGCTGTCGAGGGTCTGAATTTCTATAAAATTCGGTTCTGTATTCTTATATTTTAGGAAATTTCACTTTCGATGTCGCATCAGTTCCTCTATTATTTGATTCCTTATGGGAAGCAACAAAACTAGTAGAAAATCCAAATCCGGATGAGATCAAAAAAGGCAGACCAACCGTTTATGATACTTGGCTCAATAACAATCCATGGAATATATCAATAGCTAAAGGCTTGAAACCGAGAATCGGTAGTTTGGGGGCTGGAAGTGATCACACACACTTCTTGCAAAACGTTGGCATTTCATCCCTTACTATGTCCTATTCGTGTGATGATAAACGTATCTCATGTTATCCACTTTATCATACATTATATAAAACCTACGAACTTCAAAGTCAAATAATAGACAGACAATTTAAAGTAAATATATTTTTTAAAATTTTACTGATTGTTTTTGATTAGAAAACAGTATTTATCTATAGTTGTATTTCATATTAACGCTGCCTCTCAATTACTCAGACAAACGTTTTAAAGAATGCAAAGCGAATAATAATTTAAAAATCATTTGCTACTATTTAAATTGGATTTTCAACATTTTCAATTATTCGTATAATTAAAATTGATTTTTGCATCATATATGAGTTCAATTCTATCACAAGTAAATTATTATATTGTAAGTGCAACTGCCTCTTTGGATTGAGTACACTGCACTTTTCTTTTAATTACGCACACTTAGTAAATGGAAACAATGAACACAACACTTTGCATAAAATTGCTTTATTGAATTTCACAAAAAAATGTACATTAGACCAGCTACTCTCGAGCTGGACACGAATACCAACTCCCTTTCCTCAACTCAATCGTCCCCTTAAATACGTTTGAAGTTGAGGCCAAAATCACGTGTCCATCGAACAGTGTCATTTGCTGATCATTTGTTGCTGACCAGCTACATGATCAGCTATAGGAACTCAAAGATCACTTATTGATAAGTGACCAATGAGTTGTTTACACACGTATTTCTGAATCCGAAAATAGCCCGGATTCAGAAAAACGTTTGTTCATAGTTTTAAATTTAGACAGGACCTTGAGTCCTATCAATAATTGATAACTTGTGAGTGCGAAATATTTTATGCACTCACAATATTTTCCTTACAAGTAGAGAAAATTCATATTCTCTCATATCTCTATTTCATATATCTCTATATCTTAATTTCATATCTTTAAAAGTATATCTGATGGAAAAATAATAATTATATATCCAGTGAATATATTCGCCTCCGTCTGGTTGACAAAGACCCAGCGGAGTGGGAGGTGTCTGGTACCAGTGGCGCTATTTTGTAAATTTATTTCTCTTATAACTTCTTCATACGCAGCTTGAAGTTGAACTTCATTAGCAAATCTTTTATAGTTACTTGGCCTCTTTATTCTCACTATGACATCGAAGTCGCAGGGGTTAAGATCAGGACTATACGGAGAGTGTTTTAGTCCCTCCTATAGATGCACCTTAAAGAATTCTTTAATTTTATTATGCTTATGTGGTGTCACAATGTTGTGGAGGATGATAGAACTATGAATCCGCTTTCTTTTTATCTCTGGGAGCATTACTTCTTTCAAAAAATTCATATAAATTTCAAAATTGACGCTTATGTTTCTTGGTGAAATTCGATAACCGAACACCTGATTTCCGTGAAAAGCCACGATCATCATCACCTTCCAATCTTACATTACTGCTCATACTTTGGTGGATCTGCAATGTGTATTAAGACCGCTAGCATCATTTTAAAATTATAAAATTTTGTCATATCAAAACTCATGGTGATTGAACAGGTAACCGCTATTGGCGAGAACTTCTAGAGTCACTCGGACCATAACTTTTAATCCATGTTTCATCAATGACAATAATCATTGACAGAATATCATTATCAGTATTATATCTTTGTAGATGTTCATCACAAGTATTGGCTCTCAACTGATTGTGAGCAGGCGCTAAATCATGTGGTACCCATCGAGAGACAATCTTTTAGGCCCCTACCTCTTTTAAGATTCTTTTGGTACTGGCAGTACTGATATCTAAATTTTCTGACTATTCAAAAATATTCTAATTCCTGTCTTCTAGTAATTGATCTTATAATTTTTCTAATCTTACAATTAGTGATGTATAGCTTAAGACTAAGAATAAGACTAAGCAAAATAAGATATATTAAAATCGTTTGGCTTAAGACTAAGACTAAGTCAGACAAATGATTTTTGGATTTTCAAATTAAGACTAAGATTAAGACAAATGAAATTTCTTTCTATAAAATTAAGACTAAGATAAGAGAAACATATTTATAAGAGTAAGACTAAGACTAAGACAAAGTCAGAAGTTTAGATACAAATATGGTCATTTAATCCATTAGAAATTATTCATTTTTTGAAGTTTTCAATTATAAAACCATTTGTAAATCACTAGATAAATAATTGCACTCCTATTGCAATACATTTTAATAGTGAATGTCTTTGCGCTTAGTTTTTTTTGCTAGTCTATTGATCATTTTATGAAACATTAGATAATAAAAAATTTCAAAATGTTATAATATATGCTATAAAGAGATAACTAGCACAAGTAGTAAGACTAAGACTAAGCAAAACGAAAATTTTTGACTATAAGACTAAGACTAAGATAAGCTAAACTAAAATTTTGGCATTAAGACTAAGACTAAGATAAGAGAAATGAAATTTTTGACTATAAGACTAAGACTAAGACAAGACAAACTAAAAATCTCTAAGCTAAACAACACTACTTACAATAGTGTACATCGTGTCATTGTCTGCTCTTTCCCTTCATATTGGTCATTTCCACCATTCAGACGTTTACCTCAGAAAATTTCAGGAACAAATCATAGACCTTTCTTAGATTATATGCTCCTCTTTGGCGATTCTATGGGAACCAGAATATACTATAGACACAGGGTAGCCAAGTAACACACCTCACTTAATAAAAGCTCGCTGTTCTTGTGAAGTAATACTTGCTCGAAGTTCGTCAACTTTTGGGCTCACAACAAAACTGAGATAAAAAAGCGTTAAAAATAAGTAAGACTTCATGACCCACTTTGTTTTACACTAATATATAATAATATATTATAAGCATGTTTACATCTCCAACAGTCCTTGAGATATAAAATTGCAATTTTCACTGATTCCATCTAATATTTCAAAAATCCTGAACACATGACAATAATGAACTTAAATAATAAATTCAAAGAAACACGATATTTCGCGTTCGATTATAGTTCGGTTTTAAATTGTCGGAAATATGTAATATTGTAAAGTCTGGATCTTTGATAGGAGCGTGTACGAAATCAAATTAAAAATATAAGCACTTTATTAAACATAACCACAATACAAATTACATAAGATTTCACAGGATTTAAACACTGAGAAAAAGAGTAAAAAATTTAAGAAAAACACGAAATTTTATAGGAACAATGGCGGGTTAAATTAGAAAATATTTTACAATGATAGGCTAAACCTTTTAAGGTCATTAGCACATTTAGCTAGGATTGGGAGATTGTATAACTAGGACATACTTAGGCAGGTTTTATGAGTTGAGATATGCTTATTCTCAGCTGTTTTCATAATTTGTACAGCTTAGACAATCATGTGAAGATTTTGGTACAAACAAAAAGTAATCTCTAAATCAGTAATAAAAGTTGACATATTAGGTGAGTTATGAAAGTTAGAGTTTAGAAATATAGGTTATTGCAAAAGTATTATGATATAGGTCTAACTAAGAAACTAAGACGTTATTACAATATCCCCACCTTATATTACACGACTCTGTGTAATGCGTAATTGATTTACATAAAATAATGTGAATGTAGATTTAACAATACAAAAAACAATTCTAAATTATAATCACATTTAGTTCACCATATTTGATTATTTGTAAAAAGAATTATCCCCCAATAAAAAAATTATATAAAATAACATATTTTTATATTTAAGACTATAAGTTTGGCATATAAAGAGGTAGTTAGTAAAAAATATATATATTTTTTTTAATGAATACATTATTATATATACAGACATGGAAATATTGCAAGGAATTTTCACTTATTCCCTTTCTACACCCTTAACTTACTTTCCCACAGATGAACATAAATCACAAAACAGGGACCAGACAATCAGGATTAGTAATTCAAAAGTATCCCCACTCCTAACCATTGCCTAACAAAAATAACTCCTCTTTCTCGACTATTGGTTAAAACTTGTTAAGCCTCTACCCTAAATTTAGGTCGAAATGTTCCTATAAGAGCTATCGACAAATATGTATTCTTGGTCTTTTACCTCATAGTACCATAATAAAATAGCTCCTGTAGTTACAATAGTTGTGTTATTGTTACGAAATTGTGTTGTGCTACGATTCTATGTTGAAAATATCGAGGTCCCACCGAGATGGTGATAGACGATACCGTTTGGCAGACAACCTACTAAACACCGCTTAGAGTCACTTGGGAAAGACTGCGTGTTCTGGTTCTTGGGATTCGTTATCGTGGCTATTCACCAAAGGTAAGTTTGAACTCAAGCAATATAGTCGTGGTCTGACATAATCGGGAGCAACGGTGTGATTTCAGGTAAGACCAATTTCTTAGCGAAGTTTGTCCAGAGTGCTGATCGAACGAGTTTGCGTTTCGTGAAAGTAGTTAGTGTTTGACTACTAGTTAGTGTTAGTTTGTCGTGTTACGTTACTACAATACCAGCAGGTAAAGGTATCGGTGGTACACCTAAGACGCCTGTAGCGGCGACGGGTGGTACCTCTGGTTTAATTCCCATGGCAATTACCCTAGACCAGGTGAGACGGGTCGTGAACGACGCCGTTTCCGGTGGTATTGCGACCATTGGGGGTTTTAAAATTGATAAGTACGATGGCAGAATAAGTGCCGATGCGATTGAGTGGATCGACTCGTATGTCGATACCACCAACTTGAAGGGTTGGAATGATCAACAAAGGTTTCAGAACTTCAACCAGTTTCTATTTAAAAATGCCAAAAATTGGTATAAATTGTATGTCAAGAAATCCTCACCACCCACTAACTGGGCTGAACTTATGGCGGCATTCCTTGACTATCATGTACCAACAGATAGGGCTAACTCTTTAAGAGAACATATGGTGAATAGAAAACAAACAGATGAAGATGTAATACAGTATATAACAGATAAGCGACTTCTTTGTTTGGAGATGAATCCGAGCATGCCTTTTGCTGAAATGCGTAGTTTCATTATTGAGGGAATGACACCAGAGATAAGGGCTACAATAACTCATAAAGAAAACCCCAATTTTGCAGCACTCCAGCAAAATGCGATTAATATAGAAAAAGGACTTAAGGATACAGGGAAATTATCCAAAGCTAAAAACGAATACGAGATTCGCATGTTAAATTGAGACATAATTAAGGAAAAAATAAACGAAAACTATACAAAGCTAAAATCAGAAAATATTTTCTAAGAAATCGATTGCACGCAAATATTTCTATACGTAAACAACTTTTTCTACTGTAAAGTGCAATCAAAACCCTAATCCTAAAACTTACTTGTAATTCCCTATTCCCAAACTGGTGTCCTGAGCACAAATCCAGTGAGTCCACGTACCGTCCGTCTGAGCCCTCATTGGACTTGTGCTTACGATACCAGTTTTCTATTGGACTAAGGCTAGCCCTCGTCCAAAATTTGTATAAAAAGCCTCGAATTTAATGAAGATCAGTCAGTTTTTCATTTGCAAGTAAGAGTGCTGTTTCATTTTTAATTCTTTTTTTCTTTGCAAGTTTTAGCCCCTTTTTAGACTTAGTTGTGGTAGTGCTTATCGTCGAGTGCTTCCAACTAGTCTCCCTCCTCTAAAGCTAGGACTCGCGCAAACACTCTTTCCTTTTTCACGGGCAGACGCTTAACAGGTTCGCGAAGGCACTTAATCGCTGACCAACTCTTGTTCTCTGCTCTCGCTCCGGACCAAAGCATTGCTACTGCAAGAGCTCCGGACCTGTGAGCTGAAGAACGGAGAGTCGGCCTTTAGCGTCGCCCCGCGATAATCCCTTTGTTCTTCGGCGACGACACAAAATAATGAGGAAAATGTAAGGACTTTAACCGAAACATTAAATAGGATGTGTGAAAAGTTTGAGGAGACTATGTTAGGCCTTAGAAAAGGCAACAGGCGATCACGCCGGGACAGAGAATTTGATAGGTATGGAAAAAAACTTATCAACCGTTCGCGAGATAGATCTCGTGAGATGTACGTAAATGCCTCATGCGACTCATCACGCGATTACAGCAGAAGTCATTCAAGGGATAGAGATAAAAGAGATTACGATTATACTAGAGATACCTCTAACAGTCGAAGAAAAACAAGATTCAACAATACAAGTTCTTCCTCAGAAGAAAGAGATAGTAACCAGGACTCGTATAGGCCAAACAGTAACTATAATAGAAGGAAACGAAATAAGAGTGGTCTTAATTATAGCAGGAAAGATCAGGTTAACGAGAGCGATAAACCTATTAAGCGTGTTGAATTTGACATTGCTAGGAAGCTAAACGATTGCCGCAACCTTAATGGAGACATCAAGTGTTTTAACTGCCAAGAAGTTGGGCATTATTCCCGAAACTGTCCAAAGAATCAGAAACAGTTTAACGGTTCTCGTAGAGCTAATGCTCTAATAGCTCATATGGATGAATACGATAGTCTAAGTGACTGCGATGACCTCATCTACCATAAAGTGTACATTAATAATAAAGAGATAACAGCCTTAATTGACTCAGGTTCAGAGATCTCTTTGATCGATGCACAACTCGCCTATGATTTAGATCTTCACTTAGAACCTTACACGGGCAGATCCATAAAAGCTGTCAATGGGCTCCCCGTGAAAGTCACTGGTGAAGTCCCTCTTGAAGTAGTTATTAAACACAATCGTGATAGTAAAGTCACTAAGCTAAGACCTGCAGTTATCAAGGATTTCGATTTCAGCCTCTTGCTAGGCAACGATTTCAACAGACAGGCTAATGTGCTGATTGATTGCAAGAACAAAAAGCTAGTTTGGCCTCAACTTAATGCGATAGCCGATATAACTAAAGAAAACATAAACGGCTACAACGATGACCGAATCCATGTTATGCACACAGCAACAATTGAACCTAATCGCACGCTTTTTATCAAAATAACTCCCAGTAATAAAAAAGCAGAAAGTAATTTCACTTGTAAAGTAAAATTGGATCCAAACTTACTTAGCAAGAAAAAGGTCTATATCAAAGATTCAAAAATCCACTTTAGAAAAGGTGAAGCTGTAATACCTATTGTTAATTGTAAGTCAGAAAGAGTGACACTCAAATGTGGCACAATAATAGGGAGCTATGAGAAAGCGAACGATAGTAATACAAACGCATCTGACGAGAAAACATACCGTTCAGATGATACTGACGAGTCATCAATAGAATCACCATACGAGTCAGATTATGAAGATCTGCAATATCCGGACCCAATTAGTGGAGTCGAAGACGGTGAATCCATGTTCGAATCAAGAAAGCAAAACCTCAAGGCAATGAATGCTGATCTTTTAACGTGCGACTGGTTCAATGGGTATTGCCAGTATTGTAATAAGTTTGATCACGGTAATGAAACATTCTCTAATGACAAATGCAAGTCTAAGGGAATATGGCTCAAGTCTGAAGCTTACAGACGCCAATTAGATGCTGAATATAGTGAATTTGACTTACTACGTAAAGAGTATATAGAGAAATTGGCGAAAAAGAGAAACATTTACGTTAACTTTGTTAAAAGAAACCCTAACAGTAAACAAAGTAATACCGTAATTAATGACCACAACTCTAACAAAACATCAGAGTTCATTCAACTAAAACAAGGAACGATTAATGTAAACCCAAAACTATCGAATCATCAGAAGCACGAACTTAAAAAACTTCTATTGGAATATGAAGATGTCTTCGCCTTTGACGAGAAAAGACTAGGTCTTTGCAAGGTAAGGGAACACGTTATTAACTTGATCGACGAAAATCAAGTACCGATTAAGCAAAATCCCTATAAATACAGTGCAGCCCAAAGAGAGGTAATAAATCAACAAGTCAAACAGTGGCTTGACATGAGAATAATAGAACCCTCTCGTAGCGCTTGGGGCTCGCCTGTAGTACTTGTGGACAAAAAGACTTTAGATAAGAATGGGAGACCTGAGAAAAGGCTCTGTATTGACTTTAGAAAGCTTAACAAAATGACTAAACCAGATGTGTATCCTATACCTGATGTTCAAACATGTTTAAGCTCCTTTGCTGGTGCACGGTTTTTCTCGCTTATAGATGCAAATATTGGCTATCTACAATTTGAAGTAAGGGAAGCAGACAGAGAAAAAACAGCCATTATAACTCAGGACGGGCTTTATGTTTGCATTAGAATGCCTTTTGGCCTCAGTACAGCACCTGCAACTTTTCAGCGAACAATGAATGAGATTTTCTCAGGTTTAGTAGGAAAAATCCTTATTGTGTACTTCGACGACACAATCATATTCAGCGGATGTTTTGAATCCCATTTGGATCACTTACGCTCAACTTTTGAACGCCTGAGGGGTTCAGGCCTCACCTTAAAACCTAAGATATGTATTTTTATGCAGACAAGCTTAACATTTTTAGGGTACATAATATCGGAGAATGGAATAAACACAGACCCTGAAAAGATTAGGGCTATTATGAGCTTCCCAACCCCTATAAACCTAACAGCTGTTAGATCATTTATAGGCTTAGCGGGTTTCTACCGGAGAATGGTGAAAGGTTTTGCACAAATTGCAGAACCAATGACGAGACTTACTCGTAAAAACCCAAACTTTGAAAGCACAGACAAATACAAAAACAAAATTACTAATAGTATTGATAACAATAGAAATTCCTCTGATAAGGGAAAATCAATTTTCTGGGGCGCTGAACAAGAAAAAGCTTTCAATACATTAAAGAAAGCCATATGCGAATCACCTGTTCTGGTTCATTTTGACAGTAAGTTACCCATAGAAATTCACACAGATGGTAGTCTCAAAGGTACAGGCGGAGCACTTTATCATGTCATAGACGGACAATGTCATTCGTTCTGCTTTGTAAGTTGGCTCTTACATAATGCAGAGAAAAACTATTCGATACCAGAGATTGAATGCTTGGATATAGTAAAAGTCACCATTAAGTGTCAACAATACTTAATGGGGACACACTTTGTAATCGTTACAGACCATCTGGCCCTTAAATGGATGTCTGAGAAGCAAAGTTTAAATAATAGGCTCACACATTGGTCATTACACCTTCAAAGCTTCTACTACACAATAAAGCATAGAAGTGGTAAACTCAATGTAGTTGCAGATGCGTTAAGTAGATTTCCTGTGGGTCAACCTGAAATTCTGGACGATAATCTAGAAAGACACTGTCTCGTAATGTCTCATGCCAAGTATCGTCAAGACATTAATCCATCAGACTATGAGATAGATATACCCCATAGACAGAGATATGACCCCCACTTCGGAAAAATTTACCAATTGATTGAAGATCCCCCTAAATGTTACGATGAGAAGTTACTTAACAACTATGCTATTAGAGATAAAGTACTTTACAAGCGCATCAAGATTAACAAAGAAAGAAAACTAGTTTGCATTCCAACAGAGCTTCTTCTAGATGTCCTTTACGCCTATCATGATGATCTGCTTGGCGGAGCCCATCTAGGCATAAACAAAACTCTAGACAAAATAACTAACCGTTATTATTGGCCAAACATGAGATCAGATATAATTGAATACGTAAATACTTGTAAAGACTGTCAAACGAAAAAGAAGCCTCTGTTACCACAGGCAGGGCTAATGGTTCCCATGATAACGAACGCACCGTTTGAAATGTTAGGTATTGACTTCCTGGGAAGATTCAAGCTATCGAGATCCCGTAATACTTATATTATTGCTGCCACCGACTACTTCACCAAATGGGCCATCTGTAAAGCTATTCCGGCCGCAACTGCAGCAGACTTTATCATTGAGAATGTTATTTGTATCTTTGGCACTCCAAAGACCCTACTTAGTGATAGAGGTGTACAATTCAGAGCACATTTCAGTCAAGCTATATATGAAAGACTAGCAGTTAGACGTGTGACTACAACTTCGTACCATCCACAGTGCAACGGACTGACAGAAAAGTACAACCAAACACTAGCCAAAATGATACCTAACTATGTATCAAAGTCACAAGATGACTGAGATAGAGCTTTACAGTGGGTTACGTTCTCATATAATACTTCCCTAAACGCTACCACTGGCTATTCACCTTTTAGGTTACTATTTGGCAGAAACCCAGTACTCCCCTGATAGAGTAACAGGAGTACCAGTATTAGGCGTCTGGTCTGAAGACCAGTACCTCGAAAGCCTAGATAACTCTATTAAAGATATGCATAAAAATGTTGCTAACAATATACATAAAGCAGCAGAAAGCAATAAACTGCACTACGACAAGCGTCACCGAAATGTTACATTCAAGGAAGGGGACACAGTCTCAGTATTTTACCCAACAAGAATAGTGGGAAAGTCAGAAAAACTTCTCCACCCATTCCATGGTCCGTTCACCATCAAGAAGTGCCATCCTAATGGCGTAAATTATGAAATTGAAGGCACTCTGAACGGCAGAAAAATTGTTCTAGATTGTTTGCATGTTAACCGGATTAAACCCTATTCTGATAGAGAGAAACTAATATCTAGACTAGAAGCGCTAGCAGATGAGGATATAAACTCTGAAGATAGTGATAGCTACGAAGATAAAATTCAGTCGAAAGTAGACGGATACATACACTCGAAAGAGTGCCCTTATAGTAGCTACTCTACAGAGATTTATGATTACAAATCAGAACTCAAGGAACTTAACAAAGATCAACAGTCACATCAAAGCGAAGAAAATCAAGAAGTGATATCGAAAACTCTTGCACAAACTCCTACTGCCTTGAGGAGGTCACAGAGAACCCGTAAACCTCGTACATTCTTCGATCAGTCACTTTTATCTTTAATACTCTTATTTTATCTGACGATTCCAGTGTTCTCTTCACTGCAAAAACTCAATCCTTTAGTCTGGCGAAAATCACAAAACCAGTCATAACTGGGATTAATCGTGTGTTAATGACAGTCAGATATGAATCACCTTGTCTTGCATTCTTAGAACCCTCTTTTATTCCATATCGCAACAATGAACTGAAAGACTGGTGCGACAAACAACTTAGAACAGATTTCATTGAGCCCCTTCGAAAATTCTGCAGAAGTCCGTACCACATACCTGATGCAAAGGTCGTACTTAAAAGACAGAAGCGCTTGGCATTGCTCGCTATAGATCTTATAGCCGTTTTTGCAGTAGCAATCACGACAACAGTCGGAGTTTCTGTCTCCGCTCTAGTACAAGTCTCGAAAGCTAAGGAGCAAATTGAAGAGTTGAAGGAGAATCAACAAAAGATGCTTGAAAAACTCTCAATGCTAGAAAGCAACCGGGAACGAGTTAAGAAAATAATAGGCTTACTACAGTCAGAAATTGAAGGTATAGGGTACCAGGTAAAGGGAATCACCGATTCCCTGAGATTACTACAAATACATCTACCATCATTTATGATATACGTCTCGCACCTGGCAGCTCGCTTAGCCTTAACCCACGATAAACTCGCGGACATTGGTCGAAAATGGAAAACCGGTGTAGTTGATGAAAAGATTCTTGAGATATTCAACTTCAGCCTTCCATGTAGTCCAAACTGTAATTTAAGTCTCGCTGAGCCAAAAGATTGTGTGCTTAACGAAGATAAATAGATGATAAGTATGGTATTTGATATCAAAAGTACGCAATCCAACACATCCATAATGATAGCTGACCCTTTCACACTTTACCCAAGAAGAAACGACAATTCGACAATATACCCTATCCGTTATAATGGACCGCAAAATGTAGTATACGATTATAAGTCTGATTGTGTAGTAGTACTTCCGTTCTCTCCAAATACACTTCAAAACCTTGTCGTTGTCCCTAATTTTGATTCATGTCAGTCTAGACTACCTATCAACATCACGAAAAAATACTGGAAAGCAGAGAAATGTGAGGACATACACACGGTAACCGTAGAAGATATAGTTCAGATCAAACAAGTCGCAGACAATAATTACCTTTATTGTGAAAGCTTTGATATCAAAATATACAATCGTACGATAGAATGCCCTCCATTTGTCTTTGCACTACCAACAACCACAACCTTTGATATTGGGAACCTTCATTATGAAGGGAAACAAACTCGCATTAACGGTGAAGTAAGTTTAACGGCCTCACAATCACAGAGAATCAACTTTCACTTAATGCCAAACTTGCATAACTTCGATTTCGAAAGTATTTCTGTGCAAGTGAATAAAGAACTAAAATCTATTGATACTAATTTTCCAAAAATCACAAATTATAGGACTACAGAATTGAGAACCCTAGACTATATATTCTTAGGACTAGTGGTTGTATCTCTTATCTTAGCAATGGTTTATTTAATCAGGAAGCGGCGTGTGCATAACTTTGAGCCTAAAAATGAAACAAAATTCGAAGAATTGCCGTTAGAAAGTATCACTAATGAAGAGAGTCAAGAGCCTGATGCAACTAAGGGTCATAAAAAGTCAAAGTTTTACGATCCTAGACATTTGCATGATAGGTACGCCCTGAAGCTGAATGCTTTGTCCCTAGGGGTCCAACAAGTAACAAGATGACGATACGGTACTTCTCCGACAATGACCTAATGGTTTTGAGGACATCACTGTCGTTTGAGAGAAACTTGGCACGGTGTTGCGGATAACGCTTTACAAAGTCACCCAATTCATTCTTGCCATCTTGAGTTCTACCGATTATCCGTGGACAAATATGAAAATCACCCATCTCTAAAGATGTCCACTTTAAATAGAGCTCCGACCAGAAAGTTAACTCTTTATTCTGAACATCTTCTTTAGAGTGACTAAAATGGAAGAAAATATATTAATTCAATACTAAACCTCGCCTTTTATTTATTTTTACATTTTACATACAATTTATACTTATATTTTATCTTATACTCAGCCTCGCATCTACAATTTTATCTTTATCTTTTTAACAATTTATATACTTATATTTACACTTACCTGTGAAAACCATATAACTTCGAATACTTCCCCAAAGTAATATACCGATCTAGCTCACGACGGAGGATCTCGTTAAAGTGCCCACATCCAGCATTAACGGATGTCGAATCAATTTTTAACAATTTTCCAGTTTTATGGCATGCGCCAACCGAGGACATATGGTCAGAGAAAAGGAAGTTAAACAACGCTCTACAGCCATTGAGCGTGCTCTCAAGTTCAAAAGTGTTGTACCGATCCTTCCAACCGATCCATCTCACGAGGAATCGATCTTCCCACATCTTGCCATTCCAAATTTTTGATCGAGCAACAACACTCTCGATTTGATATTCCCCAGTTACTCTATCACGTCTGGGATGGTTGAAAACTTGGTCGATTCGAAGAGGAAGCTCGCCTAAGGGCTCTCAAAGAACGAGATTAACAGGTGAATATGGCGGATGACCATCACTCGCCTCTGAAGAGATAACCTGAGATAACGTCGGAGTATCACGTGCGTCTGAACAAGAGACGTCTTCAACACGAGCCGCAACTCCTGCACAATCTTATTCACCACGTAATCTTTTGTACTCTAAAGAAATCAATAATCATTATCAGTTAACAATACATATCAATTATTACACATACGTTTGGATAACATGCTTTCTGCTTCGGATATGGATCCTTCTCGATAGTTAGAAAACTATTAATAGAAAGATAAATAATCAAATATTCTCTCAATAATTTTTTTTATACATTTCCATACTTACCACAAAAATAGGAACTTTACCAAAAATAAATACAAAATCTAAAAAAAAATAATTTAAAGAAAAATAGTAAACACTCTTTGCACGACAAAGAACACAAACTCACATTTACTTTACACACAAATAAACAAAACGTGTTTATATTTTTGGAGCCAATTGTTTGAAACTCAAATAAACACTCCCATAGCTACACCTATGAGAAGCATCATAAACATCTACATAAAGTGCGTGTCGATTAAGAACGTTCCCCTATTCCTTTCATATCATACCAAATACTTTCCTAATTACTAAACATTCATTATCAATTCTTTTTTAAGATTTTTTTATATACGACTTTTATTGTATAACTTCCTAATTTTTATTAATAATTATTGTTTCCCAAGATTTTCATTAACCCTCAACACATATTTCTTATATAATCTATATATGCTTATAATTTAATACTCAATTTTATTAGTTATATTTTAAATGTATCATGCATTGAATATTCTAAACTTTTTTTTTACACCTAAAGTAAATCGGTTCTTATAGAGAAGATATTACTAGTGTTCAGAGACGAACACTCTAAAGGAGGGGACAAATTGCAAGAAATTTTCACTTATTCCCTTTCTACACCCTTAACTTACTTTCCCACAGATGAACATAAATCACAAAACAGGGACCAGACAATCAGGATTAGTAATTCAAAAGTATCCCCACTCCTAACCATTGCCTAACAAAAATAACTCCTCTTTCTCGACTATTGGTTAAAACTTGTTAAGCCTCTACCCTAAATTTAGGTCGAAATGTTCCTATAAGAGCGATCGACAGATATGTATTCTTGGTCTTTTACCTCATAGTACCATAATAAAATAGCGCCTGTAGTTACAATAGTTTTGTTATTGTTACGAAATTGTGTTGTGCTACGATTCTATGTTGCAATATCTAACGGACCAACTAAATTTGATCTAGTTTCTTATTCTTTAATTCGATTTTGATTTCAGACATATGTTTTGTGAGTAATTATGGAAGGAATAATTTAAAAATAAATTTTGAAAAATTCCTACTGGTTAACTTTTTATAACAGATTTTTTATAACTAAAAAACTTAAAGGTCGATTTCAGATTTCTCAACTTTATTTTGTAAAGCTTAAAAAATGAGTCGATACGTATTTCAGGAAATTTTTGAAAAATTACTTATATGACCATGTAGTTTGTTAAACATTAATGTAAAAATGATCATAATTTTGATATCGAATCCATTTCTTTAAAATTAATTTATAATTTATCAAAATTTTAATTGCTTTTTAAAAATGCCATTAACTGTGGAAGAAAGAGAGTTAAAGTTTCGAAAATTTATAAAATTAAGAACTTCTGGAAAAGTAAAGAAATCAAACTGCAATTAAGTAAGAATTGTATTGATTTTGATTAAATTTATTTTAAAATTGAAATATTTTAGGTATTGGTAAAAACACGTATAACAGATCGTGTGAAATTGATGATAATGAAGAGCTCTTTATAACAATTCTGAGACCAGGAGGTAATAACAGAAAGACCACTGATGAAGATGATGAGACTTTGGCTCAAACTGCTATTCAACACAATTTTTCATCATTAAAAGAGTTAAGAGCACTTCCGGAAGTGACATCAAATGAGAGATTATCTGCTGTTTGTGTTAGAACACTAAAGAATCGACTCAAAAATCAAGGTTTTAGTTATGAATGTTTTGACAAATAAAACTTGAAATTTTATTAAATGTAGGAGTCACTCATATAGTCGCTGCAATTAAAGAAAGGCTTAAACAACAGCATATTGAGCGTCGTTTACAATACGCAATCAGTTTTAGTCAATGGACTTTTGAAGACTGGTCGAAAGTCATCTTTAGCGATGAGTTCAGTATCTCTTCTTCAGATGATGGTCGAATTTGGGTTTGGAGAGAGTCTGGCACTCGATATTCAGCTGAGAATATAGTTGCAAAATCAAGAACTTTTCGTTTTTCAATCTCTTTCATCATTTGGTATAATATTTTTCCTATCTTGTAATAATTATTAATATTAAATTCTTTTCCAAAAGTTTTAGTTTTCATGGAATCGGTCCAATAAAACGAATTAAAACACTTAACAGAGAAACTTATTCAGAATTTCTCTACAAATTATTGGATTATATCGAACAACACTATGACGATAGTAATGTTCGTTTACTCCATGATAACCACCCCGTCAATAATTCAAAATTAATCAAAGAATTAATTGGAGATATTATTGGTCCGTTTGAAGACTGTCATTCCTCACCCGAGGTATTAAATATTAAAAAGATTATATTTTCCTAATATTTTTTCTTTTAGTCTTTCACCCGACTTGAATCCAGATGAAAAGGTTGGAGGAATTTTAAAGTATATGGTTAGGAATGAGAGGCCATTGATTAATAACAGAGAGGATCTCTGGATAGAGTTGACTAAAGCTTATGAAAAGCTGTCACGAAATAGAGAATTTTTTATTAGTCTAATTGAACCTATGCCTCGACGACTCAATGCTGTTGTAGCTGCACAGGGAGGTCACACAAAATATTAATAACTAATAAATTTTTGTTTTATAAAATAATATTGATTTTGATAAAAGAATTGAATTCCAACTGTAATCATAACTTAAATAATTATTAACTCTAAATATTTTATCATGATAAAAAATAATTTTTCGAAAATTTGCTGAAACACGTATCGACTCATTTCTTAAGCTTTACAAAATAAAGTTGAGAAATCTGAAATCATCCTTTTAGTTTTTGAGTTATAAAAAATCTGTTATAAAAAGTTAACCAGTAGGAATTTTTCAAAATTTTTAAAAAATTATTCCTTCCATAATTACTAACAAAACATATTTCTGAAATAAAAATCGAATTAAAGAATAAGAAACTAGATCAAATTTAGTTGGTCCGTTAGATATTTCCATGTCTGTATATATATATATATTTTTATTTTCTTAATAATTATGTGATTATTCATATTTTTTATATGTATATTTTTAATATAAATGCTGGATTATTTATGCCATGTTTAAACTTTGCCCAATTAAAATAAATAAGGTAAAATAAAAAAAACAATAATATATAATATAAAATGAATAGTATAAACAGCAAACTTGAGGTATTAGCGATGATGCGTATTACTTGGCCAATCCCAAAGACCACGGTAGAAAGAAGCGCTCAGGAAGGTCCCCGAAAGTAACTCAGCGTGATCAACGGCGTATTCTACGGTGTGCCACCAACACCGGGCAGTCGGCTACGAAGATTAAAACATCTCTACAGTTGCCCTACCACCCGAACACCGTGAAAAGAGTCCTAAAGAAATCACTGAACCATAAATTCACAAAAAGAATGGCTAAACCTGCATTGAAACATCAACATAAACAAGCCCGTTTGGATTGGGCGAAGAATCATATGGAATTTGGTATCAATTGGCGAAAAGTAGTTTGGAGCGATGAGAAGAAGTTCAAACTCGATGGTCCTGATGGCCTCCAATATTATTGAAAAACATTGAAAACTGTTAGTCATGGCTGATTTCAATGGTATATCTTTTGTTGGAAATGGCATCTTTCAAACGCCATTGTAGATATTGAACTTTTAAATACTGATTGTCAATCTTCGAGGGGGGTAAAGGTTTATAAGCAGATGATAGAAAGATCTGTTCAAAATCTTTTAAATTTTCTCATACACATGCATTGGTAAATCAATTTTACTAAGAATTACAGCTCATTTTATGTAGTAAAGCTCAACTGATAGCGTGGAATTGAGGAACAACTTGGTTTCAAATCAAATTGAATTAATCATGTAATAATCATGTATTGCATACATTTATTGCTAATCAGCTAAATAAGTTGTTCTGATCTTTATAATGTTAAGGCAAACGCGTAGTAAGTCAAATTTCCCAATTAAAAATTTAAATAAAAATCATATTTTCATATTAAAAACAAATTGTCAACAGTATACGCGAATCCGATCCTATTCTACTAGTGATCAGTTCACTAACCAGGAAGTTAAATAGTCAACTCTTTTAAACTGATAGATTGAGCAGCTTTTCACTTTATTTATATTCTCTAAAATAGCTGACTTTAAAGTCAAATAAAACCAAAATCAAAAGTTACATTAATCCTAGCCATGGGGAATCTACGGGTCAGCGTTGGACTTTTTGGTACCCAACTCATGAAAAATTTCATTTGTTTAATCATAGTAGCGTTTACCAGAAAAGTGCATTTATTGTAAATAAACCTAAAATTTGATTCGATATAACCTTTATGAAACTTTAACATAGAGTGGAATAAAATTCATTTATCCTTAGTACACACAAAGTGAGCCAAAAGTGTAGCTTCAACTCTGCGGAGAGCCTTAACTCTTTTCTTACCTATTTCAATTATATGGGCCTTAAGGCCAACAGTTTAGAGGGAATTTAAATTGCAAAAGCAGGGAGGGAGGTGGGATTGAAAATCAGGAAAGCGGGAAAATTAAATATGCTTTAAAATGATCCTTAGTTCATGATCAATGCAGAAATCAATCAATCTGCCAAAGTGGGAAAGCCAATCAAAAGTAGGTTTTTACCTCCTTTTGTTGGCCCTAATGGGCCTACAATCCATTTGGCGTTTGACGACTTTTTGAGTCTGAAACTAAAAATACTGGTTTATATAAGATATAATTCGAGGCATAAAAGATTAATTCTATAACTTTTTGTTTTAAACCGCAGATATTCAATATATTAAACTGGGTACCTTAATCCCTTATCATTTGTAAAATAAATTCAATGCTTGAATTTCTAAGAAAAATTTTCTAAACGCATTTTTCAAAACGAAAGTTGAAAAACAGGACAACTAATTGTCCCGTAGAGAGTTTTTGGTCTGACAGAATTTCTGTTTTTTATCTTCAGAAGGAGGGACTGCCCCGTCAAACGTGGAACGGGTGGTCACCCTACTAATTGAATCAACAAACTCATTAAACTTAATATCTTTAACAATTTCGTTTTTCTTTTGGGCGGGATCGTACAAATGTACAGAAAATATCGGTCGGATGGGGCAGAAAGTTTTGGTAGTTGGTGCCTTTTGAGGGCACATACTTTTGATCCTAATAGTACTCGATGTAAGGAGTCGAATGAAATATTACATACCTATATTATGTCCGTAAATTACGTAAAAATTTAATTTTTTAAAGATTCAAGAAATAGTTTGGTAATGGGTGCCCTTTGCGAGCACCTACTTTTGATGATAGATCCTATTAGTACTCAATGTAAGGAGTCTAACGATATATCACATGCCATGTTTTATCCATAAATTACGTGAAAATTTTTGATTTTTTATATATTCAAGCACCCACCTGACTACCCCAGACACCCACTCTCCATTCATCCTTCTCTCAAAGTACCTATTGGCGACTCGTTTAACCTAACCGTCACGAACCCGATTTAGTCTAAGCTGAAGATAGCGTCAGATCGCTTCGCGACGTGACGCAACTTTCACTTAGGCTAAATCACGCACGTGGATACTTAATTATTTTATAGCACGCTTCAGAACGGATGCTTAGAGAAGAACTATTTTTGAGTTTTTAAAATATTAAATTTTTCACGTAATTTAATGGATAGAATATGGGCATGTAATATATCATTCGACTCACCACATCGAGTCCTTCTAGGATCTATCATCAAAAGTAGGTGCCCGCAAAACGCATCATCTACCGAAGTTTTGGACCTGAAGAACAAGTCTAATATGAACTAACATGATAAGCTCTATCATTGCACTAATAATTTTCCGTTACATGTTAAGAAACTGATTTGTCAGAATGGCTTCTACTTGATTCAGATGATAAAATAAACAAATGCGAAAATCTAACTTTATCATAAATTGTTCTCAGAATCGATTTCACTAAATTAATAAAATTGATTGATTAGTGAAACAGTGAGAAGTAAAATAATAAAAGTTATAAGCGATTATTAGCTTTAATCAAAATAAAACACTTTTCCAAAATATGATTATTGACCACTCAATTTAACTGTTAGTTGTTTATGGGAGTTTATACACTTAATCTTTAACTTTGATGTATTTTTGAAAAGGCTTTAATTAGAAGATAAAGAACATAAATGAGTTTACTTTGTAGTTTATAGTATACTAACTCGGAATTGGCATTTGCTGTAAATTTTTTTAAACAAAATATGCCTTAAATAATAGGTAATTATTAAAGATTTTAAGTTTTCGGTGTGATTTGGGCTGAAATGCATTTTTTGAAATTTTATAATTTATTCAAGTTTAAGCTTCCCTCTCATTTCACTCTCAAGTTGTGAGTTTGCTATAATTAGAACTCAGTTCGATTCGTAAAATTTTTTACGCATTGATCAAAATCTTTCAAAATCTATTAATGTTCAAATGGTTATAAACCATTTTTTAGAATAATTTATTATAAAATGCTAAACCCAATTTTTAATTAATTTTATAAAATTGCTCATCAAAAATATCGTAACGAATTAACTCTAATATCAGAATACTCAAGCACTACAATGTTTATTGCTTTACTTGAGAGGGAAACCTAAACTTGAATTAATTATAAAATTTCAAAAAATGCATTTCAGCCCAAATCACACCGAAAACTTAAAATCTTTAATAATTACCTATCATTTAAGGCATATTTTGTTTTTAAAAAATTTACAGCAAATGCCAATCCCGAGTAAGTTGGAAGAACCAGTGATTTCGCTCTGCAAAAAATTATTTCATGACTAATGATTATATACAATTTATCTAAAGTAATATACAGAGTGCGTTACTAAACATGCTAGATTTAGTTTGTTTAGTATTTTGAAAAGATGTGTCCAATTTTTTTCATATTAACGATATGTAAGACAGGCGACTGCGGTTCATAATCATATAGTTATTTTTGTGGTTACCTTAGAATAAAAATGGCGATACCAACAAATGAACAAAAGATATTTATCGCCAAAAATTATCAAAATAGTGAGTGTTGTATTGCATTAGTTAGAGCATTTACAAAAAAATTAGTCGCAAGGTTTCACCAGATGAATGAGCAATTAGACGACAAAAATTAAATTATTTCTTTCTTAATATTCGTGCAAATCATTTTGTGCTTATATTTTGTTATTTTTAGTTGTAAATTAAGACTAATGGATAAATTTGAGTGGCTGCAAGTTTAGAGTATAAAAGGCATGCACACTCATGTAGAAAGCCAACTATTATACTGACAGTTGAAGAAAATATGAGAGCTAAACAAATTTTTACAGAGTAGCCAGTACGCGCGCATCTCAAGCTTTAGATATTTCTCAATCATCACTCACATGAATTGAGAAGAAATTTCTCTTATTTCACTATAATATTCTATTAAATCAACCTATGCACTACAAAATGCAAAGCAAAGATTCGAATTTTGTAATCAAATGATTGACATTTAAAATTATGATATTAATATAAGTGGAATCTGGTTCTCAGATGAACCTCACTTTTACCTTTCTGACTATGTTAGTAAATAAAATTGACGATTACTGGGAGAATAAAATCCTCATTTAACAATTTTGTGCCCTTTTCATCCTTAAAGAGTCACTGTTTAGTGTCAATTTCAAGTCTAATGGTAATTTGGTCAATTTTTATAAGACAAAATGTAACAGCCGAAATTTACAAGAAATATTAGAACAATATATATCATTTGCTCATGGAGTTGATGAAATCAAAAATAATTGGTTCATGCAAGATGGTGCTAGCCTTCATCGAATGAGAGCAGTATTGAGCTTGACGAACACTTTAGATCTAGTGTGATTGAGCTTAGTTACCCAAAATTTGTCAATGATGGTTTAGAATGACCCCCTTATTCCCCTCTCCGATTTAAACTCGTGCGGTTTCTTTCTTTGAGAGTATATTAAAGACTTCACATATCAATCTAATCCACAAACACTTCAATAATTAGAAGAATCGATTGAAAGAAAAATTAACGGTACTCAAACTTTGACATTCCAGTGAGTTATCAGCAATTTTGATTTGAGACTACATCACGTTATTGCCAACAATGGTTCTCAGTTTGAAAATATAATTGTAATAATATTACAATGACTAAAATGTGTGCAAACATTAAGTCAAAACTTACTATATATTGCATCTTATGAGACATTTTATAAGTTACCTAAAGTTATATTATATAACTTATATTTTTCATTCTCAATCTTGTTGCAAGTTTATTTTGAACACTTTGACATTTTGTGAGATCTTTAATGGATAGTATTCAAAACTTACAGAACCAGCCAAAGATTTCATCACTTCAACCTAGATTTGATTTAAAACTCGTGCAAACTTTTTAAGGGATAAAAGTGTTGTAATTTTCCTATACCTGAGCATACGGGCGTCAATACTGGTAGAATTTTTGTAATGATAGTTTTAAGAATAAGAATTAGCGTTTCAAGTGATCACTAAGGTTAGATGATATTGTAAAATACAACTTGTAATAGTGTTGAAAATATTACTGCTTCAATATGGATTTATTCAAATTAATAAACATTTATTCTTTGTCGAAATATTGTTAATTCTGATAAATTCATAGTCAAATATTCATATTTCCAATACTTTTAGAAATTGTCTTTTACAATATTTGCAAACCTTAGTGATCACCTATCAAACTAATAGTTGAGTTAAGAGTCTATTAAAAGTATACAAGGAGTATTAGTTAAGTTTTGAGAATAAGCAATTTATTCAAGAGTTAAATACATTATATTAAGAATTTTTTCCGAAGTACTCTCCCTGGTTTTCTATACACTTTTTCATACGTTTGAACCAGCTCTCATAAGCCTTTTTTAAAAAATGTAAAATTATAACACGAAATCACGCCTTGTTAGCTCAACCATTATAATAGCAAAAGTGCAAAGTAGTTCTGTTTGAACTTTAAATATTTCCTAAATTTTCAAGGCTATATCAACAATACTTATTATGTAAGCCCATATTATGCTATATTTAATAATTATAAACTTGGAGTTCATTACAACTAATCTAAATATCAGATTCTCAAAACTTAACTAGTACCCCTTGTATAATACTAAATGATTGAATGTTCTAAATTGTGAATTCCTCAATAAGTGGTTCTCAAATCAATTGCTTTACAAGATAGGTTGTAGATCTTTGCTTCAAAAATGATAAGTAATTTACTTTTTGATCTTCATTGATCACAAACAATTCTTATTAAATGACCTACAAATTTAGATTAGCTCAATCAATAAAATAAGAAACTATTTAGTTTTGTTGAAATATGAACATTGTTATTTAATATATCAGCTGATACGATAATCAAATACGGTAATACCTTGACTTAGTGAATCACTAGGAACAGATAACTCGCATTCACTATAATGGCATTTCGCTATAAACGGATTATTATTAGTTGAATATGTGTTGGAATCCTAAAATACGTTCAATCTTTAGAGGTAATACTACATAACAAGTCTTTTAAAAAGAATATCATTAATTAAAATATTTAGAAGGATAAAATTTGATTTAATATATGAATTTCAATGAAATTTCTTTCATTTCATATTTTCATCGAATTATCACCCTCAATTTAAATGTTTTGAAAAACAAACATGATATTTATCAATCGGGGGAGTTTAAGTATGTACATGCAAATTTTCATACAATTTCATCAAGAGGCTTCAGAAATATAACATGTTTTACCGTCCTAGTTAGACTTGGAGATAACTGTATATGTAAAGGAATAGAGTTAAAGATTATTTTTATTTATTAAAAGGTAGCTCAATTAACATTTTTTATGTCGATTACAGTTTAGTCTAGTAATAAGTTTTCACATGATTTTGGATTTATCTTATACTTAAAGTTGTGAAAAGGTTTCAAGTATTGACTTATGGGGATTAAAATAGCGAGGGATAAAACTTTTAAAGTCGCCAGAAGTCTGTCTCTTTTGGTTAATAACCTGTTTTATTGTATTTCTTACTCTTTATATACAAATAATATCAAATGTATCTTCAGTTATATTAAAGAAAGCAATTAGTAAGCTTCAAATAAAGATAATTTTTAAAGGCTAAATACGAAAACTTTACATATATTATTACGTTCTATACTTTGATGCTATAAGCTCTAAGAGTAAGGCTTTTCAGATCTTTTATAAATTAAAAATTTTCCCTCTTATATTTAGGGTTATAAAAATGAGAAATTTTCGAAAATGTTATAAAAGAATTTTTAATGTTTTAAAGTAGTTAAAAACGTCATATATTTTTAGAAAGTCTTTTTATTTTGTTAAAAATTATATTTGATTAATTTACTATAAGAAAAGTAAAGGATAAATTAAAATTTCACTTTTATTGATAGTGTAGCTTAGAAATTCTTGTAGTTGTTAGATATTAAGGCTTAAAATCGCGAAAATCAGTACATAGATGATATTTAAAAAGGTCGATAATTGAATTGAAAACCCGTTAAACACCACTGAAAATGCTATTAATTGGATATTTTTACCCAAAACTTTATTAATAACTTATGATAAATAACAAAATTCAAAATTTTTTTCGATCAAATTTTAAAGTATTTCCATTAAAAGTGTAAGATATTTGAGTTTTTAATGCATGAAAGTAATTTAAAAATCAGGTTTATCCCGAAGTTTTCAGACAAAATACCACAAAATAGTATATTTTAGCAGAAAAACTCAGATTTGGTTCTTCACTTCGAGGCAGACTTATTGGGCTTTAAGTTGCGCCAAAACTTGACATTAGTCTATTTTATCGTTAATACTTTCAACTACACTATATTATAATGGATAATTATGGCGAATATAACAGCGATTATAGAAATGGACACAATATTAAAGTGAATGTTATATTAGAAGTCAATGATTTGCAACATATTCCCTGATCAATACAACAATACTCCTATGGTTTTCAGCATAAAGATCATAGTCAAAGTCATAATCTATAAATAGTAAAAATAGTCTTAAAACTCACATTATATCAGGTCAGTCAAAAAGTTCTCGGCTTAATGAACTTAGAGTAAGACTCAATTACTGAACTATACCGAGTGTGATAGCACGATACATGATAAGCATTCACACTAAGGCACATTCTACTATGGTTATAAACAAAAGAAATTCTCAAGTTTGTTCATGTGTAAGCGGAAGACGTATACAATTGAACACAGAGCAGTCATAAAGTTTTTGATAAAAGAAAATGAGTCGTCAATGAATATTCATCAACGAATGCAACGAATTCATGCCCATCAACGTCAACGGTAAAAAAAGGTGTGCCGAATTCAGAAGAGGTAGAGAAAGCTTTGAAGATGACTCGAGGTCAGACAAACCGCCCTCGTCAGCCACCTAGGAAAACGTTAAAAAAGTCTATCGCGCGATAAAGGACGATCGTAGAGTGACTATTGACATGATAGCAGAGGAAGTGGACATCAGTCATGGCAGTGTCTGGAATATCACTCACAATGAATTGGATATGAAAAAGGTTTGTGCTCGATGGGTACCCAAAATGTTACGAAAACATGAAAAGCTGAACAGAGTGAGACTCGCCCGCGAATTTATCGATCGGTTTAAACATAATTGGGATGGCTTCAAATCAAGATTCGTTAAATGTGATGAAACATGGATTCACTACCATGAATCCGACGCAAGACAATCTGGTATGGAATGGAGGCAAAAGTGCGAGAAAACACCTAAAAAGTTCAAGATTGGAGAACCGCCTGGTAAGATTATGGGAACTTTTTTCTGGGATTCCCTTGGAATAATCTTCGTTGACTATTTGCCACGTGATCAGACTTTTAAAGTTATGAACAAACAACAATCCAAATTTACATCGAAATCTATGAGAAATTTTCTTTTCATATGGACGGCTATCGGAGGATTGTATAATTGTCATAATTAATTTATTTTCATGCAATTATATAATTAAGAAGTGATATGCTGGTAGAGTTATGTCAATATAGCCCCAATAAAGGTATCAATTTTCCTCCGATAGACGTCCATATGAAAAGAAAATTTCTCATAGATTTCGATGTAAATTTGGATTTTTGTTCGCTCATAACTTTAAAAGTATAGATTGCCGGCATTTGGGACTGTCAAAATGGGCTCTCACCCATCAAAGTATTCAATAAGTAGTTTCATAAAGATCTTGAACCCGGTCTAAACAGATAGATACCTTTTTACTTGGCAATTCAATTGTAGTGATGAAAATTATTTATTTATGTATAACTTCTAACACTCTGAAGCTTCTCATCTCCATAAAACTACTTTAAGCAGAAATGAATGTCTTATCATTTTTAAGCATAAAATACTTATTTCATAAAAAAACTTGATTAAAATCGAGACTTCTACGGTTCCCTAATCTTTCTAGTAAGATTGATTACCTTTTATCATGAATTCATTGAATGAGTATCTATGAAATAATAATAAAACTTAATAATCTCACATTTTTTTATATCGTTTCAGAGCGCTTTGATAAAAGTATTCATATATTATTCAAATTCGATTAAAGTTACTAAAACTGAAAACTGAATGGCGTTGAATATAGAAAGCGATTTCGATCCTTCACAAATATTGTTTTAAACCACTTTCGTGGATATGAAGTAAGAACTGATTTGTAATATGATGTGGGTTTTAAGACTATTTTACTACAATGTATATAACTGTGTATTTATAGATTGTGGCTTTGACTATGATCATAAAGATGAAAACCATAGGAGCATCTTTATATTGATCAGGGAATATGTTGCAAATCATTTATTTCTACTAATATAACATTCACTTTAACATTATGTCCATTTCTATAATTGCTGTTATACTCGTCATAATTATCCATTATAATATGGTGTAGTTGAAAGTATTAATGATAAAATGGACAGTGTCAAGTTTTAAAAGATTATACTTTCATGTCATTAAACAATAAATATAAGACAATAATCTAAATTTTGATACATCTTTAGGTATTGGTTCACTTAATTTACATTTACGTTTCATACTATAATAGTTATTGTTACAATAAATTTCAATATTAGTATACAGTCGTTTAGTAACTTAGTACTCACCATATAATTTATAGCAAAACTTTCCTTATGTCACACTTATATTAGTGACACTGACGTATTTCTATTAGTTTTGGTAAAGCTTTACAACAAATCAAGTGTTTATCTAAATTGTAATAAATCCTTGTAATGCGTTTCTAAGAAGATAGAGAAAACTTTTTAAACAATTATTTTTGTTGAAAGAGTTGTAAATGTTTGATATAATTAAATCACACATAAAAAGAGGTTCAAAGCAACAATTTAATTAAATGTAAATACAGAAAAACATATTTATTCCAATGCTATAATTTGGATTCAACACTTTTTTGGCAAAAAGTACGGATTTAACTTAGTTTATATTTCATGTCTAATTCCTTCCTTTACTTGTTTTCTATATAATCCACAATCTTTTATTACCAATTGTTGTGATTTATTAGTTTCCATAATTAAGAGATTAGTTTCTGTTTTAATTTTTTGTGAATTTTTCTCATTTTTGTCGTTTATCGCATATTTTAGTAGTATTTCAATCGATAATTGATCTTCGAAATAATTGATAACATTGTTGTATTAACAAATTGGTCAAGTATTTTACTTGAAGGTTTATGTGTTTGGTGATCTTTAAAAAAGTATTCAACTTAAAAGATATTTAAGATATTCAATCACTTCATGTTTTCAGTTCACTTTATCGCTCATTAACCCTTTCTAAGATCTCAGGTGATTAGAGGTTACGATGAATAATGTATTAACTCGATTACCTAAACTTGAAGGTTAACAAGTCATATCCGTGTTTAGACAGTATATATAAGACCAAAATTTTCATTAGAGTTTAGCTTTAAAAAATGAAAACTCTTATCTTATTGCAATTGCAATTTGATTAATATATTATTTTTAATTAATTGTATGCATTAATATTATTTGATTAATACATTTATTAAAAGTGCTTTTGTTTTAATTTAAAAAATGACTGAAAATAGTAAACATATTTTAAGAGAAGATGCATTGAAAAGATGGCACATTATTAAAGATATCGGATCAACAATTAGTGGCTCATCTCCCAATGTTAACAGCGATGTACCGCCAGTTTGGTTTGATAGGACTCAATTTTTAAAGGCTCAAAAGATTGCACGTAAATGTATGGCATCGTAAGTACATATGAATGAGTTTTGCAAGAAGTTTACTTAAATAATATTTATTCGAAAGATTTCTAAAGTGTGTTAAGTCACTTGTCAGAAATCGTTATAAATTTACTAATCATAAACTGAAACTTTTAAAGCTTTGGTATAAACACTAAATTAATTATGAACTTCAGGTCAAATCATTTATATAAATATTAGAAAAAATAGTAAATATTTTTGAAAGTATGGATCAAAACATAAAGAAAAAGGAAGTCAAAATAAATGTCTATAGACGTGTTCAAATTAAAAAAGCTATAATAAGTGGTGAAGAACATAAAGCTCATTATACCAAAAAGATTGTGAGTTCGAAAAATCCTTGTTTCACCTTTCAATGCAAATGCTATTCAAAGTTTACTGATTTTACACATGAATTTAAATGTATAAACTTAATGAAATTTCATTTTGAACATAATTTAACCAAATATTTGATAACTTTAAATATGCAGTTAAAATAAACTTTTATCATTCAGGATATAGATTTGATAACAAAATCAACTCAAAGTAATAGCCTATTACTAGTCAACTTTTCTTTTAAAGCAGTTAAGTGTTTATAAATGTATATATATATAAATATATCATTACCATTTTTATGACAAAATTATACGAAAAATGACTTAATTTTCAATAAAATCTAATATTAAAATACAATAGGTTCTTATTAAAAATGTTGCGTTTATTTTAGACTTTACTACGCAAACCTTTCAGGTTTGGTATTTACATCACTACAAGCGGATGAGTCGCGAATAATACTGGAATCGGGCGGCTCTCAAACTGTTTCTAAATTATTCATTCGTTATTTAAAAGTCATAAGTTATTTCACAAGTTGGTATTTATATGATCCTTTTGACCCCCAAAGTCCATCATATAAAGCCCACAAATTAGTCAGACGAATGCATGAAAAAGTAAATGAATTGTATGACAACGAAGAGTATCATAATTACAACGATAACAGAAGAATTTGGTTGAATCAGTATTACATGTCAGCCACACATTTTATGATGTATGGTTTAGCCATTTTATTCCCAAAAGAGTGTGGTTTACATCAATTAACACATGATGATCTCGAATGTCTTATTCATTTTGGACGTGTTATCGGGTACTGTTTGGGAATTGAAGACCGTTTTAATGTTTATAGTGGAAGTTTGGATGAATGCAGTGCAATGATGCAAGTGATGACTGAAAAGAAATCATAAAAATTTCAAAAATCAAACGCCTAATGATATAGAATTGGTCGGCATAGAACTCGGAAAAGGTATTGCAATTGCATTAAGACAAGTTAATTATCACATTTCATGGCTCAGTCTTATGAAGCATTGGCACAATATTCTTCAGGTGCAAAAACAAATACCTCTACCAAGATGGAGTGATCGGTTGAAATATCAAATCACTTTGTTTACATTTAACTACTTATGCCGCATATCTTTGGGTCATTGGTTTTGACTAAATTTAGTACAATTTTAATAAAAATGGCATCGAACGGAAAACAAAATATTATTAAAAATTGGATAAAAAATATCAACATTTAAAATATATTCATCCGAACGTACCAAGTAATGTTTACGGGAAAAATTTGCTTATTTTGAATAAAACAGAAATGCAATTTCACGCCAATGCAGTCAGTGTAAATCAAAATATAAATTTGTAACCATATTTTACATAATATTAACTATTAATGAGAAATGATTTGGGTATCAAAAATTTAGTAAAACATAATTTTAATAATTTTATAATAAAAAGTAATATATATAAGTTTAACGATAAATATAAATGAAATACAAAACAATTTTGATGGAACGATTAAAATTCAACTGAAACTTTGATAACAATTAATTTCTCGAATGGTGTTCTAACTAAAGTGCAATCAAAAAGAATCGTTTTAATGTAAGCTATAGAGATTTGAGAACTGTGCGGAATCTAGAATAGAGGCCGAAAGTGCGTAGGCATCCAATCGTTTCTGAAATTTCACGACTTCATATAAATAGAACTGAATTTTTATACTAACCAAACCAATTCCTTTCATAAAGCTTTTTCGAACAACTTCAACTGAATTATTCAAACCTTAATAGTGGACTTATGTACAATTTTTTCAGTTATTTAGTTATGAGAGTAGTTTATTGGAAGAGAGAAGCTCTAACGCATTACGCACGCGAACCCTTAACTCAAGAAAGATACACTCGCGAAATAAAGTCCTTCCTATCACAAAATAATTGATAAGAAATTAAGACTTTAAAATTTTGTTATCTAATTTGAGATGCGACGGTCTTGTCAAAAGAGTAAAAGTTGAGTGTTACGAAGAGTCTTTTCGTAAGATATTAAAAATAAAGTGTATATTTTTGCCAAAAGCATATCATTTCGATAAAGCAAAGCATGCAATTTCTTAATAATGTGCATCGAGCTAATGGTCAGCCAATCACTGAAGTTGAACGCAATCAAATCATTATGATGTTAGGGAGAAGTATGAAATATAAAGATATCGCGCGCGCGCTTTAACTTTAGACTATAAAACTGTTTTAAAATGAGCTCAAAGGTTTGGTCAAATAGGCGATATTAAGATTGAGTTTTTTGAAAATTTTTGTTAAAATCGAATATGAGTAATGCATGTCGTGAGGCGATCAACCTTCCATAGATTCTTTGGGTCATATATAGGGTGACCAAGCGTCCTGCATTGTGCGGGACTGTCCCACATTTAAGAGCTGTGTCCCGCATACCGTATGCACCTTTTGCGGGACGGAAAACATACATTTTAAGATTTATCTTAACAGATTTCTACTGTATGTTTTATTTAATGTAAATAATGCAATTTTGTTGTCAACAAGTTTCTTATCTTAAAATATGTGGAAGTCTTTAGATAAAAAGAGTTTCAATCCGTTTATCTGATACCTTGTTTTCATTCACATCGTGTGTGACTCTTATAAAGTGAAGTTCTCAATCAAATCTTTAGTTTTTATTTCAAACTGTGATTTGTAACTTCAATCAGATTAAAACTTTGTAAACAAATTTTATAAGAGGGCCAAATTTTTTTGTCCCGCATTTAACAGTTTTTGACTTGGTCACCCTAGTCATATACTAAATATTAATGATATCATATATTTAATTCATTAATGAATTCAAATTTCCTAAGAATTTTTGGTAACTTTGTTATATTTTTTTCCTTTTTTGAATGCTTTTAAAGTATAAAATGTTAATAAAAGATAAGAACTTCATACTTATAGTTCTCTTCTAATCAAAGTCGATAAGGAAAACGGGGTATATTTTTTGATTAACTGACAGGGAGGATTTTATTTCTCGACTGCACATAGTCAAATTATAAGATCTAATACATCTGCCACACAAAATCAACTGTCTGCATCACACTCGGAACTCTCTAAATTCACCACTATTTGACAATGCAAATTATCATAGTCAACCATTTTTATTAAATCGACGAAACATGCATTTAATTTCTTTAATGAATTTTACAACAATTATCTAAAGCAAAACTTAACTGAATTGTTGGGTACAACTTTTCTTAATATTACGCGCCGTTCAAATACCTATGAACAATGTTTGAAACAAATAAAAAGAAAAGTTAAACTAATCATAATGCTCGATATAAAAAATAAATGTATTATTAAAATGATCTTCTCAATAAAAGAAACTGTTATTATTATTTGTTAACTAACTCTAGTGATAGTGTTAGAAAAGAATTAACTGCTAGAGTAAGGAAAACAGTCAAAAGATTGCGAATATTGTTGATATTTTGAACATGTCTTCGAAAATTTTATTTCTGTTTTTAAACTTAATTTTTGCAAACTTTCAGATAAGAATTCAGACGTATATTTTGTCGATATTTTGCCAATGAAAATGATCAATATTAGTCGTCTTTTAAATTCTGTGTGATTATCGCTTAAGTAATTCTTTTGAAGCTAGGTAAACATTTTTTCAACTGCACTCTTTGAGCCATGCATCCATTTATATGATTAATACGGAGAAATATACACTGAGCCGATACCAAATATTTTATCAAAATCGCATTTAACTTTCATTTTAGTATAAAGTGTCTTAGATCTCAATTTTTCTGTCAAACCAATTTTATCACTTATTGATTTCATACGAGTATTACTATCCCATGAATGTATGATTAATCCTTCGGACTTAAATTTTGACATTTCTCGACATCCCTTCAATATTAATAATTCTGCTATTTCTGTACTGTTTGCATACAAAGGTTGAACAAACACATAATTAAAATTACTTAAAGTCAATTTACAATAACCAATAATTTGCTTATTATTATCATTAATTGCTACTATTATGACAGTTTGAGGCTGCTTCATAGCTTCTCTTAACACAGTTTCTCTGTTAAAGCCACAAACGTTTGTGTCATAATCTGAAACAGATTTCAGAATATCATCATTTATATGAATGATTGAGACACCATTTATTTCGTTGACTAATAGATCATATTTTATAAAACTGTGTTCTCTTATATACCGCACTGGATATTTCTCATCAATAATTACAGATCCAAATAGTGTGCAGTATTTACTGAACATAGGTTCTACTCCCCTCAAACATATGTTTGATTCATTGCCGATATGTTGAATTACTTGACTCCAAATAGAAGATCCGATACCCATATTTTGATATTTAGGTTTGACAGCATAAGTACTGATGTACGCAAAATTTTCTGAAAGTTTAACTCCAGTGCACGAACCTATGATTTCACCTGTCGTTTAGAGATAAATTCAATCAATATCGCAAAAATTAGTCTCAACTTAATTCTTCGAATAAGAAATTAAATCATTGATTTTTTAAAAATGAAAATTTGATCTAATGAGACTTGTTTCGTATATAAGTTGTGATTGTTCACCTGAATCTGAGTTTTGAGCCACAAAAAATCCTTTTGGATCTAAATTGTATCCAATTTTCATGTCATGCTTGGCCATATGAAGGCCAACTTCTGTACAAATTTGGATCACTTGTTCGAAGTCATCGGCTTTCATTTGTCGAACAATATATTTGGGTTTTTCCATAATGTACCAAATGAAAGTATTTCTACAGATTCCCTTCGGTTTCAATCAAAATTTAATTTATTTTTACACAAATAAATCTTTTATGAATTAAAATTAAAAATGATTGACTCTATAACCAATTTTAATGTTCAAATAGATTGTCCAATAAATAGGTATAGGTTTTCAGTTATAAATAATAATTTAATATTTAATATATTAGTTGAAACGATAATTATATAAAATGAAACTTTTTCAGAAAGGACTTCACTAGTAGAAACACTCCAAATAAGTGTATTGTAATTAAACTTTTATAGCTTGTTTATTCAAAATAGTTTTGAATGATAAAACAACTGATAGCCTTGGATGTGTTTAGATAAATACAAATAATGTCAGTAGTAATACTTGGGCCAGTGAGCGCGAACCTCTAGACACGACCCTCTAGACACGAACCTCTAGACACGATCGTTTAACCACAAATGTTGAAATAATATTAAATTAACGATTTGTGGTATTTAAATGAAGTATACAAAGGTTTTATTGACTTTTCATAACTTTTACTAACTATTTTTAAATAAATAAATGAGTTTAGAGAAAATATTGAATTTTTAAATATTTTTAAGGTATACAAATGATGTCAATGTTTTTCCCTTTATCTACTCTCTCTCTTGTAAACATACGCATTTAGCTACAATTTAGTTAACGTATTTATTGTGAAATCTCTTACTTGATAATTCCAATAAATGACACCAATGATTTTCCTCCTAACTACTCCCTTTCAATTGTAAACATACGTGTTTAGCTACAATTTAATTAGCGTAATTATTGTGAAATGCCAGCGTAAAGACAACAATAAATGACATCAATGAATATTTTCATATCAATACTACCCTTTAATTGTAGACATATGTATTTTGCTACAATTTAGTTAACGTAATTATTATGAAATCGCTTATCGACTCCAATAAATGATACCAATGACTTTTTCTCTTGAACTGCTCCCTCTCAATTGTAAGCATATATGTTTTGCTAAAATTTAATTTGCGTTATTATTGAGAGATTGTTAGTCTTACTTCAATATGGCTTCATAGTATACATTAACACTGCACTAGTGTTGTAAAAACTTCTAGAGATTTTTTCTTTCGAGAAATTATTTTCTAATATCTTTCTAAAAAAACATTTTGTGACGATTTTTAGAGAAAATTTGGGTGAATCTGGGCTAATGGGTCTAAAGTATATAGCAGTCTCCCGTCCCCGAGTGTGATACATCACTGGATTCAGCTCTATGAACTGAATCCAGTGATGTATCACACTCGTCGACTTACGAAACGAGCCACTTCCGACGGAAGTGGCACGCCGCGTTGTAGAACGTCAATTATTTGGCGCCTCCGTTATCTCGAGTAGTTCTTGGGAACTTTTTGAACCAATTGGCTAATAGAGACGTCTGAAAACGAGTGCGATTTAGACGAACGATCCAGAGATTTTTTCAAAGAACACAATAACTAGCGCAATATTTTATCCCAATCGTCGACTACCAATTCTAGTGGTACCTTATTACGATCAGGACCTACATAAACTCTTACTATGTCGCTAACTAATTTTTCAAACCTTTTCCCATAACTAAACTTTTCTTTCAAGGGGTAAAAGTTTTCAAATTCATACAAATGTTGAGCAATGCACGCTTCGACAAAGTTCGTGTTCTTGTATGATTTTACTTTTTGTTTGACTGCGGCCCAACGAGATTCTATCATGTTTGTATTGATATACCTGTTCGTGGGGCTAACAAAATTTACGCTATGGTTCACTGATTCATGTTCGATTCCTAGTCTAGTGTGTATATTTTCATAAACTCGAGCCGCGTCCGTCACTAAAATACTCCCTAACGCTATCCTCGAATCTACTAAATAATCAATCACGTTCGTTCTTCTGTTCGGAACTCTAACCATAAAAGCCTGGCGAGTAAGCCTGCACACTCCGCCCACTACCCAGAGTCTTTGTGTCTCAGTATTTTAAAGTCTTCCTCTGTTATACTTGCGGTTACAAATGTGAGTCTCGTCGACTTCTACAAAGTGCGCCACAATTTCGCCGTTTTCGTCCTCGTATACTCCCCCTATTTGCCTACGCTGAGACATTATAATTTCCTGAACCTCGCGTAAATAGCCGTACCAATTGGTAATTGTTTCCTTGTCGACTTTAACCTCTACGACTGCCTGTCTATGCTTAAGCCCTGCTACAAAGCATACAATAATATGGAGACCGTCTCGAAGACTAATGAGCGCGTCATAGAACCATGTATTTTCGTGGGCTCTGTTTTTATATTGCATGCAGGCTTCAAACTACAAACATATCTGAAACCCAATTTATTCCTTTTTTGTTCATTTACAATTTTCATAACGACGTGAGGATGTTTGGGACAATACGGAGGAGGAGTCGCTCTGGTAGGTAAAATGCCTGATAATTGACAATATCTAAGCGCGTCTGAGTCTGTTTTGATTTTATCCTTAAAATTGGAAACTGTTAGCTCATTATAGAAGGAATCTAGAAACTCCTTGTCTGAGAGGGCGCCCTGTCGCCGCTCCTGACTCCTAAGTCTCATCATTTTCGTTACTACAGAGTTTCGATTCTCTTATTACAATAACAATGAAATAAACACGTTGCACTCGGAATGTTAGACATATTGAGCACAAAATCTGAGGCAATAACTCATTCTTTTTATGTACGACAAACTGAAATTAAAAATACACAGTAAAAATGTTAAAATCATAAGTTGTGCACGTATTGAAAGCGTACTACGTAGTAATAGGACTGAGAAATATTATTTTCTAACGCATGTGGCCAATAAACGTGCAGAAAGTTTTAGATTAGAAAAACAAACGAAATCACTAAAAGCCAATTTTGCAAAACAGTGTGCGATATTACTTATATCAAAGGTACTTGGCGAATTTTCGCAAGGCAAAGTTAACACATGTGACGATTTTTCCCGATATGAAAAGAGCTTTTATAGTCTTTGGAGACTTTTAAAAGGTTAATCTTAAGCACACATAATAGTAAACTTGTGATTATATCTAAGACTATTTCTATAGCTTTAAATTTGTTTATTCAGTTATAGCTGAAACACCAAGTCATAAAACTGATCACGATTTTAAGACTAATTCTATAACAGAAACACCAGACAGGATCATTGGATCAAGTTATAACGAAATTATAAAATAAGGAATTTATTATGCAGACGTGTATATTTACAATTGCCGGCACGTTCGATACTAAGGCATAGAGTAGGAAGGCATAATAGATTTCAAGCTAGGAAATAATTCTTTTTTCGTCAAAATTTGGAGGTCGTATTGAAGACCGACTGGATTGAATGAATTCTGGTTTCCGTCGATCGAATTTAAAACTTATAGACTCCATGAAGCGAATGAAAACATAATTGGCTTCCATGATTTCAGTGTACGATATATTATATAATATATATTATGCCATACACATTTTTTTCCGCGTCAGTCTTCTGCTAAGGTAGAACTCCTTCTACCTTCTCCTTCTATGGACAAGGAGTGAAAGAGTCGCGCGCGAAGCTATACCTGCTTATGTAGGCAGTATTAACGTACACAAATGAACGATACTAACGTGCAAGAATTAACGATATTTAGGTTAAAAAATTAACGGTAATATCGATCCGTCTCTATTCTTTACGGAAGAAAATAAACCTATCACAAAGAAGAGACTATAACGATATTAACGTTCACATGGTCACGTTAATATCGTCAAACTGCCTATATAGGTAGGTATAGCTTCGTGCGCGACTCTTTCACTCCTTGTCCATAGAAGGAGAAGGTAGAAGGAGTTCTACCTTAGCAGAGACTGACGAGTGAAGAGATATAATATATATCGTGTAATAAATCATGTATACTATATACAATATATATATATAATAAAGGGGATCATAGAAGCCAATTTTATGTCGTACCTATTCGCGTCTTTATGTAGTTTGCAAGTTTTAAAACAAATTCGATCGAGGAAAATATTTTTTCGAGTTTGAAATTTTATGAGTTCGAAGAGATAACTCTGAGCTAAGCGACCATCTATACTGCCGTCAGTTCATTGTAAGAGAGAGAAAGGGCGACGCGGAGAGATTTATGTATTCATGTGTAATGCATATTGTACAATATTTAAATATATATATATATATATTACATAATATATACATAATTATATATATATCATGATTACATATATATATAATTTCATATTCCAGGATTGTAGGAAACATATTTATCTTAAACGTATTTCCCTCTTTATGTGTTTTGCAAGTTTTGAAACAAACTCGATCGAAAGAAGTCGTAGAGAGAAACAGATAAAGGCCGACGCGAATTTTAGAGATGTATGTATTCGTCTATATTGCATATTGTACAATATAATTACATACACATATATGAATTATATATAATTTCATGACCCGGGATTGTAGAAACCAAGTAGTTTATTTAAACCTATTCGCCTCTGTGTGTAATTTATAATTTGTGAAACGAATTAGATTTAAGGGAAATCTTTTATGTTCCTTTAGAGCAGGTTGTCGAGTGCTGATTGACTTGGCGCTTCATGTAGTTTACAAAATTAATAAGAGAAAGTTCTTGAAAACAATATTTTAGATAAGCCGACAAAAGAAAAATGCTTGTTGCTGCAAAATTTTACAGACAGAGCAGAGAAATAATTCTTTTCTAGTTAGAAATATATTTTAAGACTAATCCTATAACTGAAACACTAACCAGGATCATTGGATCAAGTTATAATGAGATTATAAAATAAGGAACTTATTATGCAGACTGATACAATATATATTTACAATTGTCGGCCCGTTCGATAGTAAGGCATGAAGTAGGAAGGCAAAATTGATTTCTAGCTAGAAAATAATTCTTTTTTTCGTCAATGTGAAGATTTGAAGTCGCATTGAACACCGACTAGCTTGTCTGTGAATGAATTCTTGATTCCTTCGATCGGATTTAAAACTCGTAGACTCCATGAAGCGAATGAAAATATAACTGGCTTCCATGATTTCAGTGTACGATATATTATTTTATATTTTATATAATATTTATTATGCCATACACATTATATCTCTTTACTCCGCGTCAGTCCTCTGCTAAGGTAGAACTCCTTCTACCTTCTCCTTCTATGGACAAGGAGTGAAAGTATCGCGCGCGAAGCTATACCTGCTTATATAGGCAGTTTGACGATATTAACGTATACGACGATGTTAACGTACACGACGATATTAACGTGCACGACGATGTTAACGTACACAAATGAACGATACTAACGTGCAAGAATTAACGATACTTAGGTTAACAAATTAACGGTAATATCGATCCGTCTCTATTCTCTACAGAAGAAAATAAACCAATCACAAAGCAGAGATTTGAAATTTATAACGATATTAACGTTCACATGGTCACGTTAATATCGTCAAACTGCCTATATAAGTAGGTATAGTTTGCGCGCGACTCTTTCACCCTCTTTGTCCATAGAAGGAGAAGGTAGAAGGAGTTCTACCTTAGCAGAGGACTGACGCGGAGTGAAGAGAGATATATATTTTGTGTAATAAATCATGTATACTATATACAATATATATATATATATAACAAAGGGGATCATAATAGCCAATTTTATGTCGTACCTATTCGCATCTTTATGTAGCCCAAAGGTTTTGAAATAAATTGATCGAGGGAAATATTTTATTTGGAGTGAAACTTTGAGTTTGAAAAAAAGATAACTCTGAGCTAATGACTGTCTATACTACCGTCAGTTCGTTGTAGGAGAGAAAAAGGGCGACGCGGAGAGATTCATGTATTAATGTGTAATGCATATTGTACAATATTTATATGTATATATATTACATAATTATATATATCATGATTATATTTATATATAATTTCATGTTCAGGATCGTAGGAACCATATTTATCTTAAACGTATTTCCCTCGTTATGTGTTTTGCAAGTTTTGAAACAAATTCGTTCGAAGGAAATATTTTTCGAGTCAGAAATTTCAAGAGTTTGTAGAACATAACTCTGTGCTAAGCGACTGTCTATACTGCCGTCAGTTCATTGTAGAGAGAGAAAGGGCGACGCAGAGAGATTTATGTATTCATGTGTAATGCGTATTGTACAATATTTATATTATATATTATATACATAATTATATATATCAAGATTATATATATATAATTTCATGTTCCAGGATCGTAGGAACCATATTTATCTTAAACGTATTTCCCTCGTTGTGTGTTTTGCAAGTTTTGAAACAAATTCGTTCGAAGGAAATTTTTTTCGAGTCAGAAATTTCATGAGTTTGTAGAACATAACTCTGTGCTAAGTGACTGCCTATACTATCGTTAGATCATAGTCGTAGAGAGAGAACAGATAAAGGCCTACGCGAGAGATGCATGTATTCTTCTATATTGCATATTGTAGAATATAATTACATACATATATATAATTTCATGATCCGGGATTGTATAAACCAAGTAGTTTGATTAAACTTATTCGCATCTGTGTGTAATTTATAATTTGTGAAACAATTGGATTTAAAGGAAATCTTTTATGCTCCTCTAGAGCAGTTTGTCGAGTGCAGATTGACTCGACGCTTCATGTAGTTTACAAAATTAATAGGAGAAAGTTCTTCAAAAGAATATTTTAGATATGCCGACAAAAAGAACGATGCAGGTAGCTGCAAAATTTCACAGATAGAGCGGAGAAAATTCTTTTCATGTTAGAAATATTTCTTTAATTATTGTGGCACTAACGATATTATCGTAAAATATACTCTTGCAGTCTAGAGTGAAAGAGTCGCGCGCGAAGCTATACCTAATTATATAGGCGATTTGACGACACTATCCTCCAAAATTAACGATATTATTATATACAAGGATATTAACGTACACAAGTTAACGATACCGATATGCGCAAGATAACGATAATATCGATTAGTCTTTATTCTCGACTGACTTAGAACCAATCACTAATCAGAGAATCGTTCTATTACCAAATTATCGTCTTAACGTTAATATCGTCAAACTGCCTATATAAGCAGGTATAGCTTCGCGCGCGACTCTTTCACTCCTTGTCCATAGAAGGAGAAGGTAGAAGGAGTTCTACCTTAGCAGAAGGCCGACGCGGAGAGATATAATATATATTGCGTAATATATAATATATATAATGAATGGGTTTATAGAATCCAATTTTATCTTGAACCTATTCGTCTCTTTATGTGGTTTGCAAGTTTTGAAACAAATTCGATCGAGAGAAATATTTTTTTCGAGTGAAACTTTATGAGTTTGAAGAGATAACTCTTGACTAGGTGACTGTCTATACTATCGTCAGTTCATTGTAGGAGAGAGAAAGGGTGACGTGGAGAGATTTATGTATTCATGTGTAATGTATATATAATTTCATGAACCAGGATTGTAGGAACCAAGATTATTTTAAACTTATTTTCCTCTTTATTTAGTTTACAAGTTTCGAAACCAATTCGATCGAGGGAAATTGAAATTTTACGAACTTTAAAAGGTAAATCTGAGCTAGGCGACTATCTATACTATCGTCAGTGCATAGTAGTAGAGAGATAGGGAAATGCCGACGCAGAGTGCAGGAATTCATGTGAGCGTATAATGCATATTCTACAATATTTATATAATATTATATATATATTTCTTTAATCGAGATTGTAGGAACCAAATGTTTTAAATATATTCGTCTTTTATGCGGTTTATAAATTGTGAAAAAGTCGAAGGGAAACATTTTTACTTTTCTATGGATTTGCCTAGCAAATATTCTTAGACAATTCAGTCGGCATCTTTATTTTTAACTCATGTCTCAATGCGGTCTACAAATTTTTACTTCAAACGAATAAATTATTTTCAGTCGACGTTTAAAACAAATTTTAACTATTCCTGCACAAACCGATATCGACAGTAGTATTTCTCATGTTTCAGTTATCACAACAAGTTACCAATTTAAAAATATCCTGAACATTGCACAATATTCATATACGTTCGATATTATTGGTACTATCGCTTGTGAATCTTCGGACAAAATTTAGTTCAATCTTCGAATCGGAATTTTTCTTTCGATTCGTTTCAAAATTTGTATGTCTCACTTATGCATGAATAGTTTAAAATAAATTTAACCGATCCCAACTTAAAGAATATGGATTTTCATTTTTAAATATGCTACTTGTCGAAAAGAGCACAAAAATTTTGTTTCAGTTTGTTCTAAAACTTGTACGTTTTACATATAGAGAATTGGTCGAAATTTAATTAAGCGAACTTAAAGAATGCCTATGAATTTCAATTTCTAGACATTCTATTTGTCTAAAAGAGCGTAAAACATATCGATTCAGTTTGTTTCATACTTGTAAGTTTCATTTGGAGACGAACTGAAAATTAAGTTGGATTTAATGATCTCTATCATTATATAATATATATTATATATATATATATTAATACACACTATATCTCTTCACTCCGCGTCAGTCCTCTGCTAAGGTAGAACTCCTTCTGCCTTCTCCTTCTATGGACAAGGAGTGAAAGAGTCGCGCGCGAAGCTGTACCTACTTATATAGGCAAATTGACGATATTAACGATAATAAAACGATTCTCTGCTTTGTGATTGGTTCTACACCAGTCGAGAATGGAGACGGATCGATAATTTCTGCACGTTAATATCGTCAAATTGCTTATTTAAGCGGCTATAGCGCTCTACTTCTTGTTCATAGAAGGAAAAAATAGGTTTCGTTTTGCATTACATTAATTTCGGGTTTTAGAGTTTGATGAAATCTTGAAAAGTTGGTAAAACGACATGGAAACTCCTCCTATGGGTGTAGACTTGAAAAATTTGGGTGTTCGAGCTGTAGTAGTGAAGGAGAGCGAACGATATCGTTCGGTTCGGATATATCTCGGTAACCACTTGACATAATTGGCCAGCTGAGGTATCAATATGTTCAGCTCAAAGAACTGAATCCAATGATGTATCACATTCGGGGGTGGGAGGTCAAAAACCCCCTTAGACCCATTAGCCCGGATTCACCCGAAAATTTCTAGAAATATTTCTGAAATGTATGTAAACCTTTGGTATAGAAAATTTTCACAATCTCCTTTTGAGAAAATTTCCAGAAATTTTATTTTTTCAACACTACTCAATGTGTTGATACGCTAAACTTAACTTAAAGATAAGCCGTAAAACTGTATTAAAGAATATGATGTGTCTGAATATGTATCATATGTGCAAGAATTTTCATATGTGGACATATCAAATGGTTTTAGTGAGTGCAAACCAAACACATGGAATTTCAGGTAAACGAATAGTTAACTTATCAATATTTGCAAGTTATGAATGAAAATTGATAATGTGATGAGATAATCCCTTTTTAGATAAGAATTTAAACGATTATGATGTAACGTGATACGGGTAAGTAAGCTCTATATTGGAGCGGTTGTTTATTATCCGTATAGTTATACTTTCTATTATAGGTTTACGTAAATTTGTATTTTAAAATATTTCATAAAATATTATGTGAACTTTTCCCGCAAAAGTGTATCTGCTGTTTTTGTGCTTTCTCTCCCGTTAAGTAATTTTTTATGCTTTATTTTGTTTTATAGAATATTATGAGAACTTTTTTCCGTTTAAGTGTATTTTCTGTTTACATACTTTTTCATGGATTTTTATGAGAACTCTCTCCCGTTTAAGTATTTTTTTTGTAGAATATTATGAGAACTTTGCCGGTTTTAAATATAAACATAGAATGTATTGCGGTCTCTATAATTCTACTTTAAATGCTTTACAAGATATAGTTATTTCAATATCCGTAAGAATATTCAGGCCTCTACAACAATTTTAGAGATTAAGTTACACTAATTTTGAAAGTAATGTTAAGCAAAGAGCCATAATCGTTCAATCTTTTTAACGATGGCTCAAGAAATGGTAGATAAAAAGAGTACTTACTTTCAACTTTTAACCACCTCTTTGGGTAATATGTTCATAATGCAAGAGCACATTAAAGACGTTATGAAGAAATGCAGTATTTTTAATTTTTATTTTATATTTTCTTTCTATATTATTATTAAATACATTATTACTCTCATTAATATAATTATTTTCAATTTAGAGAACATGAGAAAAGCGTTCAAAAACAAAAGTGAAAAATAGATACCTAGTGAAGAAGAGTTGATGCCGTGCCTTTTCATGGTAGATATACCTTCTTTCAATAAAAAGGCCTCCATCGAAGAATCATCGGTAAATATTGAAAATTTATTTTAGAGACTATAAGATTTAATTTTGTTCCTTAATTTCTTTTATTAGAGAGACAAAGCGATGCGAAAAGAGTTTGTGAATGCCGGACAACCAACACCGCAAGTCGATGTACGAAGGAAAACTAAGCATACGTCAGAAGGAGCATCAAAGCTTGGAATTAAAGATTTCAAAAAAAGAAATTTGAAAATTCAATCTAAAAAGTACCAATACAGGAATACATCACCAACTGAGAAAAATCTTGAAAGCTGCGATAACAAGTCGGATAATTCTATTATCCGACCAAATTCCAAATCAAAAGAAATTGAGAGTTTCGAAAAAGTTGATTTGGATTTGAGTGCTAAAATCGAAGAGAAGAAGATTGAAGAAAAAATTGAAGAAAAAACTCATGAAGAGAAAAATTTTGAAGAAGAAAATCCCGAAAAGGGAATTAGCCGTTCAGACGCAAAACGTCACGGCAATGAAGAGGAAGAAGAAGATAATATCATCCATATCAACTTGGGTGATGAAATCGATGGGGAATCTGTCGATTCCGGAATGAAGAAGAATAACCAAGATGATAATAATCATTTGCGACTTAAACAGATTGACTTTAATAAAAGGGTAAGTTCCTTAATATTTATTGAAAAAAGTATTTAATTTAACAATTAAAATAGGCGAACAATTTAACAATTGAATTCGTTAAAATGGTGGATTCAGAAGAACGAATCTACAGCGAAAGATCGAAATCCGCTGAATACACAAAATCTCATCTTATTAATCAAGTTGCACCTTTATTTCGCAAACGAACGAACCCACATCCGGTGATTAGCGGTGCATCAACTAAGTACCCGAGGACTACAGAAATAATTATTTCAACTGAAACAAATAGTGACTTGGCTTCATCGAGTATTCCTGAAGGCAATTCGAAAAATATTTTCGATCCAATAATAGTTCTAAACGAAAACGGATTTAATGTAAATGCTTTCCAAACTACTCAAAATCAAGCTTTTACGGGAGAAAATATCGAAATTACCGAATGTATTAATATTCCTATAGTACAGGACAACACAACGGGTGCTTCAGATAATTTCGATCCGTTTATTATTCACTCTTTCCCTGAAAATTGTGAACTCAACTCAAGAAACAAGCAAAAGCCTTCAACTGAAAGAAGTATGGAAGATGAAATACTTGAAGAATTGAGGGAAATAGCAATTATTGCTGAAAAGATCGAAAGAGAGAATTCAAATGTGGCTAATCTTATTAGTGCTGAGACTGTGGATTTCGCTTCTACGTCAAAATGTTGCCCCAAAAATTTCGCCTGTAAAAATGTCCCTATATAAAACTTTACACAAAAATTTTCGGTTTCAAGATTTTTTATATATGCATTCCAAGTAAAATTAACAAAAATAAGATAACTTTGAAAATATTTTGTTAGGATGAGTTCATTTTTTATTTAGTTATAGTAATAAAAGATATAATAATTTGTAGAAAATGATTAGTGTAATACATGAATTGGAGTATGATCTGGACCTGCTTAGCAAGGAAGCTCATTCATAAGTAGACAATTGAAAACAATTTAAACATTGGTTTGAAAATAGGCTATTCATAATTATGTTCTTTTTCAATCTTTTTGCGCTAATTTTTTATCAGGATAAAATGATAAAAGTCTCCATTCAGTATCTTAACTTCATGAGCTAGTTGACGCGGCTCAAAGACTTTTACATCAATTAAATTGTCTCGAAGTGTTCTATGGATTTGACTCTTTAATTGATACTTAATAAGTTCTTCCCATCTGTAAATGGATTGTGAACAAAAAATAAAAATAAAAATTGGGCATAACTTTTAAACAGGTAGATATCGTTTAATAAATATATTATATTAATCGATTTATCTTGATAAGTAATATCGATTAGGGTTTACCCTTAATTTTTATAATGTTACCGCGCGTGATAGCCTTATTAACCTATTATAAATCTAAAAATATGTTTAGGGTTATAACTTTAAGATATAAACAATTTTATATAACATTTCAATAGATAGAAAGTTTGAACAGTGCTCGAGCACCGAGCACTGAGCGCAACATTTTTCCCGAGCACGCTCATCATTGTCAACAGATCATAAACTTAAAATTCAATTCTAGACTTGTTTCAATATACAAAATTCTTATAAAGCGACATTATTTACAGGCGACATTTTTGTATGGCGACATTATTTTCGGCGACATTATTTACCGGCGGCATTATTTTCGGCGACATTATTGGCAGCGAAATTTTTTAACGGCGACATTATTAGCGGCGACATTTTTGGGGCGAAATTTTGACGTAGAAGCAACCTTAACGCTCCTTCCAATTCACTCGATATATTATTAAATATTTGAATATAAAATAATATTTTCGAGATATTAATTTATGTATTTTGAAGTTTAAAAGACAATTTTCATTAGAACCGTCGTTAAAAGCTTTAATTTTCTATTCAAATTTAAGAATTTCAGTAGATCTTGATAGAACATCCACCTCCAGAGTAAGCAGAATCTTTCAACTTCCTTTCTAAAGAGGACCCAAACATAAGCTATTTTTCTATTGTATCGAAGTCCAAACTCTAAGTGGAAACTATCTGAAAATTTAAATTTTTACTATAATTATTGCTTACAATTCAAATTCTTGAAAAACTTAATATAAATTTTTATTTATTCACTTTGAGAATAATGAATATAGAGAAGTCTAAGAAAACATGGGACAAACTTTAGTTAGCACTAACTGATGTACAGTAATTGAAATATAAGGTCCTTCAGGCATTAGAGTCCATATGATGCATTGGGTTCAGTAACGACTTGTGTGGAGATATAAGGTTTGAGGATTATTGCACTAAATCAATGTTTAGGTCTTACTTTACATTCATACGAATTTTCATAATATGCTCCAATGAAGAAAATATGATGAAATCGGCAAAGAAGTTGTCTTTAATTCCTATAGAAAAGTATTATAACTAAGAGTAGTTTTGTACTTATGCGTCATATGAAGTGTGTTAACTGCATATTTCAATTACATTCAATTACATAATGTATTTATGCAATACTAAGTTAAATGTGAGTCAATTATTTACAAAATTTTGAAACAAAACTTTATTTTTTTGTTTACATTCATCAGTTTTGATTTTTAAAACCTTAAAATACGTTTATTTATTGAAAAATAAATTCAAAAATATCACCTATTGTGTTATAAATAGACAAACGCCTATAGGCTTGGTTAATAATGAACTGATGCAAAAGTCTAAAGAAAATGGAAAGAAACGTACATCACATTCAATCTTATGGCAGAAAAACATGAGAAAAATATTAAGAAATTCACTAAATTATTGAAAATAAATTATTTAAATTTATTTGAAAGTTGTGCCACTTTAAACGCGATTTTCTCATTTCTGTGCATAGGGCTATAAGTCGTTACTGCATACAACGCATCACATGTCAGTCGAAACTACAATCTAATAAGTTTTTGAAAGTTGAAGCTTCAATTTTGATTTATTTCTTCAAAAATATCCACTAATTTCTTTTTCAAGAGTATAACAAGAAGAAAGTTGTATAACTGAAGATAAATTAGCAATTAATCACTTCGAGTCTGACTTCTACATTAATCAATACAAGATTTTCACTGAAGATCAACTGAACCAAGTCTTCTGTCAGGTTTTCTCACTAAAATCCTGTTATTTTCTTTGATACTCTGATGACTTTTGATAAAATGATTTTTGAAAATAGATCCAGAAAAATTTGTTTACACGTTTGAACATAACTTTTCCAATTCTAAATATTGTTAACAAAATGAAATAATTTCTTTCATTCGATTTCTTCCACATCTGTCATAAATTTCTACTAAACTTAAGACTTGGCCTAATTTTTATATGACTAGTTAAAGAGAAGTAAATTTATTAAAAGATTAATTTTGCAAATTTTCAATAATTATAAAATAATCGAATTTTAATTTTACTATTTGAATGAAGATTGTATCACAAATGTTGTATCTATCTATGGTTTGTTTGAAAGGAATCTCATTCATTTATTCATTTCAAAGATTAGAAATGTATAAGTAGTTTAAACTAATAAGTGATGATTGATTATATTGAATCATAAATATGTTTTCAATATGAACAGTGTTTACTTACTTAAATTGGATCTACACATCAGGTCCAAAACTTTTGGCCCTATCCGGCCGATATTTTCTGTCCCTTTGTACGGCTTGAAGGAGAATTAAAATTGGTAAAGAGATTAAGTTTAATGAGTCCATTGATTCAGTTAGCTGTGGTCTACATTGTGTCCACAATAAATCAAAATTAGATCAAATCACTTTCAAAATTATTAATCAATAATCATCTTAACATAGAGCCATTTTTTCAAATCAATTTTAAAATGATCTTGAATGAAGTGTAAGAATTTTCTTAGGTAATTTCTTAAAATATTCTTATTCTAATTAATCTAACTTCGAACTTATATATTACTTTTAAATTAACTAATATCTGTTTGTGGAAAATCTATCTGTAATCATGCAATAGCAAAGTTTTTCTCTCCAAAACGAAGAAATCAACCCTAATCAAGAGATAAATAGCTGTCGAAATTATCAAATAATTCAATATCAATTTTAAGATTGAAAGACTTGCGATCATCTTAAGTTGAATAATTACACGAGGAAGAACAGAATTTTAGGATTTAATGGGCAGCTAATTTTTTATGGATTTAAAAGTTCAGAAAAGTTATTTTATGATTATTTGTAAATATTCAGATTATTTGTGATTATTTGTTGATTCAGATTTGTAAATAGCTACACGAATATTACAGATTGTATGAAAGTTAATTATGTGCAAGTTTAAAATGTATAAGATACGAAATAATGTTTGTCCCCTTCCAGAGTAAAAAACAGAGTTAGGAAAAATAGGATTTCATATTTGGATTTTACACCAAAAAATACATAAAATATTTATTTCAATAATTAGAATGAGAGCCTTTGGCTTCAATTAGCATTCATCTTTACTCTTATTTCAGTTTCACTGAACCCATTTTCACTTCTCAACTTGTTTGCAATCCATTTTCCTATTAGGAGTCAATTTGGCTACTTTGGCCTCTCTAAAAGCGATACTTTTAATTCTGTTGACGAATCTTTGCTCATCAGAATCATTCATCAGACTAGCCATAATTGATTTAATTATCATCTCAACTGAAATTTATATCAATAAACAAAAGATTTATTTTTAGAATATTACACTTTTGATAACATTTTTTGAAACAAGAAATTTCATTGTATTTTTATGCGTAGAACCCGTTTTTGCTCTGGAAGGGATCAAACATTATTTCGTACACTTTATATTTCCAAAATTAGAAATTGATCCTTACATTTTTATTTTTACTTAGAAGAATGGCTATTGATTCAGGGCTCTGTTGCAGCCAATGTAATGTTGTAAAAAAGTAAGAATCTAATTATCCCAAATACTGCAAATATTTTCTCATTTGAATTTTATCGTGTTTTTTGATACAGGAATTGATAAAACACAAGAGTGCTTAGCATATAGATCAACGCTTGAAAATATTACTGCTATTTCATCTTCTGAAAAATTGAAGTAAACTTTATTTTCAAATTATTTAAAATGAGATTAATGTGCAAAGCTTTAATAATCCATATGCCTTCCACTCGCAGCTAAAACAGTTTCTACGCATTCGGGGTAAAAGTAGAGTAAGTTCTTAAATAATTCAATGTGATTTTTCAGATCTTTAGCACATCTGCCCCAGAATTCTTAAATTGAAGAGTTAATATACTTTGTAAAACAGGTGTGAATAAAATTTTCAAGCACTAAGCTGTCAGTTTATATCTTCATAATGAGCCAATCGTCTTATCGTAATTTAATAAAAATGAACTTTATCTGTAGAAGCTCTTAAATTGAACTATTAAAAACCTAGAGATCGTTCAATTCCATTTTAAATAAAGTTTAGAATTAATGTAGGTTTAATTTTGTTATCCGTGGTTTTTAATATGACCCCGGTCGAAATATTTCATGCAACCCTGCATTGATCTTCGCTACACATTTCAGCATTATTATTATTGCATCATCATCTAAGCGCGATTTTGACTTCGCTTTCATATAACACTACTCGTTACTTGCCTACCATTAAATTTTATAGGATAAGGTTTTCTGTTATGCAATTTTAGAATACGACGTTCTGCTCGTATTAGTTATTTTTGAACATATATTTGCTTAATTCAAATACTTTAATTAGCTTTAATAACATTAGAATCTTTTACCAAAGGTCTTTATTACTTTTGAAATTGATTGTATCTTAGATTGGTTATCAAAGCAATATTGCTATCAAAATTATCATAAGCATTATAATCATTATAAGCGCAGCAAATAGAAAATACAGGATTAGCTCTTACAAAATGTATAGCAATATCATTAGCAAGGCTACTTATGTATAAATCAAGTTGTTTATTGTTCTCAATAAAACTGAAATTTGAGGTGAACTACTCCAGGAAAATCAAGTTATTTTCAAATGTATCGATTGATATATCAAATTAAATTCTTTTGCTTTCATATCTGATGTCTGTCCTGAGTTAAACTTTGCTGGTTATTCTTATTAAGCTTAAAACTCATCTATATAGTATTAGATTTTAGTTTAACTCATGCCCTAAAATATCTTAGTTTTGCAACTGGTTTAGCTCACTCTTTGAAATATAGATTTTAAAAGAAGTATTGTATTTTTAAAATGTGATAAAATTAACTTTTTTACTTATATAGGGAACAAATTCATACAAAGACGCTTACTATATCTACAATAGACGTACCCACAACAACAGCAATGGTTGATAGATCAACAGAGGCTACTAATACAAGCTTTGATGATTTGAAGAAAGAACTATTCAGTGGTATAAATGATATTCAAAAGCTTAGACACTACATTGTAAAGGCAAAGAAGATAGGAGCAGGAGATATTGTTAATGCTAAAGATGATAATCAGAATACACCTCTACACTTGGCTGTAACGAATGGTAATGAAGAAATAGTTAAGATTTTACTAAACAATGGGGCTGAAATTTGTGTTATTGACAATAGTGGCAAAGCGTCACTGGATTTAACCGTTGATAAAGGTCACTTGAATATAGTAAAACACCTAGTAGATAAAGGTACAGATGTTAAGTTTATTTGCAAAGATGGTTGGATTCTTTTACATAAAGCTGCTAAAGAAGGTAAATTGGATGTGATAAAATACATCATAGACGAGAAGAAAGGTGATTTTGAAGTTACTAACAAATATGGTAATACTTCACTTGAACTGGCAGCTGAAAATGGATATTTATATATAGTGAAATACCTGATGGATGAGAACATACTGATATTTATGGCAACGCTCCGTTGGACAGAGCTGCTTATAGTGGTAAATTGGATGTTGTAAAATTTCTTATAGATAAAGGTGCTGATATTAAAGTAAAAAATAATGATTGGACACCTTTACATTTTGGTGTCGAGAATAGTCAATTGGAAATAGTTTCACTTCTTCTTAATAAGGGGGCTGATGTTAATACTTTTGATTGGTATAACTGGACTCCTTTACATATAGCAGCTGAAAGTGATCACTTAACAGTTGCTAAGATTCTCATAGACAAAGGTGCAAGTACTAATGTTAAAAATATTGATGGCGAAACACCTTTACACATTGCCGTTTAACAAGACAAATTAAATATAGTTAAACTTCTTATAGATAATGGTGCTGACATCAATATTAAAACCAATGCTGGCTTAACATCTTTAGAGTTGGCAGATAATTCAGAGATAGTGATGCTTCTTGTAAATAAATTAGTGGCTTTGAGCAATATGATGAATTTACACGCTGCTATCAGATACGGTACATCAAAAACAGTTGAGCTTCTTATAAATGGTAAAATCAATACCTACGACAAAGAAGGCAATACACTTCTACACTGGGCTGCTAAAGAAGGTAAACTGGATGTGATAAGACTTCTCATCCACAGAGGTGCCCACATTAATGCTAAAACAAACCTTGGTTTAACACCTCTACACTTCGCTACTGAAATTTGGAAACTTGAATGCAGTTAAATTTCTTATCGATGAAGGTGCTGATCTTAATGCTGCGACAAACCTTGGTAAAAGACCATTAGATATTGCCAATGAAAAGAGTCACTTGGAAGTTTACGAAATCCTACTTAAACAAGAATTTTTTAATGCAGTAAAACACGGAGATATTGATAAAATCAAAGATTGTCTTGCTAAATTTGCTGATATCGATGCCAGAGGAAAAGATGATTGGACACCGTTACACTTTGCTGCTGAACAAGGTAAACTAAGTGTGATTGAATTTCTTCTAAACCTTGGTGCCAACATTGAGGCTAAAACTAGTTCTGGATGGACACCTTTGCACTTGGCTATAGAAAAAGGTGAATTCGATGTGATCGAATTTCTTATAAATAAAGGTGCTGATATTAACGCTAAAAACAATAATGATTGGGCACCTTTAAATTTAGCTGTTCACAATGGTAATTCGAATATAGTTAAGCTACTCATAGATAAAAGAGCCAATGTTAATGTTACAAAAAATGATGGTTGGACACCACTACATTGGACTGCTTATAGTGGTTATTTGAGTTTAGCTAAACTACTTATAGACAAAGGCTCTAACGTTGGCGCAAAAGATAATTTCGGCTCAAAACCTCTACACCATGCCTCTAAAGAAGGAAAATTGGATTTAGTTAAGTTACTTGTAAAGAATGGAGTTAACGTCAATGTTAAACAAAGGGATAACAGAACACCTTTACATTGGGCAGCTTAAAATAGGCATTTGGATGTGGTCAAACTTCTCATAGAAAAGAATGCTGATATCAAAGCTGTTGACAAGAATGGTAAGACACCAAGAGATTTTGCTGCTAAATTGGGTAGTCGTACTGATGTAGTCGAATTTTTGAAGCAAGCACAAGTTGATCATCTTGATGCATCTACAGCTAGCAACATAACGTTTAAGTTGGCCCAGACTCCTACAGTCAGAACATCCATAATTGATTCCACCACAACTAGTCCAACTATAACTACTAGTAATAGTGTTACTACAATTCTTGAACACTTGAAGAACGAGCTGTTTGGTGCTGTAAAAGAAAATGATGTTCAGAGTATCAGTCACTACATCGAAAAAACAAAAGAAATAGGGGATATAAGTGATATTATTAATGCCATGAATCTCCTACACATGGCTGTTAAAAGTGGTTATGACTAAGTCATAAGGATTTTATTAGCAAATGGGGCCGATGTTAATGCTAAGGCCGAAAACGGTTGGACCCCTCTACACTTTGCCGCTTATGATGACAACTTCAATGTGATCAGACTTCTTATAGATGAAGATGCAGATGTTAATGCTAAGGGAAATGATGGAAGTACATCATTACACTTGGCTGCGAAAAATGGCAAAATGAATGGTTTAATGCTTCTTAAAAATCTAGGTGCTGAATTTAAGGTAAAAGATAATTTTGGCTCAACTCCTCTATATTATGCTGCTAAAGAGGGCAAATTGGATGCGGTTAAATCTCTTATTGATAAAGGTGCGGATGTTAATGCTAAACAAAGAGATAGTAGGACACCATTGCACTGGGCAGCTTACAATAGCCACTCAAATATGGTAAAACTTCTGATAGGTAAAAATACTGATATTAATCCTAAAGATAAGGATGGTTGGACACCTTTACATTTTGCTACTTACAATGGTCATTTGAATGTAGTGAAGCTTCTTATTGATAAGGGTGCTGATATAAGTTTAGAAAATAAGAATAATCTGATACCACTAGAACTGGCAGATAACACAGAAGTAATAAAGCTACTTGTGAACAAGTTATCTATCATGGACAATGTAACACCTTTACATGCTGCTATTAGACATGGTACATTGAATGCAGTAAAATTTTTCATAAACACAGATGTTAATGCTAGGATGATAATGGATCAACTCCTCTTCAATTTGCTACTGAAAGAGGCAACTTAGATGTAGTCAAACTTCTTATAGATAAAAGTGCTGACATTAACGTCAAACACAAATATGGTGATACACCCTTACACTGGGCTGTTAGTTATAATAAGCCTGATGTAGTCAAGCTTCTTCTTGATGAGGGTGCCAACGTTGATGCTAATGGATCAAATAATTGGACACCTTTGCATTATGCTGCTTTGACTTATGAATTAGATGTAATCAAACTTCTCATAGCAAAGGGAGCTGATATTAACGCTGAAGGACATGATGGCAAAAAACCACTTGATGTTGCTATTAAATACAATAATCAAGATGCAATAGGATTATTAAAGCACGAAAGGAAAGGAAGTAGTAATTCTGCTATTACGGTTGCTAAAAATTCGTAATCTTCGTCATATAGAGACGGTAGCAAGTAGTGCAGCAAAGACACTTTCTTTGATAAACGATTTGTTTGGTTGGACAATAAGTAGACTACTTAGAAAAGGTATTCCTGCTATACCTTCTATGCAACAAGAGCAAGAACATAGCTATAAAAACTCACCAGACCTTCCACAATTTCATATGAATAGTACAGTATTACTCCTAGATGTATTCATAAGAAAAATTACAGGTAAAAAGTATATATTTGTCCAACCTGTATCCTTATTAGAAATACAAGCTAATGCGTTAAATATTGCAGAGGAGTTTAGAAAGGTATTGAGTTCCATTAGCAACATACCAGCAGAAGAACTGATTAATCTTGCAGAAGTACAATCAAATATATTTAAAGCTTCAATGAGTGGCAGTGATAGTAAAATTCCAGAAATATTACGCTTCTACGCGAAAGAAATTTCTACTACGCTGGAAACAGAACAAATTAAGCAGTTTTCTTCAATAAGAATTTTCAAAACTTTGATTACCAAAACGACATCACCACTCAATTCTCAACCCGAAGATAAGAACAGGTTTTGTTAGTCATATTACACCAAAACACACATGAATAAGTTGTGATTTTCTCTCTAACAAATCCTTTAAACATAATGGTTTAAAATTTTTTTATTTCATTTCCCGATTTGTCCATAACTATTTCTTTTCGAAGAATAGACCAAAACATCTTTGGATAAAAGTCTGTATTGAAAACTAAAGCATATATAAATAACAACTTATTGATCAAGATACTGATACAATCCATTGTAAAGTGTATATATTTAACAAATATAGAATACTAAAATATCTTAGTAATTAGTTTATATATGTTTAGCACTAACACTCTCTGTAATTAGCTCTTATAAAGCTTGATGGTTTATAACAATACTTTCTGCAATGTCTTTCTCAGTAATATGTTCCATATTAGTATTTTCAATAATTTGACGGTAGCAATTTGACTTTAGTATAAAATTTTTACTGAAATCAAATTATACAATAGTATACTATAATCAATTTATACTATAAACAATAGAAAAAAGTGTTGTTTCAGGGTTAAAATTTGCGAAACGTGGCAAACCAAAATAATACAATGGGAAAGTGCAGATAATTGTATCTGAGTTTTACTTTGTAATTGTATGTTATTCGTATACTAAATAAAATTCCTATGATAAAGATAAACAGATTTTCTTTCTTTAAATGTTACATAAACTTTAATCATCAAAAGTAATTTTTAAAAAAAAATATAGAACATAATTAGAGAAGCATGCAAGGTACACTTGAAACACTTAATCGAATCCGGCCAGACTCTTGATATAGAAATAGACAATAAAGTTTGAAATTTCACATCGACACTCCTGATTGTGAAGACCTTAACACTTGCGAAGATGTATGAAAAACTACAAAAAAAATTTAGACCGAGTTTTTCATTCTCTGTAAGAAATCACGTCACAAAAATAGTTGTGGCACTATTATTAGTTTACATATCTTCAATTTATTTTCAATTTCGTTCTATTATTATCCTAATTCGTGAATAGCCGTGAAAGAAAATATTAAATTAATATTAAGGCCATCATGATCAATAATAGTAACAAATTGAATAATTTTTTTATTAATTTTATTTAATAACATCTAATGATATAAATACAGAATCAATACATTGACTCAACTCAGTACCATAATGTGTTATTTTAGCTCAAATTGTAGTGATTGTCATATGAACAACTTTCTCAATCCATCCGCTTATTTTATAGTGTTCGCAACTCTATTCGTTAGTAAAAAGAATCGACAGAATATTGCAAACACTATATAACAAACAATATTATTTGAAATCGTTTTATATCAAAAATCAATATTTTGTGGAAGTCTTACTTTGAATGCAATGACTGGTGTCATAACAAATTGATTACCACAAGAGAAACCAATCGGATATCTATTACTGCTCACTCTTTCCATAGTACTCAATAACTAAGTAATGTAAATTAAGATAATTCTTTAATTTATTTGTGATACAAATAATAAAAAATAATCTTAAGAACAAACTCTGATTTTGCTTTTCAATCCAATATTGGAATTCAATTCAATGTAAAATTTAAACAAATATCTAAACGAATTCAAAGATTCCTTATTAATCGATGCAGTGATTGAGTTAATCATGAAATGAGAAAAAAACCAAACGATGGCAAAAAATATCGTCAAATAAAAAGTTGCTAGAAGTAGTTTCTCAAAGAAAATTTGCTGTAAAACCATTAGATATAAGGGTATCAGAGTATAAGTCAATGCAAATAAATATATAGACCAGAATTGGTTATGATGTTTAATATCATTACAAATACTGTTATGCTCTGCTATTAATTCTGATGCCATTTTAGAGCATAAGAAAATCTTATTCCTATTTGCATTCAATATTTTGTTATTGAATGACTTGAATCTTAATTTGCAATAATAACAAACAATAAAGTAATAGAAAAAACTATGAGATATTATTAATATTATGAAATTATATCCTGTAAAGAAAAATACACTTAATATTCCATAAATTATTATTTCCTTCCAATCGTAAAATATTATTAAAACAATAGCAGCGATTAAAGCCAAAAATAGAGCAATTATTCGAGCCTGAATTCTAATAAGTGATAAAATACTTATAATATTTTTAACAAACATTTTATATTCATTGTTATCATATATTCCAATTGTAATCTCATTTTGTAATCCCTTTAGAACTTTAATAATATTCAGCCATTTAAAATAATTTTCTTGGTTAAGATTAAAAGTATCATAATTCTCAAACACAGTACTAAAGCGCACATTGCTATCAAATAATAGAATTTAGTTAAGCCTACAATATACTGAATTAAATCGAAATAATACTTAGGAACACCTTGGGTTTCTATACTTCTTAGACATATAAAAATTTTAATAAAGTTAATTACAAACCAAATATTCATAACGTGAAATTTTAACTTCTGATTTCGTTTCTTGATATCTGTATCAAAATAATAATTGATATCATATCTAAACATAAGTCCGTATTTATAAAGTGGTAAATCTATATCGTTGATAACCAAATCATAAATATTATTTTCAGATTCTTTCACTGATTGTTCAGAATTCGCATCCATTCAAGTGATTCTTATTACCAAACTTTAAACTATTACTGTTTTTCCAGTTTTATAGCAACCGAGTTTTCTTTCAGACTATAGTTTCTTGACGTGTATGTTACGAAGTGTGAAATACCGAAAGTAACTAAAAATATTCAATTGACTCGAATTGATATTATTCTATAAAATTGACTTTAATATATATTTCACAAGAAATATTGATTCTAAATTTAATTTACTTTTATTATGCAATTTAACTTTTATTTTCATCAATAAAATTGAGATACTCCCAAAATAAGTTTTTCGCGTGTAAAAATTACTTATCAAATTTTAATTATATTTCTCTTTAATCATAGATGATATTTTGAAAGTTGTCGTAGTTATGATGATTTTACAGTACAGGCAATGACTTCAAATTCAACTATGGAGACACAAAAGCACGATTATTATGTTATCCTACCTGTGATACGCGTCAAGACATTCAAAGAAATTCATTCGTACATCTATATAAGAATTCTAGATTTTAGTCACCTTTAAGACCAAATTTTAAGCAATTTTCGTTTTTTTCAGTTTTATTACAACTGAGTTTTATTTTATACTAGAATATTTTAACTTGCATTTTATCAAATATAACATAAGAACTGAAAATGGTTTCTTATAGACTCTAATTGATAATATTCCATAGAAATGACTTCTATATTTATCCCATAACAATTATTGATCTTCAATTTAATATACTTTTATTATGCAATTTAACTTCTTTGATGTGCGTAACATTAAGATCGTATAAAAAATGTTTTTCGCGTGTCTAAACCTACTTTCGAATTTCGACTGCTCTTCAGTTTAAACAAAAATGATAACTTTATATTTCTAAAGACGTCGTATGCGTACCAATTTTACAATATAAGCAATGGCTTTAAGATGACACATGTGAAGAGAAAAGCACGATTACTTCATGATTCTACTTGTGATGCGGCTCGTATTGTTGTCGAATTTTAATTGTGATTTACTCTATAGCTTTAAATGACTTAGAATTTAATCTCATATCATGTAGGTTATTATTTTGAGAGAGCACTTCATTTTTCATTGTTATACATTATTATCGCTTAATTGACTTTACTAATTAGATTGCATCATATATCTTAACTTATGAATTAATTTTTGAACTTGAAACTGAAAGTATTAGATTGAACAGTTAAGATCGAAATTTCTTATATTTAAAGTATACTTAATGGCAAAATAATTATTGAATACCAATGAGTATATTTGCCTTTGGTCTGGTCGATAAAGGTCCAGCCAAGTCAAAGTTGTCTGATACCTGTAGTACTATTTTGTAAATTCATTCCTCTTATAATTTGTCCGTACGCTGCTTAACTTCAACTTCATTTTTTGAAAATTAAAATTCAATGTCCAGACATTTATTCGTCAGACACTTGATCGTCTACATTTGTTCGTCCGAGACGCTTATTCGTCGAATACTTGTTCGTCGGACATTTGTTCGTCCATTCGATCTATCGACTATTTGACCTTCTGATCATTCGACCTACGGCCCATTCAACCTACCGACCATTCGTCCTACATACCATTCGACCTAATCAAATATTTGCTCCTAATTATAAGAATCGCTCAAAACTTGGAATTTCAATTAACTTAACTATTTTCTTTCATTCGTATGTAATTCTTCAATTCTTATTTATAATTATTTTCTTCACTATTATAGTTTATATAATTCTTTTTATTTTTACAATTTTTAATTTGTAATTTTCGTTAAATAAATTGTGGAATATTGCCTAAAATATCATATTTATTTCGCTTGTGTTGAATCAAGAACGAACATATTTTCAGACAAACAACATCCTGAAAGAGGTGTCTTAGACGGACAAGTGTCTTGATACTCTCAGATTTACAGGTTCTGACTATACGTGAAATTACAAAAGTTTAAAATTTCTACAAATTTTAAAGTGCGGATCATAGTCGAGAATTTAGATTAATTTTACAAAATTATAAATAAAATTCGGTAATTTCGGGAACAAAGTAGTATTTTCTGGAATTCGATAAGATACGAGGCTTGGAAAGTGTGGGTCTGGACGAAATTGATGTTTATTCAGCAGAAACACTAATCATCTAAATCTACATTCGCTTTTTCAAAGTAAGCCCCACTAAACTTAATGCATTTGTACCATCTTTCTGTCCACTTCTTAAAAACAAATTCCAGACCATTCTTTGAGACCATGTTGTGGTACCCTATCACGGCGTCTAAAACTTCTTTTCTGGTGTTGAATTTAATTCCTTTGATGTGATATTTTAAATTTGGGAACAGCCAAAAGTCGCACGGAGCCAAGTCGGGGCTATATGGGGTGTATTAAAGTTTCGATGCTTAATTTCCTAAATGTTTCTTTTGTAATATTTGAAGTATGAGCTGGCGCGTTGTCCTGGTGGAGAAACCATCCATCCCTTATTAAATTTGGTCGCTTTTTCCGGAGTTTAGGCATTAATTTATTTTTAATTACTTCGCTATAATAATTTCCACTAATAGTTTGTTTCTCAGGCACTTTATGTGTATAGATAATTCCCAGATAGTAAAAAAACAAGAATCATTACCTTCTGTGCACTTTTTGTTGATTTGAACTTTTTTGGTTTTGGGGAATTGGGTCCCACCCATTGTTCACTTTGTCTTTTAGTTTCTGGATCGTAAAAATAAATCCAGGATTCATCACAAGTGACTATTTTCTTGAGAAATTTGTCATCTTCCTCGAAATATTTAAGTTTCCATTGCTTGCAAACGAACGCTCGATATTCTATTTGCTCAGATGTTAAGAGTCGAGGTATCCAACGCCCGCAGACTTTTCTCATATGAAGGTGATCTCTTAAAATTTCAAGTGCAGTAGTATGAAATACTCCTAATAGCGTACCTAATTCTCTTATTGTTACACGTCTGTCTTCTAAAACAATAACGCGAGCTGTGTTGACCATCGTATCTGATGTTGCGATTTTTTTCTCTTTGTGGCTGAGGATCCGCTTCAAGAGATTTTCTCCCATCACGAAGCCTTTTATCATAATCCTCGAGATAAAAAATCTGTCCGGACCCACACTTTCCAAGCCTCGTATAGTCAGATTCGGAGAAAAACGGGAAAAATAGTTTGTGTTAATTATGCTTATCTAATGTTAAATTGTGTATATGTAAAACTTAAAAGCACTCGGACTGATCTAAAATTTTCGGTAAAACCGCCTCTGCATATCCCTACTATTACAAATTGTTAAAAAATATGTATTAATAAATTCAATATCGATTCGGTCTATTTGTAGTTTGCATATCTTTAATTTATTTTCAGCTCCATTCCCTTATAATACCATTTTTTATTAGCTTTAAAATGAGATTCTATATCAATAGTAAGGTCAACAAAATCAATAACATACACAATTCAAATAATTTTCTAATTTTAATTATAAACATCTAATGATATAAATACAGAATCAATGCATTGACCAACTCAGTACAAAATGATAATACACCTCTCAAATTTTAGCGATTATTATATAAACAACTTTCTCGATCTGTCCTATCATTTCATATTATTCGCGACTTTATTGGTTAATAAAAGAATCGACAAAATATTGCAAACATCTATTTAACAAACAATATTATTTGAAATCGTTTTGTATCAAAAATCAACATTTTGTGGAAGTCTTACTTTGAATGCAATGACTGATGAAATAACAAATTGATTACCACAAGAGAAACCAATCGGAAATCTATTACTGCTCACTCTTTCCATAGCATTGAGTAACTAGGTAGGGTAAATTCAAATAATTCTTTAATTTATTTGCAATATAAATAATAAAACATAATCTTAGAAACAAACTTTGATCTTGCTTTTCAATCCAATATTAAAATTCAATTCAATGAAAAATTTAAACAAATATCTAAACGAATTCAAAGATTCCTTATTAATCGATGCAGTGATTGAGTTAATCATGAAATGAGAAAAGATCCAAATGATGGCAAAAAATGTCAGATAATAAAATGTTGCTAGAAGTAGTTCTTCAAAGAAAATCTGCTGTAAAGTCATTAGTAACATGGGTAGTAGAGTGTAAGTCAATGCAAATAAATATTTAGACCAGAATTTGTTGTGATGTTTAATATCATTACAGATACTGTTATGCTCTTCAATTGATTCTGATACCATTCTATAGCTTAAGAAAATTTGATCCTTGTTTGCATTCAATAGTTTATTATTAAATAATTTGAATCTGAATTTGCAATAATAACAAACAACAAAGTAATAGAAAAAAGTGTGAGATATTATTAAACCTATGAAATAACCTATTGTATAGAAAAATACACTTAATATTCCATAAATTACTATTTCTTTCCAGTCGAAAAATTTATTAAAACAATAGCAGTGATCAAAAGCATAAATAATACAATTGTTCGAATTTGAATCCTAATAAGTGTTAAAATATATCTAATATTTCTAACAAACTTTTTATATTCATTGTTATCATATATTCTAATTGTAGATTCATTTTGTAGTCCTTTTAAAACTTTGATAATATTCAGCCATCGAAAATAATTTTCTTGTTTAAGGTTAAAAAGCATCATAATTCTTAAACAGAACACTAAGCCACACATTACAATCAAGTAATAGAATTCAGTTAAACCTCCGATGTATTGGATAATATCAAAATAATACTTACAATGGTACGTGCGATATTGATAACTGAATCTCTGTGTTCCGATAGCTTTTATAAAATGTTAGGCTCATAAGTAACACGTTTATTCTATAATTGCATTCAAATTGCCATTCCATCATCATTAAATTAATTCATTAAAATTAAGGATAATTCATACCAAAATAGGATCGTTTTATAGCAAGTTCCTTACGGTGGCGCATTGCAATATTACAGGAGTCTAATACTTGAGACCCTGGTTTCGAGTCCAAGGATTACCTATTTTTTTGTCAACTCTTTTGTAATAAAGTGTAAAGTTTTATGCATTTTTTGCAGTTTCAAAATATAAACTTCGATTCGGTAGTATAATAATTATGTCTTAAAATACTACAACCTGAGAATTCACATGGAACTTTTTACCATAACTTCAGTTTAATTCTGAAACTAGTAAATTTAAAATTCAAGTTTTGAAACTGTGGAAAAATGCATAAAACTTTACACTTTATTACAAAAAAGTTGACAAAAAAATAGATAATCCAGGCTCAAGTATGAGACTCCTGTAATATTGCAATGCGCCACCGTAAGGAACTTATTATAAAATGATCCTATTTTGGTATGAATTATCCTTAATTTTAATTAACTAATTTAATGATGATGGAATGGCCATTTGAATGCAATTATAGAATAAACGTGTTACTTATGAGCCTAACATTTTATAAAAGCTATCGGAACACAGAGATTCAGTTATCAATATCGCACGTTCCATTGTTAGTGTGAGTGCATAAAATATTTCGCACTCACAAGTTATCAGTTATTGATAGGACTCAAGGTCCTGTCTAAATTTAGAACTATAAACAAACGTTTTTCTGAATCCGGGCTATTTTCGGATTCAGAAATACGTGTGTAAACAACTCATTGGTCACTTATCAATAAGTGATCTTTGAGTTCCTATAGCTGATCATGTAGCTGGTCACGTAGCTGGTCAGCAACAAAGGATCAGCAAATAACACCGTTCGATGAACACGTGATTTTGGCCTCAACTTCAAACGTATTTAAGGAGACGTTTGAGTTGAGGAAAGGAGAGTTTCTTCAGCTTTATTACCAATGAATTTTCTTTCAGACTATAGGTTCTTGACGTGTATCTTACGAATTGTGAAATACTGAAAATAACTAAAAATATTCAATTGACTCGAATTAGTATTATTCTATAGAATTAGCTCTAATATATATTTCAAAAGAGATATTGATCCTAAATTTCATTTACTTTTATTATGCAATTTAACTTTTATTTTCATCAGAAAATTGAGATCTTCCACAAATAACTTTTATTCGTGTAAAATTTAGTTATCAAATTTCAATTATTTTTCTCTTCAATCATAATTGATATTTTGAAATTTTGACGTAGTTATGATGGTTTTACAGTACAGGCAATGACTTCAAAATGGCCCATGGAAACAGAAAAGAACGATTATTATGTTATCCTACCTGTGATACGCGTCGAGACTGTCGAAGAAATTCATTAGTAAATCTATATAAAGAATTCTAGATTTTTTACATCTTCCTTTATATTCATTTACTTAGTTAAATTCATTTAAAATCTTACTATTTTCATTAATATTGGCAAAAAATCAACATTAATACCTAATTCTGTTGGTACTATCATGAATATACATTATCAAAAAACTGAAGACGATATTAAAAAAATCTAGAATCCTGTAGATACCAGCCCAATACTGGAGATTCGACTATATTAATCTAATCACATATGGTTTACGACAATAAAATCGAGAAAACTTCATTTACGTTTAAATCTTAATTTTGTATTGATTATGGCATTTACATGATTTTTCATAATTATATTAATATAATGTAAAAGATTTATCGATTATAATATATATTTGAGTTTAGAAATTTTTCTTCAAAAATTTAGAGCTTGGCGCTATTTTTAAATTTAGTTTATGACAAAGAATTATAGTTGCAATGAGACTTAAAATTTTTTGATAATAGTATTCTTTAAACTAAATCCGCATTTTAATGTATTCAGTCTGACACTATGAAACATTTAAGATCTTTAAAAATTAATAAAATCTAATAACAGTATATAGAGAACGACAAAAACTGTGAACATCCGAAATTTTGAAGTTATATCTGTTGTAGGGTTAGCTCTAATTGTGATATAAAACTTAAAATTTTCATTTAAATAATTGTAATTATTCCTGTTATAATGTAAAACGTTGTATTGAATGAGTTAAAGAACTATTGGAAAATAGTAGCATTGATTTTTTGAAAATTTAATGTGAGGTCATTTATTGGGTTACAGTTTGCGCATTAAAAATTTCTTACTGTGACTTATGAAGGGTGAACATTTTTTACAATAATTTTTAAACACAAGAGCAAGTGCTATCGTTTGATAGTAATTAAGTTTAGCTAATTATATCTATTCAATTTTTATGGAATAAAAACATTTTCTCGATTTTATTGTAAACCATAGATTCATAGGCCCGTGCTTTAAAGTGATCTGTGATCCAAAGCGTATTGAAAGAACTTATCTAGATTCGAGGTGTAAATACAGCTGCCAACTGAAGAATAAAAAAAACTGGATTAGGTATTAAATTTTGACTAAAAAACTGGACAAAACTGCACAGTCATTAGATCATTTTATTTGAATAATAAATTATTTAAAATCATATTTCTGCTGAGATTGAGCAGCTTTTAACAATTTTTGTTTGATTTTACATAATTCTTAAATTCAGAGCATTTTAAATCAAAACTATTTTTAATACAAATCTCTATATCTCTATATTTTTAAATACATATCATATTTCAATTAAATAATTTTAAATTACACTACATTTCAATGCCATAAACTATTAGAACAAAAGTTATCGATTAATGTTTTGTAAAAAATTACTATTGTTTGTACTCATTATTGTCCACAATATTTCATATAATAATGTAAAATAAACTTATTACATGCTTATTGTATGTGAAAAACAAACCTATATTACAGTATGTAATCAGTTATCATGTTTTAAACATTATATACATATTTTTATTTGAGATATATTATCAATGATAAAAAAACTGGACATTACAATGTCCAGGTCAGACCCTGCACTGGTCACTGGACAAGACCCCCGAAAACTGGACGATCCAGGTCAGGCCTGGACAGTTGGCAGCCTAAGGTATAAATATGTCATTTCATACAAGAATCATAAACAATTATCTTGAATGCAAGTTAGGTATCTTTCTTAATGTAAGAAAATTGACTTACGAATACCTGAATATTGTTTATAATAGAAGCTAAGTTGCGCCAAGTGAAACTTGTGATGCATCCTTAACGAGTTTATTAAATTTCTCATTAAAATGTATTGAAGTGCGAAGTTTTACGAATTTCAAATGTCTTTATTGATAAGTCGATTGACACTTGTCTTAAAGCCACAACTAAATCAGTGGTTCAATTTAATTGTTGATAAATTTATTTTCATGGGGAGTGACTTGATTTGATGAAATACCACATGACTTAAAATGTTCGTACTCCATACAAATAACAGACGCATTATTGTATTGTGGTAGTTTTATATATTTATAAATTATTAGTGTTATTTGTCAGTTTTATATCACAATAATTTGTGCTTTTGTAATATGCGAGCTAATACAGCTATTTGTATTGAATTAACTACGAAGTTAGGTGTATCAATTTATCAAAATACTTACAATGAATTTTATGGATTTATTCATTTCTGGCATGATTATTAGGATTATTATAGTTTAGTTTGAATGCCACATTTGACGGATTTCATCTATGAGATATCGGTACATGATCATTTTGTACGAGCAGATGCTAATGATATTAAGATTTTTGAGATTTAGTTTGTGAAGATGACGCACATAGCAGTGACTTACTTTTAGGAAACTGAAGTGAATCAAAATAACTTTTGTATACTCAAATCAATTAATTATTCAAGTTTAGAATATTGTGAATCCACAATATTTATAAGGTTATAATAATAAAATATTCATGATATTATCCGTAAATTTATTTGTAAATAAAATTCATTATTTTTCTTATGACTCCAAACGTAGTATTCCCAAATAGAACAGAATATTCATACTTATAATCCAAAATGATTAATTTTGATGCCTGCTATAATTTGCATTTTGACTTCAATAATTTGTTAGTTTTTAGGCTCAAGTATGAATATAGTTAAGGTTAATTTATCTTTAACTTCTGTATTTTAAGCTCCAAGTGAATAACTGATTTTGATATTTTACTATTGTTATGTAAAATATGTTACGAAAAATATTTTTTTAATTAAGGGAATAAAATATACTTCAAAATTTGAATTTAGTACAAATAAGATTTAATGAACTACAAGATATCAATGATAATTTCCGTGAGACATTAGATAAAACACTTCAAAGATTTAAATCATTTAATTCGAATCAATTATAAAACTATTTGTGTTTCTGTCCAATAAAGACAACTGAATCTAAACATTTTTAATGACATCATATATTCAATAGCTGCTATTAATATAAATACAAAGGCAATGGATTGACACAAATAAATACAATTTTAATATTACTGTAAAATTCTAGCGGTTATCAAGTGAACAACTTTCTCAATCTATCGGTTCATTTCATAGTACTCACGACTCTATTCGTTAGTCTATGCCATACACATATACCATTACTTCTAATGGAAAATTAAGTTTTTACTAGAATTGCTATAACTTTGCAACCCTTGTGAATATTTTAACGAATAGTATATCAAACAATTTCAACATTATCCAGTTACAATTTAGTGAAAACCATTTTGAAATCCGATTATCCGTTCAAGAGCTATCAAGCTTTAAAGCGTCCTATTTGGCCGTGTAATCCAGTGTATATAAATGTCAAAAACAGCTATACCTTAACTTAATAAAAAGATGTATGCTGATATGAGTACTTGGTCATTATTAGTTTTACCACATCGTTCATTCTGGCAATGATAGCTAACTACTCTCCATAAAACTTCCGTTTTTAGTTTAACTTTTTTAATTAATATAAGTTTGATGCTGTATATAAGTTCCTGCTGTTTGTATTTGCACTCATTTGTCATTTTCTTTTATATTTTTGATAATTTATACAAGTTACATTTTAACATTTTTCATGTTATCTGCTTTTACGTCAAGATCAAAAATTTGTTTATTACAAGTTTAATCAGGTATTTGACTTCCACTTAAACTTTATCTTTAGCAAGATTAAGTCATCTCTTTTACTTGATTTCTTTTGCATAACTGTTATTATTTTCTACTAAATTCAAATCTTAGATTTATTTTTATATTGATATTTAAAGAAAGGTATATTTTAAAAATTAATTTTACAAATGAACTAAAAATATGAACAATTGACTCGTACTATTCAACTGAAGACTGTATCACAAGTGTTGTATTGAATGATTGCTTTGTTTGAAGTGAGTCTTATTGATTTGTTTATTTGAAGGTTCAGTTGTGCACATTCAATGAAGTCCAATAATGCAAAACATTAAATTACTCGGAATTCAAATGAAATTTTTCATATAGGCTCAACAGTCTGAGCTTACTAAAACCTAGGCTCGTAAAGCACGAAGCATAAGTTATACCTAATACCCTAAAAGATTCTCGACCGAATGTGAAACTTACAAGGGAGTAGGGAACTGTAAGTTTTGATTTTAATGATTTTTTTTCAATAAAATAGTGTATGCCTAATAATTTACGAGGTATTCATTTCTGCATAAAAGTGGCTTTTATGACGATACGGACCATCATTACAATTGAATTACAAATTGAGTACATTGTACAAGCACGAAATTATTGAGAAAAGGAGGTTTCCAACAGACTATAGGACTTACGAGGGAGGGTATCGAAGTGTAAATCTCAGAATTTGATGACATTTTTTTACAAGCTAATTTCAAGGTGCTGACTACGAATATAAAGTTTATTTTTGCGTGAAGTGAAATCTACGTATTTTTTGAACAGTTTCCTAGTAGCCATTTTTCTCAATATTAATAGTAATCAAAGATTGAGAGAGAGAGAGAGAGAGAGAGAGAGAGAGAGAGAGAGAGAGCGCTTATGATAATGAATACAAATTAGATCTATGAATGACATAGATCTATGGAAGACAAATGAATACAAGTTATCCTAATATTAGGGTCTCTTGTTGTATTGACTCAACTCAAACAGTTTTGGGATTAAAACAAATAAAAACAAGATTTTTGTCAATAAAAGATTAATTCATTGGTATCTCATTTCTAAAGCCATGAAATGTATGTATTCATCCATAAATTATGAGTGAAGTATGCAAGCATTTCGTTCCCTTTTCTGAATACTGTTATTATAAACAAAAGTTAACAAAGACATATTTTGTGGACTGGCCCACAATAATAACGTCAATCGTTGACTGTTTATGTGCTAAAACATTGATAAGATGTAAAAGTACTGATATAATTAAGTAGAGACAAACTTTAAACATCTAGCATGTAATATATTGATGAATACATCTTTCATGACTTTACTCATTTCAGAACTGATTTATTTTATTGATTCCTTATTCTCAACCGAATGATTGAAATAATTCAAATAACATTTCGAAAGTTTATTGACTTCTGCATCGTTCAAACCTTAATTGAAAATACTTTAGAACTTTTTTTTAAGAACTTATTAAGAGCTTGTTAAGAACTTTAACATCTTATTTATTAATAAATATAATATCCAATTATTAGACGATAAAATAATGTTGGCTTCATTTTAAAAATAATGAAAAAGACCATAAGCAATAGTTGAATAAACCTTTTTTGAAAGAAATATAATTAATAGAAAAGATAAGAATTGATAATATATCTTTCTTTTAGAGATAATCCTTAATTAATATAGATACTATTACTTTGATCTCAATCTTAAATTCGAGAATATAAATAATATCTGTTTTACTTTAAATGAGCAAATTTGTTACCAGGATTGTTCTCAATGTTCAGGTATTTTTATTACTTGTGCATAATCCTCTTTGCTTTACGCATTTATTTATAAACTACCACTTTTGTTGGGATTTTCAGGGCTAAATTTTAACTTTACGCAAAAACAAACTTGATATTCGTAATCAGCACATTGAAATTAGTTTGTAAATATTTTTTTATCAAATTCTGAGATTTACACTTCGATACCCTCCCTCGTTAGTAATATTGTAATAACGTCTTAGTTTCTTAATTAGACCTATACCATAATACTTTTGAAATAACCTATATTTCTAAACTCTAATTTTCATAACTCACCTTATATGTCAACATTTATTACCGATCTAAAGATTACTTTTTGTTTGTACAAAAGAAATCTTCACATGCTTGTCTCAACTGAACAAGTTATGAAGACAGCTGATAATAAGCATATTTCATCTCTTAAAACCTACCTAAGTATGTCCTAATTATACGATTTTCCAATCCTAGCTAAATGTGCTATTAACCTTATAAGATTTAACCTATCATTGTAAAATATTTTCTAATTTAACCCGCCTATTGTTCCTATAAAATGTCGTGTTTTTCCTAAATTTTTCGCTCTTTCTTCCAGTGTTAAAATCCTGTGAAATCTTATGTAATTTGTATTGTGGTTATGTTAAATAAAGTGCTTATATTTTAAAATTTGATTTCGTACACGTTCCTATCAAAGATCCAGACTTTACAATATCTTGCGCACCGTCGCATTCCTACAATATATATATCAATGGAAAAGTCTTGAAGAGTAGAAAAGTTTTGTCACTTGACTCAACTTGACAGCTCATGTCCTTAGGCCGCTAGAGAGCGAAAACTGTATCCTCACCCCATCAGCATACAGAGATGATCTGATCATGGTTTTATACTAAATCGACCATTCTGAATCCATAATTCGAAGTTGCATTTCGATATCCCTTATAGTTACTGAGATAGAGTGTGTTGCTTTAACATAAATACACGAAGAGCATCTTAGCCACAAACTGTGTTTACCAGAGGACACCGCGAGGAGGTATGCTCTTAACTTTCCCTATTCAATAGCAGAGCGGACTATACCTTGTATAATGAGATACTCCCAGCACCCACTGCTATCGTTTAATAAAAAAGTAAAATATAGAACAAATAAAAATATATATATGAAATACAAACATAAAAGTCTAAAGCTGAAGTCTATAAATCTAAGACTATTCACCAGGCTCATCATCAGACTCAGGTGCTACTGTTTGCCATATTTCTGAAAGAGGTTGAGCGGGAGAAACAATAGGTTCTAGTTGATGATATGCAAAACCAAGGAATCAAACAACTGTCATTATGTGGGCACAGCATCCGAGAGTTCATAACTATAAATACTATATTTTTACCGAAATACGCGTTAATAAAATAACAAGTTTCACTAACGCCCTCTATCTCATTAACTATAAGAGATATCGAAATGCAACTTCGAAATATGGATTCAGCATGGTCGATTTAGTATAAAACTATGACCAGATCACATTTGTATGCTGATGGGACGTGGATACAGTTTTCGCTCTCTAGCGGCCTTAGGACACGAGCTGCCAAGTTGAGTCTAGAGACAAAATCGTTCTACTCTTCAAGATCTTTCCATTGATATATGTATTGTCGGGGTACGGTGGCACGCAAGATAGACTGTTTTAGAAACCTCCTTTGTAGATGATCAGCTTCTGCACACCTTTTAGATCGCATAGTATTCATGCATTCTTGGAAAACAAATTATAGTGTGTTAGTACATGAATACTATGCGATCCAAAAGATGTACAGACACTGCAGCTGTCATCTACAAACTTTTCTCATAATGATTTTATATAACGTGCTCAATTTGTAATTCAATTGTAGTGATGGAATGCATTTGTTTATATATGACTTCTAACACTCTGAGAGTTCGTATCGCTATAAAACCACTTTTAGGCAGAAATGAATACTTTACAATTTATAAGCATATAATTTTTAATTTATAAAAATACTCATTCAAATCAAGATTTCAACAGTTCCCTGCTTTTCCTTATTAGACTAACATCCTCCGGCATAACCTGAGTTTATTGATAATATTAGAAACGAATAAACACTTTAAAACTAATAAATGATTACTGATAATAATGAATCATAAGTAACCTTTGCCATCTTTTCAATCCAAATTGATCGGAAAGGACACAAAGATTATTTCATTTGAGTCGTTAGGAGTCGCTGGGGTTTTAAGAATAAATAACTTGTATTTTTGTTATTCACGTGTTTTTTGTTTGTGAGGATCATTATTTAAGTAATTGTTTTAGAAATATTTTAAAATTATCATAAATATAAGTCAAATATTAATTTATTATTGATCCGTTTGTAATATTGATGGCAAATGGAAAACTATCAGTTGGGGAATAGGCTAGATTGCATTCCGATTTCAGTTTGAACATTTATTGTAATTTCTTTATGTACAGTCGACAACTTTTTAGCCTGTATTTTTAAATGGTTAGGCTCCTAAATCTTATGCAAACTTTTATCATAAACTTCTGATAAACTCTAATAAACATAAAATCTAATAAATTTATCATTGAAAATAATTTTATATTATAATTATTCAACCATTGTTTTTGTCTCTGAACGTGTCTTTGAAAAACTACTATTGTACTAACTTCTGCAATCAAATTGAACCAGTTTTTGGCAAGATTTTTTGCATTCACGAACAAACTGAACACACAAGTTTTAGACAAAAATTTAAAGCAGCTCATTGGAATCATTAATAATAAAGATAAAATTTTATACTTTATTAGAAAGCAATGCAGATGTAATGGAAAATTTACTCTTAATTCGTTTGATAGTAAAGCACAATAATTATAAACTATAACTATAATTATCAACCTTTAAAGTGAATATTAATTCTAGATCTAAACTACCTTTAATTTTAACTCAATGTGCGAAATGTTGTGTTTGTTTGAATATATTATTTAATTGAAGTTCATTATTGCCATGTGTTCCGGAGTTTTTGAAATATCAGTGTTTTCTATAGACATTTTTATATCTGAGAGAGTGTCAATTTTGTCTACTTTTACTTGTAATGAAATTGAACTCATAAATGATGCGAAAATCAATTTTAATTATGCGAATAATTGAAAAAGTTCATAATCCAAGTTAGATTGAAACATATTTTTATATCCAGGGCCGAAATTATAGCTTACATTCAATCCTCCAATCCATTCCTTAGGACACGGTTTTCCATCTAAGTTTGACATTATTTGTTGCGCATCCAAATAATTAATTGCATGCGCAGGAATTTTTGGTAAATCTGCTTCACTTCTGGGTATTCTATACATTCCATCTTTAAATAAAAGTTAATTAATCAATCACTTTATTGAACATCATTTTATGGTTCAATCAAATATAGTGACAGTTGAATATCTTTACCCAAAATCTGTAACTAGCCCATATTCTTGTCAAAACATTTGATTCATAACATTATTAGAAATAAAAACATGTTTTCGATTAAACAGAAAATGACTGACTTGTTTTTTAGTTGTTTGGGTATAACTTATAAGTTGTTTGGATTACTAATTAGCTGTTTGAACATTCAAAATGCAATATTAAAAAATTAAGAAAAATCTGAAGGCTTATTAGAACTGACTATTCAGTGCACTCTTATGTAAAGCATTGTACAGAATAAATTTTACTGGTTAATTACTGATAGACAGTTAGAAATCGTTTTTCCATTAAAAATACTGAGTATCTAATATCAGAGAAGTAACATTTTCTGAGGCTGATTGCACAAGTCGAGACTTAACTAAAACTGTTTTAAACATGCAGTTGTGCAATCAGTTTTAAAACTAGTTTCAGGTTTTAAGTCGGTTTTAAGACTTAGAACCGTTTTAAATATAGTTGTACATATGGCCTGAAATTTCGATCAAAACAGAAACTTTACAACTTTGAATGAAGTCAGTTATAGCTGATATGTAAGAAATCACTAACAATAAAAGCATTCTATTGCTTGATAATCAGCAATTTGTAAATATTTTTTGTAATAAAATATAAGTTAATTATTGAAGGGGATAAGTTTTTTTGGCTTAAGTTAATTCACTTTTTAAATTGAAATTTGATCCTTAAAGAGTTTGTTGTTTTGTTCCCCCCTTCACAGCCCACAACTAAGGCCAGGGGTCGCCGCTTTTACTCAATAGTATTGCAGCGAGGATGGTGTCACAGTTTTAAGAGGACACACCTGAGAGCCCTCCGAGTCTGTCCTCTGGTAGTCTCAGAGACCAGACTCTACCGAGTTACGTCCCTCGGTTTGGGACCGCGGTCGTCGAAGATCCTCCTGAGCCTTCTCTTCCCTCCCGGCCCAGTGTTACCTGGATGGAAGAAAGCAGTACGCCACAGAGGGATTCGAACCCGCTCCCAAGGGTTACTCTGTCAGCGTCTTGACCACTACGCCAACAGACTTGGGTATCCTTAAAGAGTTCACTTTTCACTTAAACAGTTTATTCTGACACAAGTGTACTATAAGGAAAAAGTCCTTGTTAAATCGAGAGTTTTCGTTCGCGCAATTAATGTAGGATTACTTCAATATTTAAAAGATGTATCTTTAAGTTTCAAAAACTTATTGGCCTGAGTCAGGATATGAGCTTAATTCTCATTATCAATTTAGGTATGATTTTGAACAATAACAAAAGTTTAATACATTTGTATGCATTAGTCAGTTAATGGCAAAAGTTACAAAAAATGATAATAACATTCCGTAAATAGTCAAAACTTAGAATTTGTTTTGAGAAAACTTACGCAATTCTGAATCATTACTGATTAAACTTTTACATTGAAAATCTTATTACTTTATTGGTTTATTAAATGTTTCCCACTATTCTGTATATCTTGTATTAGTTATGATCATTTCTAAGCACTCAGTCTGACAAAGGCTTTTCTTATAGTACATTATGGTTTGATGGAAGGTATCGAATAACAACCCATCACTTCTGGTTAACATCAAAGATTACTAAAATTTTAAGTGTGAGCAAAATTTTCAAACATGAATCTGGTTGTAGTCTGGACGAAATGAAATCTAGACTGCCCAGTCAAAACCTGGAAGGTTAGTAAAGCTGGGTTCAAAGTGAAACTATTTTCATTCAGCTAAAGGTATATATGCCTTAACACAACTTTCAATAATTCAAAAATGATAAGAACCCAATTACCGACTGAAGGATAATCAGGAGTTAATGGATCGCCGTCTCCAATATATACTGTTCCTCTTTGTACTCCATACGGTGGTAAATAAATTGAATTTGGATATGTATTACTGATATTGCCATCAGTAAAATCGTAGGGATCCATATAAAGAATAAGACCAATGGCTCCGTACTGTTGAGCGAATGCAAGTTTGTCACCGCGAAACATTTTTCCATATCTTGCGATCGCAATTCTTCCTTTCAAACTTATACCTTCTTTCTGTAAGACATCATAATCTTCAGCTCTGCCATAATTTACATAAACTAAATCACCTGCAAATAACAAATCGAAATATTCAAATAAGAATAATTAGCTTGTTATCTAAATTACCGACAACCGGTTTCGATCCGGTGCTTGGCGCGTATGCGAGAAATGGAGGAAATTCTTTATAAATTGGTATCTCCTCTTTAGTAGCATTTAGGGGCACTTCGTGGGTGTGTGAGGCATATATCAAACTTCCATTTGAATCTAATATTGAAACCTATACTCAAAAACAAATTTAAATTAAAATGAAATTTTAGTTTTATTGGTTGTGATTACAGTTGCCAACTTTCTAACAGTTGAAATCTATACTAACTATACGGAAATGGAGACTCATACTCCTTCTCATAATGTACTGTGATCTGGAATTGCTATTAATCGAAAACTCGAAATAGCACTTTGTTTCAACACACAAAACTTTAGTTTTTCTATTGTATCGCATCATTTTTTATTGTATTGGTCTAGAAATCTAATTTGCATGTATTGACTGTTTGATTAATAGCAATTGCAGATCACAGTACTATGCCTGAAATGAATGTCTGAAAAAATAGAGATATACAATTATGTGTAAATCATTAATGTCAAATAATCGACTGTGCCGTAAGACTTGCATAGTATTGACCCATTCGAAATTGTTAAATCTTAACCTTAACTATCAATAACTTCAACCAATAGATAAGATTTAATAAAATACAAATTAATAGTTCACTAAGTATATTTTGACATTGCAAAAAAATTCTAAACAAACTTATAAGTTAACAAGTTTGAACTCATAAATAATGATCAAAATATTAATCATTATAACTATGAGTATCTTTAAGCTATAGTACAGTCGACAAATGATACCCTTAAATGCTATACACGAAAGTATGTATTTTATATTTTCAGACATTTATTTCAGCCATAGTAAGTTTTTAATCATATAAATGTCAAAAATTCAAAATACGTTATTCAAACTAGTTTAAGGAGGTTTTCCATTATATTTTCTGATCCTTTCTTCAATAAAAGCCTTGAAATCATACTTTAATGATTTCTAATACATTTTGTACAGATGAAATTCAATTTTTCCTACTTTTCGGATTTTATATTTTTCTAAAGAGCTCTTGAAATACGCACAGTTACTTAAATTAGAAACTGAGAGCTGAAGGTAATATAGCCTTTCTGTAGGACACATCTCATTAGTCAACTGTACATTGAATTGAATCAATTCATAAAGTACAAAGTTGATCGATAAAAACTGGTCTAACTGGTCATCGAGTTCTAAAGTTTACTAAAGTGAAAGCCTTCATTCGATATACGTTAAACATATATTGTAAAACTCTCAGTTTCTAATTGAAGTTTCTGTAAGTTTGGTAACCGTAGTTATCATACTTGGCTCGGATTTGTTGCGTTCGGATATGATAATAAGACTGTATAATTAGCAATATAAACGCGATCCAAGCCTTGATTGATCCATTTCTCATAAACGTATTTGGCCATCCTTTCATCCATTTACAGTCCTGCTAATTGTGGCCTTTCTGTTAGATTTCTGTTTAGTATAAATTAAAGACAAATAACAACCAATATATTCAAAGCTTAACACAGATAACGAATGAGATTCATAATTAACTGACTTGAGAAACATTGCAATATGATTACTATTGATTTCATTCAACAACATTTTACTAATAGTGGATTCATTATTTTCAGACTTTCCCAAAGTAGCACTAGTTGTGCTGATCAGCACTATTGGGATTAATCCACTTAAAAGTAGTCGAATAAATCGGAAAAATGCAGTCGAATAGAAGTAATTGTTACGTAAAGCCATTTTGAACTTCAAAATAAAATTTATTGATCTAATAATAAACTATCAAATGGTTATATATACAATATATAATGTATAGTTATATGTGTATTCAATGAAGTGTTTGACAGATGAGATAATAATAGTTTTATACATAAGATGCTTCGAATCTTGAAATTCAAAGTTCAATAAGAGTGAAGTATATCACACTGTTTCCAATTATTATCTTTAAGTTTCGGATTTATTGATTAAATGGCTGCACTTCAAATAAAACAATTCATTTATGCTTTCGAACAGATTTTTAATCAGAAAGTCCAAATACTTAAATTTAGCAGATATTTTAGACTTACTACTGAAGTGGGTACGATTGTTGACGAAACTAAATTGCCTTGTCTTTGGACTTTTCAACTTATGAAAATTGAAACATATTGACGAAGTTTTTTACGAATAAACTATATGTTGAGATGGACATTGTAGTGAATGGACGTTAAAATTCATTGTAAAGTAGGTGAATCATTCAAACAAATTCTTTCAAACAAATCAGACGGTAGTTTTCTAATTCTGGTTAATGGAAGCTAGACTAGGTAAAAAATGATTAGTCACGTGTATTTTTGTTTCGTTGAAATATCGTTAGTGCTAAAGTTACAAACCTAACTACTTGAAAGACCTGACTCTCCAGAAAATATTAAGCTAGAATTCCAGGTAACAATATCTAATGATCAAGGCTGTTCAATTTTCGACTGAAAGAGACTAGAGCAAGTGCATCGTAAAAATCGGGTCAGGGCTGAATTCGAAGCAAGTAGAACCCTACCACTCTATTGAGCTGCATCCACCTGTTCATGACCACACGTACTTTTACTATTTTGGTTTATGAAGTGGCATGGATTGATTCATGATAAGTACTCTCGAATGTACTATTCAGTCGATTATCTTAACGCCTTACCCACTCAGAAATGACTTAAAAATGAAATGAAGTAGGTGTAATTAGATAACGATTGGGTTCAGCTTCACAAATATGATGCGTCTCAACTCATCTCGTCGAGCACCATCGAATGCACTATTCAATTCTTATGGCGCCCCACCCCTTTATTTCCTCAATTCTTATGAAACCTGTTCGATTAACTTACAGTTTCTATCGGTTTTATCCATTTAGTTTTTAGTCAAAAACTTCAATCCAATTATCGAAAATCTTAACTGTACTAATGAATAAGAATAGTTTAATTAACAGAACTTTAAATAATTTTAGTTTCAGTCTCAAAAGTCGCTAAACGCTACAGAATACATTGAATCTCTTAATATTGATTGTTAATCCCCAGGAGTAGAAGTTTATAGGGAATGATAGAAAAGTCTGATCAAAACTTTTAAAACTTTCTAATACTTCATAATACTTGCATTGATATACAGTGAAACCCGTTTAATGTCAACCTGTCAGTGCAGCAAAAACAGTTGACAATAACCGATATTGACAATGAATGTTTATTGTCAATAAGTTGACAATTAGTGAATACCTTTTATATTTCAATTTTATTACAGTAAGAACCAGTATATATCAAAACTATCATGGAGAGTACGCATATCGAATATTCACATTAGAGTAATCAATAATAATGGATTGTTTAAGAGGAAACTTATTTTTAAAGCCGAGTTTCTAATTTTATTAGAGAATCATAGGGTGATGAAAGTGATGCTAAATATAATCTCAATTTGAATATATCATTTATACCAACACGTGTTCGTTTAATGAGGTCCATATTTAGATTAATCGATATATCAATTTCATACTGCATTTTAAATTTTATTTTTTTACAACTTTACAGTTTGTAAAAAGTTGACATTAAGTGTGTATTAAATATGTGTAGGATATTAAATCGATGCATGGAATAGTGTTGACAATAAGCTGGTTTTCACAATAACCGAGTTGACGTTAAACGCATTTTATTATGTCAATTTATAAGAATAGCAATTTTCAGAAATTTATTCAATGAAATTGTTTATTTTTACACTCAGTAGAATCACAGGAACAGTTTATGTATAAAGGATATGATTTTTGTTACATGGATGCAAACACACATTTTCTTTTACAGTTGCAGATGTTATGACTTTCATGAGGTGCTATTTCTCATGCTCTTTGTCTACCTTTAGAGACAGAGGTTCCTGAATCATAAAAGTTAAAGTACTATAAAAACTAACATTTTGTGCAAGTATTACATATTTGAGCAAATTTCTAATTTCATCGAATTTATTTTTCTTGATTTTTATGTAATCTTCGTATACATTTAGTAGGTCTTGAAAACCAAAATTTTTTACCGCAGTGTAAGTTTTAAATAAGTTTATTTTCATAGAGGAATTTTCAAAACGGAGATCAGTTGTAGCAAAATACCCTTCTTAGAAAATTTTATTTTCCTAATGTAAGACAATTGATCGACGTTGTTAACCACAACGTTTTCGAAAAACTTTTTATAGTTTTTAACTAAAATTATTGTTTTTACATCATTTTCAAATCATTCTATTGATTAAGCAACAGACCTTACAGTGCTATATATCACTTGTATTAAAGAAACTGAAATGATTTGAATGTCGTTTTATTCAAACAAAACACTGCTATTTTTCAAAACTTGTTTTGTCAAAATGTATGTTATTTTAGAATTTAATTCGATATAAATTTTGTCAAATCGTAACAAAATAGAATAAAATTCGTTAATCATCAGTGTATAGGTCAGCTAAAATGCCTGACTTAGATTCTGTGGGCGCCTTAACTTTTTTTCTTACTTATTTCAATCATATGGGCCTGTAATTCATTTGGATTTAACTACTTTTTGAGTCTCAAACTAATTATTAGCCTAACTATCAAGAAGTAAAAGTTATTACAGTACAAATAGGCAATAAGAGAGAGGGTAAAATATTCATACCTATTGATTTTTATAAATGAATTTGCGAAACTATTGTAAAAATTGTGATATTTACTAGTGTTGTAATTTATACATGATTAAAATTAGCCTTTTGATTGAATTTTAATTTAATTAAAACTTATTGTGATCTAATTGTTATATACAATGACTTCGTACAATATAAAGAATAAATTAGGAAGAGGATTTTATATTCAGACTCAATCCAAACAAATTATTTTAAACCTTAATGAGTATTTTGAGAGAGAGTTGAAGTCTTGCTACAAAGACGTTATTAGTGCTCTAGTGGAAGGAAGTAAACTATCAGGATCGTCAATTAAAAGAATAAATTGTGGAATAGTGCCACCAAAGAAGACTGATATGAGACCGAAAAAATATGAATGGGATTCATTTGAGAGAAACATTAATTCTATATTCAGCGAATTTCATATAAATAATAAACTATCATACATGAATGACGTTTACCACAAACTAAAAGAAAACTCTAACCTAAACTTCAAAGATTGCTCTACGTCAACATTTAGTAAAATTATCAAACGAATGGGATTTAAATTAATGAAAAATAATAATTTATCGCGTAAAATACTGATGGAAAGAGATTACGTTATAATTAAAAGGCGTGAATACATAAGGGAAAAATTGAGATTTAAAAGTGAGTGCTCGCGTTCTTTATGGGTATTCCTATATGAAACTTTTATAAACAAGAGCTTCGTTAAGAGTAGTATTGGTAGGTAGTAATCAAGTGGAAAATAATCAACTACCAAAACTTAAAATACCAATAGACAAAAGAACAATGTTTTCGATTATTCATGCAGGCTCAAAAAATGGATTTATAGAAAACGCGGGAAAATTTTAGTTAACGAAGAAATCAACGCTGAAATATTTGAGAAGCGGCTACGAGACCAAATTTTGCCAAACTTGCCGCCACAGCCTATCATCGTTTTAGATAATGCACAGACCCATTTGAAACAAAATAATAAGACTCCTACAAGAAGTAATACTAAACAACAAACAAAAGATTGGTTAAATAAAAACAATATCAATTTTCTCGAAAATGCCTTAAAACCTGAGCTTCTGAAGCTAGTCAAAGAGCATTCTACTGGTAAGAGCTATACAGTAGATCAAATAATTAAGGAATCTGGTCATATTCCTATTCGACTGCCTCCTTATCACTGTGAATTTAATCCTATTGAACTAGTCTGGGGTCAAATGAAAGAATGTGTCAGCTCCCAATATTCATACAAGAATGTGAAAAATTAATTTGGGAATCTATACATTATAATAGTGCTAACAATTAGAGTAATTATGTAAAAAGATGTGAAAATATAGAGAGTGATTATTGGGAGTTTGATTGCATCGTTGATACACATATAGAAAGTTCACTCATTGAATTTGCAGATGAATCTGATAGTGAATCAGATTCGGATATTGCTTATGAAGATTATTTATTGGATTTATTGGATATGATAATGATGTAAAATATAATATTGATTATAGCAATGATCATAACTATGCAATATACTGATTACTTAAATTGTGATAAAATTATAACTATTTTGTATTATGTTCATTCATATCGTATGGAGTTTTACTGTGCTTTTGAAATCAAACTTTACTACTGGCTGAATTATGACCTCATCATCTACGCGTTAACATTTTGGTTTTCTACAAAAAAAATTGATAGGGTTATACTTAAACGACATTGTTTTATCCAGAAATGACACAAATCTTAAATCTCATTAAAATATAGACATAAAACTCATAAGCTGTGTTTACACGATTGACAAACTGGTCAACCAGTCCAGTTGCCATAACAAAAGTCCACTAAAGTGAACGTTTATTTATGGCTAATATTACAGTATGTTTAGAATTATATAAGAAAGCGTTAAAAGTGACTAACTTTTCGAGTAAGTGTAACATTGCAAATATGAATGACAAGTTTTATTTATCAAAAATCTGTTCATATAATATTTTTGTTAACTTAATCTTATATAATATAAACATCCAATAAAATCATGTTCAAAACAAATTTAACTAAAACTTCTTTAGAGGAATATATCTTAAGTTTGTGTTTCAAACGGAAGACATTCAATGAGTATATTGTAATAACGTCCAAGTTTCTTAATTAGACCTATACCAAAATACTTTTGTAATAACCTATATTGCTAAATTAATTTTCATAACTCACCGTATATGTCAACATTTATTACCGATCTAAAGATTACTTTTGTTTGTACAAAAGAAATCTTCACATGCTTGTCTCAACTGTACAAGTTATGAAGACAGCTGAGAGTAAGCATATTTCAACTCTTAAAACCTACCTAAGTATGTCCTAGTTAAACAATCTCCCAATCCTAGATAAATGTGCTATTGACCTTAAAAGGTTTAGCCTATCATTGTAAAACATTTTCTAATTTAACCCGCCTATTGTTCGTATAAAATGTCATGTTTTTCTTAAATTTTTCGCTCTTTCTTCCAGTGTTAAAATCCTGTGAAATCTTATGTAATTTTTATATTGTGGTTATGTTAAATAAAGTGCTTATATTTTTAATTTGATTTCGTACACGCTCCTATCAAAGATCCAGACTTTACAATATTAACCAATTACAGTCTTGAAAAGACCATCTTTGTTTTAGGAATTGTGTGATAAAACTTCTATAATGTGTTCTAATCGAACTCGATTCAATTTCATGTTTCAAACTGCACAATTTGAAAAGTTGAAAACTTTAACTAACTAAGTTTATAAATTTTAGAATTCGTGTGTGCACTATACCAAAGACAAAAGTGATTATCTCATGACTAAGAAAAGTTTTTATTGATAATTCTTTATAGGTTATAGTAAGGCAATTAAGAGTAGATACATTTTTATATGTATATATTATTCTTAGATATATTATTAGTTTATTTTCATCATTATCTAAAAGTAATACATATAATAAAAAGTATAAGTTCAGAAAACTCGAGGCTTGTCGTTTTCAAAGCATGAAAGTAATTATTGATCAGAGGGACATGTAATGTCATCTAGCCAGTCGTCAACAGATTTTTCAAAGCATAAAACTAAATTTGGATCAGACGGAGATGTAACATCGTTTATCCAGTCGTCAACAGATTTTATATTTAGTTCAGCTAATTTATCTGCATCGAAGATTACATACGTAGAAAGTAAATGGTATTCAACTATGTTTATATTACAAGATTGATTATTTATGGTTGTCTTCCCACTTGATGACCTTTCAAAGTGAAGAGATGTTTGCACAAGATAAAGTTTATAAGGCATAGTATTCCTAAAATCCAAGATATGCTGGAAAAAGTAACTGCGATCTGAGCTAGAATTGTCCACTGAACCTAGTGATCTTAACATATTCACAATAGATGCCCTTATCTCATCTGCATCGCTGTTAAAAAATGATTTAAGAAGATCTTCAAAACCATCTATGATTTTGTTATAATCATCGCCTTCAATAAAATTTCCTTGATCTCTTTGATTATTTAGAAAAAAGTAACCCATATCTTTAATACCTTGTACATATGCAAAGAATTCCCCAGACGTTACACTTGCCTTAGGGTGAAAACCCACTTTATCTTGAACTGAGTTCAACAAAGTTGCCAATGCATCTCCATGATACTTTGGATTTCTAAATATTTCTGCCGGATCGCTTGGTGAATATATCTCCGCTGACGACAAAGACGAGTAGTTCTTAGACCCCAAAAGAATGGCACCACAAATAACTGGAACATTGGAGGACATTTTTACAGTAGGAATTAATTCTCAAATATTACTAGATAAACGAAATGAATGTTAAAACCATGTTAGTTATATAGAAAACATACGTTAAATGACTATTAAATCAATTGTGCTACTTACAGTTCAAGTCGCTTAGATTTGAGGTGTCACGACAAATAAGCGATTGAAGTTTGTACACTCAAATTTATACTTCCCAAGTATAAAGAAGTGATTTGATTAGCTCAGACTACCATCGGACTTTGTCCTAGCGACGTCGGAATACTGTTCGCAGATCATATCTGACATTTAAATTTAACTTTTAATGACAAAACTGTCATTTCGATAACTAAAACAGGTTTTGAAAACTGAAAATTGCTTCTTTATGATTAGAAGAAGCCTGAAGATTATATTTAGCCTTCAATTTGTTATGAAAAACTTCAATGAATGTAAGTTTTGTTATACATATTAAAATCTATACACTTAATTGATAGTAACTCCTGATTGTTTATATTCTTGAACTTATCTAAACTTAAGTTCTCATAACTACTTCATTACTGTGGTTTCTTACTTCAATGACATCAATTACATCATTTTTGCACATGGTTCTATCAATAGTTTCTCAACAGAGTAGTTCTAGTAGAGAGAGAAGGGAATAAAATACTGTACTTTGTTCCTTATTTTAAAATATATAACTAAATGTTTATAACCCTATTTTGAACTTGTACTTTACATGATTTACTACACAGTTCACAAACAACTTGAAATTTTAATATATACCTAAAGTTTGAAAGCTACGGCTGCATTTTCTATATTAACTATTAAAGGTTCTATTTCGGTCTTATCTTTATAATCAATTTTAAAGACAAGTTTCTTCGTAAAATATTATTTGGGTTATATTTTATGTTATATTATTACGTTATTTAATTTACATTAAGGATTCATGTCTATCCTATTGTGTGAGACGTTTCATAAACAACATGTTTATATTCGGAGATACTTTGACACTATATTTCTTACTAAAGTGTATGCCAACTAAGAATGAGGTAGTCTACGCCTACAAAGTCTATAGAGAAAACCTCAGCTAATCAGGAAACAAATAAGTCATGTATTTAAGTCGTAGCGCAAAAACTGAATAGACCAAAGATATGGAACACTTAGATTACACAATTATAGCTATAGTTATAGCTACAATAACAATAAAAATATTAATTTTCATGCTAAAAACAAGTAAATTAGGAAGTGGTCACCCAACTAATGAACAAACACAAGAAGTTATATTAAATTTAAGGCAGTTTTTCGAAAAAGATATGAAGGGGGACTATTATGAAGAAGACATGATTCATAAGACATCAATTGCGACAGTAATTGGAAAAACCACAATAGGAATTTTTATCGAAGAAATTAATCCACTAAAAAAGACAAAGAATAGACTAACAAAATACGCATTCAATAATTTTGATAAAACAGTAGTAAAAACAATTATTAGGCAATTTTACTCAAATGGAATATTTCCCTCAATAAATGATATCTTCAACAAATTTAATGAACTCGAATGTACAATAACTTTTAAAGGCTGCTCTTTAAGAACCTTTTACCGAATAATTAAGTTGATTGGATTTAAATACGCGAGCAATGTTAAAACTAACCGAAAAATTCTTATGGAAAGACCTGACATCGTAGTTAATCGTCGAACCTACTTAAGAAAATGCGACAATTAGAAAAAAAAATATCCAAACTTATTGATAGTATATCTCGACGAAACATTTGTACATCAAAACCTCGTTATTGACAAAGTATTGGTCTGCGACAACGAATTGCCGCCAATTAAGGTATCTTCTGGTAAGGGATTTTGTTTTATTATATTGCATTGTGAATCAAAAAATGGTTGGATGGCGAACAACAACAAACAAATAATTGAGTGGCTAAACATACAAAATTGATTTCCCTTTTGATGCATTAAAAAGTGAATTATTATGTATTATCAATTTGCATTCAAGCCTTAAGTATATGCCATCGACGAAATTCTAAAATCTTATGGTCATATTGTTCTTCAGCTGCCAACATATCACTGCGATTGTAATTTCATAGAGCTTATTTGGGCTGATATAAAGAAATTTATAGCTAAAAACAACAAAAGCCATGATCTGCAACAAGTTAAGCAATTAATTTTTACATCATTTGAAATAGTTTCGCCTCAATTATGGGAAAATTGAATTAAACACAGTAAAAAATAGATGAATATTTTATTAGAGATGAATCACTTGACGAAAGTGAAGATTTAATTGTAAATTTCAATGACTTATCTGATAGAAGAGAGAATCTGAAGACGAAATATCATTTGACCAAAATATAATGAAATTTGTCTGTAATTCTATTAAAATTGACCACAATTAGTGTAAAGTATAATGTATTTAGTGTATATTGTAATAAAAATTTTAATACTAGTAAATTTCAGCATTCGTAAAAATTTTAGTTCTTATACCTTGTTTATTACTAGTTTCTTATCATGACATCACTTTTACAGACAGTTCTATCAACAGTTTCGTAACAGAGTTGATCTATTAGAGAGAAGAGAATAAAATACTGTTCATTGTTTTTTTGTTTTAAAATCTATAACTCAATGTTTGTAACCATATCTTGAACTCATGCGTCATATGATTTACTACAAGTTCACAAAGAACTTAAAATTCCTTGCAAAATTTTTTATATATTTAAAGTTTGAAGGCGTGGCTTCATTTTCTATATAAACTATTATAGGTTCCATTCTGCATTATTTCTGTAATCAACGTTAATTACAAGTTACTTTTTAAAATGTCTAAGTTTTTATGCTTTTTGTCATGTTAATTTATATAAAGGATTTATGTCAACGCTGTTGTAGTAGAAGTTCTTCCATATATAGCATGTTCGTATTCGGAAAGACTTTTGCCACAATAATCCCCACTAATCGCATCATTTTCTTCTCTTTAAAGACATTAGACGTATCCAATATTGTTTAGTATTTCTTACGATGATCCATACTATATTTTTAATATAGATCTTTAAAAAGTCTCAAGTATTTTATCAATTTTTAAACAAAATTCAATTTTACATAATTTTTCATTTCTTCAGAGCATTTATTATTAAATGTTTATCATAAAATTTCCCACATTATAATCATCTGATTGATCATTATAAGAGGAAATCCTTTTAATAAGATTTACATAAAATCTTGCGATCGGGTAGAAAAACAATTAGTTTTCGCTTACAATAAAACGATCATTTACTTTGATATACATTGTTCGTCTAGAGTATATTCATTATACAGTTTCGTTTTGATCCCCTCAATCCACTTGTCAACGTATGTTAAAGGAAGCTTACTTAAATTTTCTGCTTTTGCCCACATCAAATTAGATAATAACTCATATTGAATATAACCAGCTTTGAAATCTCTATCAGTCAGTTTTACTTCTCCATCATTCAAGTAGATAACAAAACTAGTAGAATAAATATTTAGCTTTACCGAAGATTCTGTAACATCTATTATAAACTGGCATAAGCGAACAGTCTTTTCCGACTCAACTATTTCAGATGATTGTTGACTTGGTTTGGTGTTTTGAGCTAGTATTTGGCTATTGCATCCAGTTTGTGTAAGTACAGCATACGCCATATCGTTCAAAGATGCTCTTACATTTTCTTCATTGCTTGATTCTCGATGACCATAAAAATCCATCAGGTCATCTATTAATTGGTGAAATGTTTTATTCTTGAAACTTATCTGTCTTTCAGCAGATTTAACATGACTTAAGTATGGGATTTTTCCTACACCATCCAAATAAGGACTCAAATGGGTGGCAGCATCAGTCAAACTCTGTCTTGTCGGGTCAAACTTTGCCTTTCGTTGAAGTACTCAAAAGAGTAGTCAATCCATGTACTTGATATTTTCGATTCTTAAATGTTTCTGTAACAGATACAGAAGGATTAGATGTATACTCACCAAGAATAACTGCTGAAGAGACTAAAATTATGTTTGTAGTTCGTGATGACAAAGTTTGCGACATGTCTATAGTTTCTCAAAATGAATATTTTGAAGCAGATGTTATATATGCCTAATAATTTTTCACAAATAAGCAAATGAGCTTATAGCTGATCATTTATAACAACATAGATATCGTACAACTATATTGTGATATCAAACTCTCGATTCATTCGTCGACGATTAACTTGCGCAGAAGTGATAAAGCAACTTTAAAGTTTCTAATTATGAAAAATTTTGTATGAGTTCATTATTTCAGCAATTTTACACTAATCATCAATCTTAGGGAAAGTTCCTTAAAAGAAAGAAGAGTAGATTTATACATCCATGCATACATACATACGTGTAATATAAATGTGTATAATAGATAAGGCTATCAATATCAAATTTGAAAAATAAAGCAAGAGGTTAGAAGTATGAAACTGTCAAACTTCAGAGAATAAGTTCTTTGTGAACTTGTAGTAAATCATATGACGCATAAGTTCAAGATATGGTTACAAACATTGAGTTATAGATTTTAAAACAAAAAACAATGAACAGTATTTTATTCTCTTCTCTCTAATAGATCAACTCTGTTACGAAACTGATGATAGAACTGTCTGTAAAAGTGATGTCATGATAAGAAACTAGTAATAAACAAGTTATAAGAACTCAAATTTTGATAATTTTAAGAATATAAACAGACAAGAGTTACTATCAATTGAGTGTATTGATATTAATATGTATAACAAGTCCTACATTCATTGAAATTTTGGAGTCCAAGTTGAAGGCCAAATGCATAGTCTAAGCTTTTCTAGTGCTGAAGAATAAAAGTTCAGTTTGTAAAACTTGTTTTTAGTTATCGAAGTAATAGAAATGTCATCATTGAATGTACACATTGTATTTAACTGCTCTATGTCGTGATAATAGTTTGGCGTGAATTAAGTTATTATCTTGTCTTGCCACTAAAGAGTATTTTCCATTTTCTGTTATATGGTGAGCAATGTATGAAAGAGCCTGCTTCAATTGATATGTTCCAAGTGTTGTAAAGTAAAGATCTTGAAGTGTTAATAACGGAAAATCAGGGTTAAATTCGCATAAATCAATATTTATGAAGTCACTTGTTTTACGATCTAATCTGTTTTGCTTAACGAAATCCAATAAAGGGTTTGTAGTAAACTGCTCTCTTTCACGAATAGATTCCATGATGATTTCTGAGAATTTTACACCAGATTCAATTGGTACAAAAAAATAGTTAATAATCGACGCTGCAATGCGATAATCTGTAGAAATATGTGGTAGGCTTTTGTTCTGAATAACTTTATCTAGATATCTGAAACATGTTTTAAGTCATCCAATGGCAGCCTCGACTTTATAACGTAGTTTAGTTACTTTTCTATATTTGTTTGCTTGTTCACAAGTGAATTGTTTCGAGTTTCTATCCAGAATCTCTGGCATTTCGACTTGGTATCCTAAATCTCGCATTTTATTAGCTGCATCACGGAAACCACGGTCGAAAATAAAGATGTCTCCCTTCCTGAAAAAGTCACGGAATTCCTTCTTCTGCGCTAGTTCTAACATTATCGTAGCATCATTAGATGCTGCATCGTGTGCTTCAAACACATCAATGTAATAACCGTCTGTTGTGATTCCAACAAATGGTTTGATTAGTGGTCGTTTCTTCTGTCCACTATAAAGCTTCTTTTGTACAAAATAGTTGAACTCTTTTGACAATATGCATAAGTTCTGTCCCATATTGTTATTAGCTTTCCGTGTGCATCCAAAACTTCTCTAGCGATTTTCGATGTGTTGCTGATTATAAGTTGTTCGCGATTAAGGGCTTCGAATCCTATTAATCTTGGTAGGAAATCATTAACGAAGCATGATCTTTTTTCATTGATTATTTTAGCAACTTTTTGAAAAGACTGAATCCCAAATAAAGTGGCAATCACTTTAAGTGGACATCCATTTTTAAGGCGAAAAAGGAAAAAAGCCAACACAACTGCTGGATTGTGTGATTTCATTTGTATGGATGGTATCTGCTGGAGAAGATCAACAGACCTTAACTTGTTGATACCAGTCAGATTTTCAGTCTTTATCACTATATTATCCATATTTTCAAAAAGATTTTCCGGTTTCTTTTGAGCCGATTCTCTCAATATATTAATAAGATCAGTGACTTCATTTTCATTCCAATGAGATTCTTTAGTATGAGTGCGAATGAGATGCTCATGGTCAGGTTTTATAGTCTTGTCTACTTCCAAATGTAAATCGAATATTCTTGATTCATCGCTAATCCAAATTTTATACTTCACAAGAAAATCTATTTGAACACTTTTACTAAGTATATGAAGACTATTTGTCACTTTAGGGCATATTAAGCAATGGCCGTGTGTTTTTATTGTACTGGCAATTTTCAGTATTAAAGATTTTGTTTCTATTTCTGCTTCAATGTCCTCTAATGTTGTATTTAGAGAAAACTGAGAAGGTAGAGAGTCATCACTAGATTCGCTTGATTCTTCAGATGAGAAAGGACTCCTTAATCGAAATTTTTTTACTAGTGGAGACGATGTTGTTGGAATAGGAACTGAAGTTAATGGAAACAAACTATCTGTAGGCACTGTTACTAAACTTGTACTGCCACTTGTATTTTGAGATCTCAATTTATCTAACTTGTGTCTGCATGTGTTGCACAAAAAGTGAACAAGTGTTACAGTTTTGACTGGTATATTATTGTTGTTTCGGATTTTAGCGACAATTCCAAAGTCATTTGCTGTGATCTTCTTCATTGATGTTTTCGACACTTTATCAAGTCGTTTATCGCAGCCACCACAAAACTTCTTACTAAGATATACTTTAGACGACATATTGTGCGTATTCAAAATAATTATTTAACTCATAAAGATATAATATTCTTAGTTGCGCCCTGGTAACCCGTTGCGTTCTACTAAGAATTTGATGAATTTTCGATGATGTTTGTAAATTTCTATTTATGCCCCAGTCAAATCATGATTTTTTCAATGACAGCTTTTATATTTAAAAAATTAGTCTCTTTATACGATAAATCTTAATTTTATTCAATTTTTATTCATTTTCAAATTATTTTGAATGTTTAAATAATTAATGTTAAAAAAATTTAAACCTCATCGTTTTATCATTATAGAATTTTTATTGAGTTTTGAAATCATATTTATTGCACACTGCTTGAATAAACTTTAGTCAGGTTCTCAAATAAAACATCTTAAATATATCTAAGGTTCATCAGTCAAGAGTGTCAATTTCGCAATGAAAGATGCTGAGTTTGAAACTACTTTTCATGAATATTTTTTCAAGCTTCCTTATTAATCTTTTCATTAATTAAAATTTTTTCATTTGCAAAAAATCATATTATTTCTCATTTGTGTTGAGATAAAATTCGATTTTTCACATCTATTTTGTTAATGTTTTTAAAAAATTGCACAAAAATAACAATAAATACGATAAAATTCAATTTTTTGCATTATAAATGATTTCAACTGGTTTTTTCTCCATGTTTTAAAAAAATTATTTTATCCATTTTTGAGGGGAAGGGCCAATGTTATAATGGAATTCTCCTTTCTCAATCTATCGGCTCATTTCATGGTACTCGCGACTCTATTCGTTAATAAAAAGAGTCGACAGAATATTGCAAACATCTATATAACAAACAATATTCTTTGAAATCGTTTTATATCAAAAATTAATATTCTGTGGAAGTCTTACTTTGAATGCAATGACTGGTGTCATAACAAATTGATTGCCACAAGAGAAACCAATCGGAAATCTATTACTGCTCACTCTTTCCATAGCATTCAGTAACTAGGTAGGGTAAATTAAAATAATTCTTTATTTTTAATACAAATAATAAAACATAATCTTAGAAACAAACTTTGATTTTGCTTTTCAATTCAATATTGGTATTCAGTTCAATGAAAAATTTAAACAAATATCTAAACGAATTCAAAGATTCCTTATTAATCGATGCAGTGATCGAGTTAATCATGAAATTAGAAAAGATCCAAATGATGGCAACAGGTGTCAGATAATAAAAAGTTGCCAGAAGTAGTTCTTCAAAGAAAACTTGTTGCAAGATCATTAGATTAAAGGGTATCAAAGTATAAGTCAATGCAAATAAATATTTAGACCAGAATTTGTTGTGATGTTTAACATCATTACAGATACTGTTATGCTCTTCTATTAATTCTGATACCATTCTATAGCTTAAGAAAATTTGATCCTTGTTTACATTCAATAGTTTATTATTAAATAATTTGAATCTGAATTTGCAATAATAACAAACAATAAAGTAATAGAAAAAACTATGAGATATTATTAGTGGTATGAAATAACCTATTGTATAGAAAAATATACTTAATATTCTATAAATGATCATTTCTTTCCAGTCGAAAAAGATTATTAAAACAGAAATTGAGACTAAAATCACAAATAATAGACTTATTCTAATCTGAATCCTAATAAGTGTTAAGATATATCTAATATTTTTCGCAAACTTTTATATTCTTTTTTATCATATATTCTAATTGTATATTCATTTCTTAGTCCTTTCAAAACTTTGATAATATGGAGCCATTGAAAATAATTTTCTTGTTTAAGGTTAAAGAGCATCATAATTCTTAAGCAGAGCACTAAACTGCATATTACTATCAAGTAATAGAACTCAGTTAAACCTCCAATATATTGAAGTATATCGAAGTAATACTTAGGAACACTTTGGTTTTCCATATTTGTTAAACATATAAAAATTCTTATAAAACTAATTACAAACCAAATATTCATTGCATAAAATTTTAAATTTTGATTTCGTTTCTTGACGTCTGTATCAAAATAATAATTGATATCATATCTAAACATAAGTCCATATTTATAAAGTGGTAAATCTATATCATTGATAACTAGATCATAATCATTATTTTCACATTCATTCACCGGTTGTCCAGAATTCTCACTCATTTCGAGTGGTTCTTATTACCAAACTTTAAATAATAATTTTTTTCTGGTTTTATTATAACTAAATTTTTCTAAAAATACAGTTCTTGCATTTAATTAATATGAAATAAAACTTAAATTTTTCTAAAAATTTCTAATGAAGTCGAATGTGTTTTATTCTATTGAAATGACTCCAATAATTGTCCAAAGACAATATCATTATTGATCTTAATTCTTATTTTATTTTATTTTTAAATTTAATTCCTATGACATCAGTAATATTGATATCGTGCAAAAATAATTTTTTAGCGTGTTATAGTCAACTATCTAATTCGATTACTTTTCATTTTACCCCAAAATGACAATAATACTCTATTTTTAAGTTGTTGTACAGGCAACATCATAATTTTACAGTACAGGCAATGAATTTAAAAATATAAATGGAAACAGAAGTGTATAACTACTTCGTGATGCACGTCGTACATCAACTTTTGAATGTGATTTATTCTTTTGCTTTGAATGATTCAGAACCGCATACCATATGGACTATTATCTTGAAATAGTACATCATTTTCCATTGTTATGCATTATCATTAATTAATTAATCCACTAATTAGATGGTATAATATAATTTGATCTGGAAATTTGTCTTTAAATTGAACTGTGAATCAAAGAATCCAGTGATTGAACTGATCCCCCTTTTATGTATTGAAATTTAAATAAGTAATAAAACTAATTGAATATCAAAATGATCATATTATTATTATTCGTTCAAATTCTAAAGCTCAAAAGGCGCATAATTTAGAAATCTCTTGGCACTTTATCAAAAATTGACAGGTTATATAAAATTGATATTCAAATTGAAGTTTAGCATGTTTTTTGCATAGTGTGTTGTTCAATCTAATCAGTTATGACCTATGGACTCTAAGAACTTGATGTGCACAAAAGTTAGCATTGCGTGGAAATAAATTTTTCAACAATTAATATTATACCATTGATTTAGTCACAATTATATGCTGATCGCGGCTAATTTATTAATAAGTAAGACTTTGTATTTGAACATTTTTTAATATAGACTTTAATGAACTTCTTAAAAGGGCGTATCCTAAAATTAGAGAGCCGTAAGTGCAGAATAGAATTTAAAATTCTAGCTATAAATATTATCCGTTTTAAGCCGACATTTACAGTTTGGGGCGAACTTTTTAAATATGACATTCTAGTAGAGAGATCTTAATTTTTATATCCTGTTACTCAAGATTTCTTTGAAATTACTGGACATACGACCATCTCTGTATTTAGATGACATTATGCAATCCTTATAATAGAGCGATTCTTCAATATATCAGAAACAATTTTCAGTTTAAAAGTGAGATAAATTTTATTTTAAAGTATTCAACATATTTTTATTTTAATCTAATACAAAAACATTTCAATTAATTTTTAGGTGGGGTGCCTTTGAAATTTACAATTCATCGAATATTCTGCGAAATATTTTACAGACCTCTTTCTACTATCAACTCTAGAGTGAGCTTATCCATAGAAAACTAAATAAATTAAAGTCTTAAAAACTCAACTAGCAGAAATTTACCAGGGTCATGTAATGATCTAAATTTTATTAAATCTCTTACATACTCTTATAACCTGAAGTTCGTCATGAATCTTTCAAATACACCATGTTTGAAAGATTACTTTACAATGAATTTCACTCGATAGATGTCTCTTAGGTACGTGTAATTGAGTGATAAAGAGTGTTTGTAATAGAATAGTCTCGAAGTAGAAGAGTGCAGTCAAGTTCTAATATGTTTGAAATCTAGAATAATTATCTTTCTCAGTCATGTACAAATTCGATTTTATTTGAAAACACGATATGGCTTAAGTAGTTATTCATGTTTGGGACGTTTCTCTATATTAAAGAAATGTTAACTGAAAAGTAATTCATCAATCATTAAAATTTTGGAATTCAATAATACTGTATAAGACGTAAGAGAAGAATAAATCGACGAAATTACTTATTAAGTGAACTTTTCTCGAAATAAAGAATTGCTTCTATTACTGTAAATAAAATTAGAGTGTTTCAATTATTCAAAGGTATTTACTTGAGGTAATAACAATAATACATACGAGTCTTAGAGAACCTAATGTAAAATCTAATTAGGAAAGAACGTGTTGACTTATTTTATAACAAAACAAGCCAATACAACAATAAGAAAATAAATTATTCAAACACTCCGAGATTCTAAATCCTAAATCCTTAAGACTAAAAAACTTTTTCAATTCCTACGTTGTGTATAGAATTGAATCAGAGCCAGCATTTGTACAAAACTTATTGTATATTCAGCAAACTTTTTATGTTAATTAAGCCATAAGTTAAATGGCATAAATTTATCAATAAATAGAGCCTTTGGGTCACATCCATAGTTCAAAGTGATTATGTTATTTGTAAAGGGAACATATAATGCTTTTAAATGGTTTTATTATACAAAAGAAATGAACGAAATTGTTGTCATGAGTACAAATCCTATTTCAATGGCTGTCGTAGTTGTGCACTAAATGTCCATTAGATATCTGAGTCTACCATATGATCTGCAACTACTGTTTTTAACTTTTTGGTGACTTTGTGTCGCAAACTAAACAAATTATCTGATTCTCATAAGAAGAGAATGTCTAAAATAAACATTCGTCTCACATAAATAGTTAACGCTATGGTACACTGAGCGCAGTTAGACACCATTAGGTATACTAATACCGCACAGTATACTATTATAAAGACATCAACTATTTATATTAATTTTTAAGCCCAACAACTTTTATCAATTCAAATTTGATTACTTTCTCCACAATTGATGCATATTTTATCTAAAATAGTTTGTAGTCATTAAGGAATAGCAAAGAGAACACAACCAAATCAGCCAATCATTTGTCAAAGCAATCAGCGATTCATTTGATTTGCAAAATAAATGCTCGGTTAGCATACAATCAACTGTTGTAAGTGAAGTATGAGTCTAAGTAAGAGATATCGGTATCAATGCCTTCACAGTGGTATTCAGTAGTGAACATTGAACTCTATATTGATTTTTGATGTCCTCTGCTTAAGTTTTCAAATTGTAAAAAGAAACCGATAAACCATTTTATCGTTGACGAGTGCTATAAAGTTCTATCTCTAATTTAAATAACAATACTGATGGTACTTTATAGCACTGACTCGATTGTTGACTTTGAAAAGGAAAATGCCATAGAGCATATTTATTTATTTACTTTGGTAATGAACTTCGTTGCCATTAGAATGAAAAGTATTTAGATTGTGAATATTCAAAAATGATTTTGCTACATAGAAATATGACTTTTGAAACAAGTTGATAATTTAATTTAATCAAGTAACATAAAAAGAGTATGTTCTAAATCATTCCCTATTGTACTATTTAAGTCTTTTTCATTTAAATCGTAATCTCTCTTATCGTTTAAGGTTGCCACCTGTCTAGGTTCTGACTCATGATCCCAGGTAAAAGGCTTGATCTGTAACTATACGTTAGATTCCAAGTTTTGCATTTCACGCATATTAGTATCATTTGAATGAAGAGTAACAGTTGTAATGGAAACTAAAACTTTTATTATAACATGGGAGCACTGGGTACATTTATCTAAATGGTTACTCTTTTGTATAGCTAATTTTAGAATATTTCTCGAGTGAAATTTACTAATCATACTTCAAATTGTATAATTATCCAAAGCTTATTTCGGAAAAAATAATCAACAAAACTTATCTTCAATATTCTTAAAGAACATCAATTCATTTAATATGAAAAGTTGAAGGTTGACTTTGAGCAGAAGTGGCAACCAAATTATTATGACAGACTCTTTGAAAGAACGCTCGTTACATGTACCAAATTGCAAACTCGAAAATCCTTCTTCACTAACCCATAATCTTATATAATCAATTTAGATTGAAAACATTTTAGTAGTCCTTATTTCAAATCAATATAAAGGCATTGTTGCAAATCACGTTCATATTTGAATTGAATTAAGGTTAAGCAATGCAACTCTAAGTGAATTAATGCTAATTGAATTTATAAAGTATTATTACTAAACATCATTTGTAATAATACTACAGCAATTTGTACTTAAGTCCAAACTACTCAATGAAAGCTTATTCAAACTAAAATTATTATAGATTTGTTATTTCGATTTCGATTTAAACGACGCCTAAAATATATTGGCGTAAAAAACAAGAGAATCACTTGATTTAATGTCAAAGCTGTGATAGTTGAATAGGGTATAAAACTAGGTTTGTGAGAGTTGCCTACTCTTTATTATCATTTTGACGATATTATGCCCAATGGATATTAAGTTATGGCTTTCATCTCTGATATATTAGTTCAGACAATTTATGCCACTCTCTCAAAGACACTTTACTTGACATCTTGAAAAAAGTTGGCCTTTCACTAGATTACTGTCGTTTTGATAGCACATATCTGAGAGCACAATATTATGCTATAAAATAAACTTTGACGATAGCTTTAATAATGCTCTTGGAAGTTGTTTATTATCTCCATTGCTTATGATTATCACTTTGAAGTTGGGATATTTTTATTGCAAATATATGTATGATTCCCTTTATCGACAGGTATATTATATTACAGAAAATATTCTCTATTTCTATTCAAATTGGATGAAAAATTGTCTATAGAAGTGGGACATTATAATAATTCTCGTATTAAATTTGAATAACAAAACATCAGCTATCGTTGATTGATCAAATGTCATTATGGATCCTATGTGAAAGCTCAAGCACTCTAAATAAATTTAGGTAAACAGACAATTATGTTGACATTTTTTTATGTTAGAATTCTGTTAGGATTCTGTTAGAATAATGCAAGTTAAAAGCTGTGATCTACAAAATGACTCATTTGATTAAATTCTTTTGTTTATAAATTCAATAGCGATTATGTCGTCAAGTTCAAAAGTTCTCACAACAATCATAAAGCTTTATCGATTGAGGTGTTGTATTTCAGAAATCATTTTCCGCATACATCAAGTCAAAAAGAGTTGAAGACTTGATTTTTACTTCAAGTTGTGCTTTCAATTCAGTACAGAGCTTTGTCTCATATCAAGATCTCATGTTTATTTTCCGAAGTTTTTTAGTTTTTCCTGTAAGTTCTCGAAAACCGAAAGTATTTTGTTGCAGATACTATTTTAGTACAGCTCTCTCTCTCTCTCTCTCTCTCTCTCTCTCTCTCTCTCTCTCTCTAATTCTCTATAATTAAGTTAGATACAGTTAAAAACTCGCTATAAAGTACACTTCTATGAAAATTGCTTGAATCGCAAGCTCTCTACACTAGCCGGTATAGTGAAATGCAGTTATAATGAACGGATTTCTAGTGCATTAGGGTGCTCACCATAGCGAGAGGCCACAGCACTGATGTTCTTCTAAATTGAAGTCATTTTAAATCTATCTTTATTATAGAGAACATCTTTGAAGCCGAGAAGTTGACAGAGCATGAGAACGATAGGAATATTACCAAAAAGAGTAAACTTTGGTGATTAAACTAATTTTTATGCTGAAATTTTGATGTTCTTTTCAGCCAATTAAACAATAGAATGTGAAAATTGAATTTGCATTCAGTTCAGGCCTTCTATGGAAAGATTTGTTTAAGAATCTAGACAAGCCTTAAGGCTTGCATTTTACACACTGCCAGAAAAATTTGAATATAAAATAAATAATTAGATTTGTTTGAAGTGTGAAATAGTTGCCGAGTGTTGGCTATAATTATGATAAAACTTTTATAAGAATAAGTTCGATAATATATATAAAATAAACTTAATCGAAATTTCGAATAAAGTCATGTAAATTAATGCGTTCTATAAAAAATTGACGACAAATCCATTATTATATTAGGACATGCAATAATTCAATATGAATTTGAACCCTTAAGCGACATAATAAGTACTCTCCTGGTAATAAATGAAAAGATTCTACAGCAAAATGAATGAATTCTTGGTAATAAATAGGATTTTTAAAGAGAATTCCTAATTTCTTGATAGTAAGAGGTATTCTAACAAATTACAAAACTTTCGTTTAAATATAAACTCATTCTTAAGTTATGCTTAAAGCTGAGTTTTATCAGCAAATCTTACGTTAAATGATGCTAATTGTGAATAATCTGAGAATTTTATGATATTTCAAAAGTATATGATGTGCATCAATGAAGACCTATCTGAATGGAAACCAGTTGTACGAAAGCAGCTATAGTTGTGGGGTTTTACTGTAGCAAAATTGGAACAGCTTTATGCAATCAAAAAGTCTAGAATATATAGGATTAAAATTTTTATTCTAGCAAATAATTGATGCGATCTAAGTTTGCGAATGTTATCCTAGAAAAAGACTGATATTTTGTTATTAAAATTAATTTGATTTTCCATTATGATTTTCAGTTGAATAATTTCGATCTCAAACTACATCTCTGACATTATTTGCTTATTTTCTTCGATCAATATATTACGATCGAAGAGCACTTTTCTGCTCAAGATGTGACTAAGAAGTTATCAAATATAACCCACTGTAAGGCTTAGCAAAGTTGTTGCGATGGCTTTTCACAAAATGTTTGGAATGCCTGAATGGCTAAATGGGATAGAATCACATCACTTACTATGTAATGCCTTTAAATCAATAATTACTTGTATATACATCTAATACGACATAAGGAATCGATATTATTATTATTATAGCTTAAGTCTACTTAACAGTTAGATTGCTGCTATTATTCTTCATATACTTATCGACTTCTGAAACCAGTTTAGCTTTTCTATGAACTTGTAATTTACATTCAATTAACTCAATTATGGGTTTCGTCTCATTCTATCCAAATAAGATGTTAAAGCACAAGTCTTACGAATTTTAAGTAATGAAATATATGCATGACATAAGCAAAAATGTCAATGCTTCTGTTTTCATAGGACTAACTTTAAAAGAAATAGATTTATTGGTTGATCGAAAAGACAACAAAATTATAATGCATAGTAAAACACTACCATTTCCTGTATCGATTACTCCTAAAATGTACTTCATTACATGTCCACATTTGCAAAATAAAAGATTCTACATCATATGTGCTCATGGCTTGCCTACAATTACTATTCGATTCACGAAACGCCGTCATTTAATTGAATTAAGTCTGTAATAGTAGACTACAAGTCAATAAAATCTCGCGTACACTTCAAAACTTAATGATCCTCGATAGTAACAAGGAAAATTGCGTTGCTATGTCAGTCTTTTGTGATATGCATAAATTGGTTGCCAAATTTGACTTGTAATTTACTTTGATAACTACATTAGTCATTCCATAAGTTTGTTAATGTTTTCAATATTATGGTCTGATGGAAAGTATTCCAAAACAACGGATTACTTCTGGCTGCTATTGTGTATTATTAAGCATTTAAGTATATTGCTCTTAAATTTCCTACATGCTTTAATTTTCTTAACTTCGTTACAAAGGCGGAACTTTTTGTTTAAGCATAAGATTATTCAATTTGAAACTTAAGTATTTCAAAAGTATTGTTTTGTAATTTTTAAGTTTAAACTCCAATTCGGTTTCATGCAATTGACATAACTTGAGATGAATACTGAAAATACGCCCATTTGAGCTGAAAGTACGGAAAGTATTTAGACTTAAAGTAGAGTTCATTTAAGGTTGTGTGACATACCGTCAACTATTGGATTGAATTGAATCGCTAGTCTTCATACATACTAATGCGACAAAATGTTTAGAGCATTTTTATGTACTGTCAACTAATGCCAATATTTATCTAACTCCGAAAAATGTCTTTAGTCACCTTCAATCGTCTCTTAGGCGTTCACAAGTCGTTTACAGTTTTTGCTCTCCAAGAATAAGCTGTATTTTTGTAGAGGATTTACATATGCTTTCGAACTTATGCTTTATCTTTACTTCAATTTAAGCTAATTTCTAAACCAAAATCTATTCATTGGTACTAATTAAGAGCAATAAAAACTTTAATCAATTTTATTCTTTTGCGAGCTTTCAAATGAATGTGACCTAAAATAAATTTGGAAACATTTTTCATTAAGTTTAGACACTTTAATGCTTTTATTATAAAGTTTCAATGGTCTGAAACTAATGGAATGTGAGACCAAAATCGAGATCTATTGGCAGTTCCTGTTTCCTCACTATAACACGTCTGACTTTTACATTCTTTGGTCATTCAACTAAGTGTCTGAAAATATGAAGTCTTTTGCTCCTATGGACAAGACCAAAGAAAACTAGTGTTTGTTTGCTTCGGAAATCTAGTGATTTTCACTCACACTTCAACAAATGAAAGTCATTTCTACAGAATAAAAGAGAAGTGAATCAATCACAAAAAAACTATTCAATTCGCTATTGGATTCACTCACAATAATTTCAATCAAATGCATGACAGATAGTCGACCTCTAACTGAGTTTTGAAAGATACTCAAGAATAAATTCTGCCCTATCTCTACTGTTTGATTGACTGAACTCGACTGATAAAATGTAAATGTAGAATATATCACAAACTAAGGGAATTTGGTATTTTGGCATAACTCTAAAATATTCCTTCTTTAGTACCCGAAAATTGCGGTTTAATCAAGAAATAAATTTTCTTTCAATACAAATCACATGCAACTTATGGGAATTTAGTCACAACTTTTCTTGCAGACTTGACTGTAATCTGACGTCAAGATTTATCTAACTATTAATTTGATTAAGTTCTAGTCTACAAAACTTGAAGTAATTGACAGTCAAGTCTAAAGATGAAAAAAATACTCATTAAATTTACATGACTACTGAACTAATAGAGTATTTATTCCAATTTGCAGAAAGCTTTTTCAACTGAATCAATTATTCAGAGCAATCAAATATATGCAACTTTTTATTACTCTTTAAGATCGTCTCTTAATCGGGAAAGTTGGCTAATAGTTTTCTCTAAGATCCTAACTTGTAGAATACTTTAATTAGAAAATGTTCAAAAGAAAAGGCTAAACAGGTATTTTCAAGTAGTTTTAATGGCTTCATGAAATACTTAGTTTCTACCATTTTCATCCCCAAAGGTATTATTATTTAATTGAATTGATCCAACTCCTAAGTAAACTTATTCAATGAACTTTAAAAATTTCATATATTCAAGCCTGTTTCTGAAGAAACGTTTAACGAGTATGCATTAAAAATCTTGCTATATTGAATTCAATGTATAGAGATTCTTAATGCATAAATAGGCCCATTCGCTAAGACATTTCTTCAAAAACAGGCTTCATATAGTTTGTCTTGTTTGAATGGGCTTTAGTTAATCATTTTTTAGCTTTAGCTTTAGCTTTAACTTTATAAGTTTTAGTTATCTTGATTAATTATTGTAAAAAACTTTATCTCCTAATGAGCATCCGATCTTAAAGTTTTTTTTAATTAAACAGCAAATGTAGCAAAAACAAAAACCTTTATGGATGTTTCTCTTTCCAGTTTTAAAATAAAAATATAAAAACTAGAAGGATTAAATATATAATTATTTTTTCAGGCGAAATTTCGATCAATTAAAACTCTCTAGGGATAAAAGTTTTGAGCTTCCTGGTTCAGGAAAATGAATTCCGGTAACACAATTTAAGTTGTATCAAGTGTACTGTGCACCAAATACTGATAACTTTAGGAAAATTTCAGATAGAGATATGCAGGAGCTCTATAAGCACCTGAGCTGAGTTACACTTGACTCACAAAGGGTTTGAGCTATGTTTATACTTATAAAATCAGAGCTGGAGCATAAGTCGAGCTTCTGAGCTGGACTGAAAGCTCAAAATCTTGTTACTGAGCTCGGGCTTACAAGCTCACAGATAGATCCAATTGAGCTTAAAGCGCAGTGCAGTTTAAAGCTAGCTTCAGCTCGGAACTAGTTTAAACTGGAGACTGGTTTACGTGGATCACTAGTTAGAAGAATAGAAAGTATCGTAAAGTTTGCTTCATTATAAAGATTAAATGCATGTTTTTATTTGAATGTTGTACACATTTTAATTTGATCTTCTTATGTGAAATTACTTTATCCCTCTTGACAACCCGCGAACTCTAAGGCTAGTATCAAATGTGAATCCCTAAATGAAGAACACATATGAGGCTTAACCTCAATCTTAAACTATATATGTTATGCTCTGATGGTCTTGTTGTAGGAAAACTATAGGAATTTCTGTATTAATAGTAAGCTCTATTCCCTTAATGTGAGTTCTTTTAATCTGTTTTTCTAAACTTAAGACTTTGAGTTTGAGCAACAATTTTCCGACTTAATTGATTCAATCAATGGCTTGTTATATGTCGATGACTTCAACTATAACAGTCATATCTAAACTTTTCCTTTAAGCTTTTCATTACTCTTCTATGCCTTTAATTCTAGATTTGATCAAAGTTTGGGTATTTTATGTTTTGTAACAGTATTACTTATTAATTGGTTAATTCTCAAATTCTTACAAGGATTAATAACAGGATTTACTCATTTTAAACTCGAAAAACGATGTCTTAAATTATTGGAACAAGTCAGTAATTTGATGATAGATTTATATTTTGAGTCACCTTTGAACTTTAATTTGATTAAAAGGGATCAAAGTTTATAGTTAGGCATAGATTTTCGTTAAAAAAATCAAAGTAGTAAAGAAGGATATTAACTTTGGGTCTGACATAACGCTGTTAATTATAATGAAAAGCAAATATAATTGCGTTCTAACTTTTTGTTTAAATCGGATTTATTACATTTGATCATATAAATTAATAATACGTTACTCACATAATCAACTTGGTAAATCAAATTATTTATTATTATTAATGACATACAATTATTCAAAGCTATTATTCTGATAGACCATACAAAATACATAGATACAGTCTTGGAATTTGAAGTTTTGAAAATTAACTTGAAAACCAAAAGATAGCCCAAAATACTTAGGAAGAGCTAAATTGCTTAATATTAATATTTGCAAACAGTTTAATGTAGCTTTTGTGAACATTGCCAGAAATAACTGTACAACGAACGAACGTTACAATTTTAGTTTAAGCAATCATTGATTAGCACGTTATTTATGAATAGTTTTGGCGCTCTAATGTTAAATATTGAATCGATGACTCAATTCTAAATTGTAAAAATTGAGTCATAGGTTAAGTCTTAAAAAAAGATAATTAAAAGATGTCTGAATCGTTTCATATCTCGTGTTCGGAATCGGTTAAAATACGTAAACGAAAGCAATCGCTAAAAGCCACAGAGTATATCTTACAACAATTAACTGAAGAAGAATCCATAGAACCTGAAAAATGGGTTAAAAATGACCGTAAACCACATAAAACTAAACAAATTTCTAAACCTGTTAAAACTAATTTCAAACCAATTGATTCTCAACTTAAAAGCAATTTATTTATTAGTAAAAGTAGTAATACTAGTAATAGTAGTAATACTAACAATAATCAAACAAATCAAATTAAAACAATCCAGAAGTCAATTACTGACAAACAGTTGACAAGTATTGAAACCCAAACAAATCAGTCAGACTTTGAAGAGGAGAAAAGGATGGAAAGGAACTCGAAGTACTCGAGTGGTATGGAAGAGGTGCTAAGATCTCATAAAGCATACTCGTTCAAAATGATTAGAATTAATAGAGAAATAGACAAAGTGAATAACAATATTGAATTGATTAAAAATAAGATAAGAGAAAGCAAACAAAGTCTATATAAGCGTATAAGAGATGCCAAACGCCACCAATGGTGTCACTCATGCCAATCAACAGCTAATCCACACTTTTCTGATGGCTTTCATTACTTTTGTGGCGATTTGTGTCTCAAATCGTTTTCAGGACAAACTAGTTTTCAATAAGATTTTGGTTATTCTTTAGCTTTTGTTCAAACTTAAGACTTAGACTCTATTCAAAACTGTTTTTAAGTAATTTTAATTCTAGTAAATAATAAATTAATTTCAATTGAACAGCACTAAACTTAACTATTTTTAAGCCGATTATAATAAGTTTGAAAATCACTTTTGGTATTAAAACAAGCAATTATTGGAAATTATGCTCAGGTTTGAGTTAAGATAAGCTAATATATAATGAGCGCTCAACTCATTGAACCTAATTTGCAATATTCTGTTATAAAACTAAATACAGTCTTATGAAAAAATGAATAATTTGTTAGAAACACAACAAATAAAACTGTTATCCAGTGCACTTATAGTTGAAATGCTGATCAATGCTTTAATTGTAATGATTAAGTGTTTTCTAGAATTAAACAACTGAACAAACAAAAGAACAGTTTAACAAACGAAATGACAAACAGTCCTAAAATGTAGTTAATCTTATTTAACAGATAAACATGAACTCGTTTTATCTGATAGTATATTTTGACTTAACTGAAAGCTTATTATTTTCGTTTTTATCTGTAGAAGTTGGCCTCAATAATGGTTTTACAAAATGGGTTTATTGAGCTGGCAATCAATAGGAAAATATATAGATATTGATGCCATACAACCGATCCTTGTATGACATGATCTACAAATGCAGAAATGATTATAGGAATTAGTTGAGCACTTATACAACTTTACCTTTCTTTCTATTTGCTTGACTACAAGCTTTAAATCTAGTGTCGACCCAAGTCTACCACTAAGAGTGTTTTAGTAAAGTCTTATTTTATTCTCTCAAGTACTAGACAAAAGATCCTCAAATACAATTAAGAATAAATGTTCATTTGATTCTGTCGGTTCTCTAGGTTCTGTCGATTCTGTAGGTTCTGTCGATTCTGCTGATTCTATCAGTCAATAGCAAAGTAACTTAACTAAAATCAGATACTAAGCAATCTTCTATTTATGCTATGATATAATTGTGATTAATCGCTATTCAGTCTTCATTGATTTGAAGCCAAGTTGTGAACAGATACAAAGTTTATAATAAGTTTAAATCGGTTATGGTCTAACATGACAGGTCTGATGTAATAAAGATCTATTGAGTGTAATATTTTACAAATGGATTTCTTCCTCAATAAAGTTATAATATTATGGAAATCAGTTTAAGTTGTTCTAAAGCCTAAGAATTTATTATAATTTCTCGGATAACTGTAAATCTCATCCCAATAAATCATTGGTTCGCAAATTTGTTTCATCACTCAAATAGCTTTGCTTTTCATAATAAGTCAATAAATCTTGTATTTTCATAACATTGCAAACCAGATAATATTTGAATCGAGATTATATTTCAATTCAGATAGTATCTCAACTCAGATAACATCTCAATTCAGATACAAGTCTATAATTGCTCACAATATTTTCCATATTTAAGAGGATTAAATCAAATTTAAGTCACCTTATTAAATAAAAATATTTATGTTATTTTAGGAAATAAAAAATTATATAGTTATGTATGAGTTTTATTCCTCTCTTAATAACGTCTCTCAACTCATAAGACTTAATGTGAAATATTCAGCGCATATCTAACTTTGCGTTGGTTCTATAATATATGAGTCTACTCTCAAATTGAATTTTTCAATACTTGACTAACATCTCCCCAAAACTGTTCTCATTTCAAAAAGCATTGTTTTCTTCCTTGCTTGATTTATAGCTCAGTATATCTTTTGATTTAATTCGTCAAAGTTTTTATTGTTTGCTATGACCTTTGGTGTGCTTAAAGATAATGATGGACAATTTTATATTTTCAAACTAATTGTCTCTTCAAAAATTTTAATGAGATTATTTTTATTTCAAGTTATTAAATGTATTTTTATTGCTAATAAAAACAATAGAGAATCATAAAAATAATGGACAATAAAAATATATTGATTGCCAGCGAAATAATTTTTCAAATTGATTTCTTTTCACTGAGATTATTGATATTTATTGTTAACCTTTTCACTTCTCATCCATACAAAAAATCGTTTTAACTTTTATGGCAAATTGTCTTAATCACCTAAAAAATCGATCTCTAAATTCAATTATTAATCAAATTCAATAAGAGAGAACTGTCGCAAGGCTTTCATCTTGAAAACAAATCTTGAAAGCATTTCATTTCAAATCGACTCATAATAAGAAAATAAGATTCGACTGTAGCCTAACTGAAAATTCGGAGAAGATCTAAGTTGAGTTGAGTAGCTCACATGTCTTATGATAAGTCAGTATAACTAAATCAATTTGATGTAGTTGTTAGAGAAATAAGTATAACTTGAAACGGTTATAGCATTTTAGAGTTAAGACTTACATGTATGAAAACTACTTTTCCTTTTTTATTTCTGCTAATATCACTCTAAATAAAGTATAAAAACATATTTTTTCCCAATTGTCAGTAGAAAATGCTTTCTTTCATCTAATTTTCCAGAATTTAGTTACATTTTGCTTCAGAATAAGTCATGGCTTTGCTCTCATATGAACTCAACATCAAAGCATTCGACTGTCAATTAGCTCAAGCTATGAAAAGCCATAAATTCTAACACTTTGGATGAGTGCTATGAGTGAATGACTTTTACACTAATACTCATTAATTTTTATATTTATATTCTACCCTCTGCTCAAATTAGTGTGAGATACTAGAGAGAAAATTCTCGAAAGCCGAATAGCAAATCATACTAAATAATAATGAGAAAAACGATCATTCAGGAAAAGGTCAGACTTTTAGCCAGCATTTGATTTTGCAGCAGGGTAGTTTTGATTTTTAAGATTCAATCTAAATAGCTTTAGTAATTATTTGAACAAGAGACATTTGGAGCGTTTGGGCGACGTTATAATGGAGTTTATACTGTTAGAGATTTGTATTGATTATAATTGGGATAAAATATTTATTTTACCAGAGAAGCATATTATATTATACAAGATCTAATTATAGCCGAATCTGAAGAATACTCTACAATGATTTACTACTTGTAAATGTTGTATTAATTCGGGAGACATCTATTCAATGGATTATAAATTATGTCAAATTGAACCCAACATTAAATTGATTATAGATTTTTGGTGTCTCTTTAATTTATTCCAAGAAAATAAATTTCACTGCAATCACTTGTGTGACATTTCGATTAAGTTTCCCTTTTTCATGAGTCACTTAATGATTAATGCTTTAAACTATAGACCTATTTTTAATTTGTTTTATACTTTCAGTGTGATCTTAACTTTATTCATATGAATAACACTGTGGAGAAACGGAATGTGGACAAGCATTCAATCGACTAAAATGCATTCAAGGTTTACTTCAATCTAATCAAGAACAATTACTACTGCTTCAAAAGTTAGTTAACTACTAATTTTACATTATTAACGTGTATTGAGATTTTATCGGATTATTACGGTCAATTGAAATAATATTTTTGAATAAGAAGCTGAAAACTCCAATAATTAGAGTTATACCGTTTCTTCATACTACTATCCATATATGATTTGCATTTTGGTTCAAAAGCCTTTCTGTTACCAAACCATAGTCTAACAATTGACAAGAATATTTGAAATTTTAATAAAAGTCTATCTTGACATAAAAATAAGATTTCAAACAAATATAAGAATAGCTATTGTACTATTTATTATTTACTTGAATGACACTTTGCCGCAATATTCAAATGAATGCTCAATATTTGAAGAGAACAAACTGCTCACTACCGTCAACATAAGGAAGAAAACTTTATCACCAAAAAGATTAAAATCATTTTAAATTTACTCAACTTGTTCATATAATATTGTTGTAAAGATTGAGCGGATAAATGTGTTCACTGTTTCCATTATTTGCTATTTGCATAGCTTTTAAAATGAAGTTTCAGACAAAATGTTTATCAAGTTTTTAATACATTTGTGTTGAGAATATTGAGCGCAAAATCTCAATATTTAAAAATATTTACAGACGATAATAGGTTTTTGCGAAGACTACTATTTAAAGTTGAAATAATAACTAAAGAGTTGCTTAACTACTTGCATAGATATAACTGTTAAATACAAGACAGAAGTTTGAACTGAAGCAATAACTTCATAGTTAATCCAAAATGTATTCTCGTTCTTCTGACTAATTAATCAATTAATAACTCTTATTTGTTAATCTCAATGTTTTCAATTATTTTCTAGTGATTGAATATCAAGTTTGGAGTAGATATGAATTTGATAAAGAGATGGTTTAGAAATGTTTGATTAAGTATGGCTATTTGGAGGGCAAATCTAGGATTGGCTTGAACATATGAAAATACTGTCAAATTATAAAAAGTGTAATTTAAATAATCTATCCTAAAAGCTTATCAATTATACGAACAGAAAGTGAGAAAGAATTAATATCGTTAAATATTCTAAATTATAATTAAACACAAGTTTCAAATGCTTCAATTTTATCTAGAAGTGTTAGGAATAAGGTTTTGTTTCCTTAGGGCTAAGCATAGATTTCATTTTTGATAAAAAGGGTTAGTGATCTATCTAAGTTTTAATATTTCTCTTTCAACTTTAGACTATGGAAATTTTCAAAAAATGAATTTAAACAGCTTTTTAGCAGCTATAATTGATTTTGACTTTATTTAGTAAATTAATTATCATTTTAGAACTGAAATTGACATAGAATACACTATAAAATAAAAGACTTCTTTCTTTTAGCTACTCAAAAGTCACTTCGATTAGTTATCATTTGAAAAACAGAAATGCTTCTTAAGAAATGAATCAAAAGCATTAAATACTTTTGAACTCCTCTACAAATAGTGATATGAAAAGCTCTTTGAATCATATAAGTTGTAGTTTTCATCAGATAGCTTTTAGTCATCAATTGCAAACAAAATAAAACAGAGACTGGGCTATAATTTAAAGACTGACTCCGAAGTCATTTGAACTGCTAGCGGAATCTGGAATAATGTAAGTACTTTTTAGAAAGAGCGCTTCGATCTGTTCAAGATTATCACGTTAAAAAGGGCTGATATAGTGATTGGGTTTGTTATTATTGATTTGAATGGTTGAATCCCAATGTGATTTAACATTATATAAAATATTCCATACTTATCTGTATTGCGTAGGGGCTTAACCATTCAAATCAATAATAACAAACCCAATAACTATATGAGCAGTTCTTAATATGATAGTCTTGAATAGACTGAAGTGTTGCTTCTAAAAATACTTACACCACTCTCGATTCGTAGACAGATGTGATAGTTTATAAAGATAAATATTCATGAACTATTAATTAAATATTATATATATTTTAATATTGGATCGCAATTTGTAAGCTATACTCCAGTTGAAGAGCATTCTTGCTTCTAGTTGCAAGTGATAGATGATGTTTTATGTCATATCAATGACGGCAATGTTATGCAACATTCACCTTCAATAGATATTTCTTAGCTCATTGCTTCAGCTCATAAGTTGTTTCTTTAGTCTGAGTCAGTGTTAGAGCAAAGAACCATCAAATGACTGGAATAGTTGCGGATTTGGACTTTTAATGGATGAAATATTCAGTTGCGATAGCGATTAAGTCATGTGCAAGTCTTGGCAATGTCTTTATATTGGTTTAATTAAAGTTTGGTAACAAAAATCGGATACAACAGGCAATTAGCTCAATTGTAATACAAGAATGAATACACACAGGAATACGAACTACAGAATGCAGAACAAAATTGTAAAATACCTAACAGTAAATCCTGTTCATATATAACGTTCGATGTATTCGAAGCCTTGCAGCCAAATGAACAAATAAATGAGGAACCGTTTCAACTGATTATATGAATGATTGACTTTTTCTCTAACAAATTGGCAAAGAAAATAAATGGGAGCTGCCACTGGTTCGTTGCCATAATATTTGGCTGTTTCCTATTAAATGTGCCCTTCATTTGGTATCTATGGGACTGCATTGAAAAATCATTCGTAGATATCATATTTTCTACCAATACTTTGTTAGTTCATATTAGTGTTTAGTCAAATGTTGTAAGCATGAAATATTTGGAAATAAGAAAAAAATTAAAGATAAAAAGAATCAGATTTCAATACATGACTCGAGTAAGCTATTTACAAATAAAAGAAAGAATTCATAAACAAAAGTTATAAGACTAGAGATAGAGACTTAGATTGAAAACATGAATATAAATAGAAAATTGTCATACAAATAACAGTATCATTTTGAGAAATGATAATTATCTGACTATAAAATAAAAGATAAAAAATGAATCTTTTCTTCTGAGATTTGGATGTATCTTCTTTTCAAATATAATAAATGTGTTATTTCGCAAATTCAAGCTTACATCAAATGCATTAAAGGTCTAAAAAGTTTGCAAACTTCATTCCTATCTAAGATCTCCGGAAAGCTTGATAAATAAAAACCTTTAGAAAGTCTGCAAAAAGTTTAGCATAGCATAAGTAAAGAGTCAGATCAGTACTACCTTCAGCCCATTTATTACTAAATTCTCAAGTGTTAGATTTTTCAATTGCTTCATTTCTTAGACATAGCACGCATTCACTCGCAATAGCATTGAAATCAATGTTTTTGCTTCAAATCAAACATCATTTAATGTCAGTGAAAGGCATAAAACTTGTGTTAGAGCGTAAACAAGAGTAGAAAAAAAGAGTAGAGTAGAGGAGAGTAGAGAGAGAGAGAGAGAGAGAGAGAGAGAGAGAGAGACAGAGACAGAGAGAGACAGAGACAGAGAGAGACAGAGACAGAGAGAGAGAGAGAGAGAGAGAGACAGACAGAGACAGAGAGAGAGAGAGACGAGTGAACAAAAGAGGAAGAAAAAAAGTTCATTAACTTCTCGTTAAGATGTGGAATAAAGTCGAAACGCGCGGCTGCGATGAAGTCATTATTAACTCTAAACTGAAATTGCATTTAGACTATTCTCTATTCGATTTAGTGTTGTATGTGCTGGTGTTGGACACTAAGCTCGAAAGACACATTATAAGAAAATTGAATGCGTGGATAAAAGTAACAGTTAAGAGATTTGGCACGTAGTCCTCCTTTTCTCCTCTAAATAATTGCTGCTAAAGCATTCACTTGAGATTTTTGCCATTTAGGACATACTTTCTAACCGTAAAAACACATACTTTCTCACCGTAAAAACACATACTTTCTAACCGTAAGAACACGTACTCTTTTACCGTAAACACACGCTTTAGCCTATTCACTTTCTTCCTGTTTTCTTCTCTACTTAGTTAAAAATTTTTCAATTTCAATTCTCTCAAACTTTTCACTTTGCTATTTGTGGCAATAAAAAGTTGAGCTAATTTCTGACTGAAGAGATATTTTACTATCTCTTCAGATCAAAATTTTTAATTGAATAGATTTTTGAGCGAAAATAATTTGAATGAAGAATAAGAAGGTTAGAATGTTTATAAAGATTTTGATTGTTTGAGTTTATGCTGAGTTTGGTCTTTACTATTTTCTGCTTAAGTCTCCTGTTTTTGTTCATTTTATTACTCTCTTAATGCTTTCTATTGATTTATTGTGTTATTCAGTCCTCTCCTCTTTTGTTGTATTTTCGCTATTCATTACTGTTAGCAAAATGATTGTCTTAAGAGAAGAGTATTATGTTTCGAGCATTGTTTTATTCATATCGTGTGTCGTTCACTTTTGATACTGCATTCGAAACTTATATAAAGAATGTTTTTGTTCCAGTTTAACATAATTTTTTGATTAGGTATTATTGAGTCTGTTTTTCAATAGAGTTAGAATACGAAAATCACGAATGAGCCCAAATATCTATAGGAAAAGAGGAGAATATGAAACTTTGTTTCCGGTCGTGATAACAAAGTAAATAATCAGTCAGTTGTAAGTTAAAGGAATGAAATTGATCTGATGTTTGAAACGATGTTTCCTTTCTAATCGACATTAAAGATAATTGATGTAATAAATTAATTCTGAATAAATTAGTTGTCTCAGAGCAAACTTGTTTCAATTGAAGCTATCACTCAATTTAAGTGATCAATTAATCCATGAAAATTGATTAGTAAGAGTTGCAAAAATTTCAAGCGAAAACCCATTAGCAATCACTCCTAATAAGAGGTGCATTAAATAATGAAATGGCTCAGTCTGAAGAATAGGCACAATGCATTGATCACAAGTCAAACTAATTGAATTACATTGCATTCCATTAAGCTATGCCTATCATTAATATTAATATTTGTCGTAATTTACGTTTTTTATTAAATGATTCCCCATATTCTGTATGGAGCTAATGCTTGCCTAAACTTTTTGCAATACTCCTATCAGCTGTATTGTTACGAATCATTTTCATAATCTCTTTTCGTGTAATTAATGATAGGATCAGTTTTTATAAGAAATACTTATTTTCTTTAAGGCATAGAAAAGCTCGACCTAAAGAACCTTTGTTTTGAAACGTTAACAATACAAAAAGTTGTCAATCTATTTTATCCTTATTAAGAATGCACCAACACTCTTGTAAATACACTTCAGAACTTAATGATCCGCGATAACAACGATTAAATATCGTTGCCATGTCAGCCTGGCTATCATGCGCATCAATTTGTTGCCAGATTTGATTTTCAATCTGCTTTTATTACTATGGCACATATGAAATAAATTTCTTAATAACCGATATTCTATGATCTGATGGAAATCATCTTATGACAACACATCCTTCTGGTTGCTATCAGCGATTGTTAAGCCTTAGAGTATACATGACATCTTACACAAAACTTTGACATTCTCTCTTATTTTTAAGGAGAATAGTTATCAAGTCTGTTTACTTTTACTTTGTTTGCTATTCTTAATTCAGGAAATGCGAAACCTTTCTCTTTATGAAATATATAAAGTGCACATTTACTTTTTTATTTATAGATTTTATATCTAACCCAACCTAACCTAAATCAATTTTTGCTTCTGAAAAGTTACTATATCCAAATTATTGATATGAAATATCAAGAATCGATTCTTGAACCAACTGATTTTCAAGCTTTCTTTCCAGTTTGGTCATTAAACATAAATAATCATTTCCAATAAATGACTTGAGACCAAAGTGACGGAATACTTACGCAATGATGTTATCCTAATAAGGGTTACCCTCGAAGCGTTCTTTTCCAGATGACTTTGCGAATTTTCAAATTGACAATTGACAGTCTGTAAAGTTTAGTTTGTCGAATCTGTTTGGTGCGATTCCTGTTCAATAAAATATTCAGTTGTTTATGACTTGTGAAAAGTGAAATTAAGTGGAATTTCATGATTCGAAAGTATGAAATCGTAGCAATAGATCAATTTTGAATCACAAACAATGATAAGCTCTTCTGTCAACCTACTTGTACTGAACTATAGAAGAAATCTCAAGCCTAACGACATATTGATAAGATTTGACATCAAAGTTATAATTAATCTTCAGCTGCGATGGTATACAGATTGCGACAGAATTTGTTTAACATTAAAATTGTCTAAATTTCATGAATTTTTCCAATCATAATCATATTAAGAAAAATCTAAATAATGAGTTGATAATTTGGAAAGAATTTTCAGGATTCTTATAAGAATTTTCAGAATTTTTATAAGAATGATGGCTTAAGAAATCAAATTAAAAACTGAAACGATAAAGAAATTGATATAAAAGAAGTTGATATATAAAAAGTTTTTCAGCTCAATATATAACTCTATATTATTGAGAAGATTAGCTCAAGTGTTATGTGAGAAAGAAGTAAAATAAATAGAGAAAGAGCTCATTTCAGAACTACTTGTTTGGGAAATGTTTGAGTAATCGAAGCGGAAACAAATGGCAAAAATTAATAATACTATTTAATTGATTGGAGTCTTATTACCCGAACCATTTCCTAACAAATGGTAATAAGAATCCAAACCAATATAATGATCACAACATGTCAATGATATCTTAGTGTCACTTGTAGACTATTGGAAATTCTTCCAAATAGTTCGTCTGAGAATCATTGAAGCGAACATTTTTGTAGCCTCTTTGCGAAGCCATTTCTTTTTCCGCTAAACTACAGCTAAAATATATTCTTCTCTATCTCTATCTTCAAGTATCGCATGAATGATTCCTACCGTAACTGAAGATTCAGTTTTTCTGTGATAGTGTTTTACTTATTCAACTATTGCCGGCATAAGAGATGCGCTTCGAATTCAATTGTAACAAAAGATGCCAACACTATATATATTACATTCTCTTACCTCATATTCTTACTATTCTTACTTATTATTACTTTTAAATTGAATTTTTAATAGAATTTTTCGAATTTTTATCCCAAATATGCATCTTATGAAAAATTTAATCTAACTCTTAAACTAAAACCGCCAATATATTAGATTTCATTGAATTAATTGCATTTAAACCAATTTGTTTTGTAGGCCGACTTCAACACACTTTTCAGTCTACAACTTATCAAATATTTATAGTAGAATAAAATCTACTCAAATATTTATCACCTTCTCTTCATTAGACATAAAATGCAAATAAATAATAGCTGCAAATTATTTATTAGTTTATCTTTGGTTACGATCAAATTGGTAGCAATTATTTATATATGCTCCTCGAGTTGGTGCTACAAACCCCTATATCTTATTCAAATTACATTACAGACGGAAGTCTAAAGACGATATCGTCAAACAAGTAGTTATTATCACTACCCAAACAAATATTCATACCATAAGACTTAAATCTTAAATATAGGCTCAAACTTTGTAGTTTCAAGTCTTCAGAGATGAACTTGATCTTAGACGAAACTTCGACTGTTGAAGCAGTCCCTTAAAAACAATGTAAGACTGTGTCATTGAAATATCACTCAACTCTATTCGATTTGAAAATAATGAAATTTGAAAGTATGTGAAGAGCTTTTATGTGCTTTTCAAAAACAAAACTCATTTCATTTTGCCCGTGTTTTGAACATGTTCTACAGTTTAAGCTAAAACTTTTGCTTCTTAGTTATCATCGAAACTGAAGTATGTTCAGCTTTTACAATACTAGATAGCATTCAATAATAATAATCTAATCAAATGCTTATCTGAGAGGAAATAACGTGTTGCAATAAAATTGCTTGTATCAGGTATAATAGGAAATTTTCAATAAATTATAACGTTTTTAAAATTGCTTTTATGGCTATCAATTGTTTTCTGCCTAAATATTTAAGATATTCAATCTGAATTTTGCAGAATCAGAGAAAATTTCAATATTATTTGATTATTTTTTGATGATCTAATATGTTTGTTTTGTGCACTTTTCACTAGCATTATATCGGAAAATATATGAAGCGTTTCTAGATATTTATTATATGACGAATAGCAAATAGTCAAACAATAACTGTAATATTCACAAACAACTGAGAGGATAAACAAATTTTAGGAATTAAGTAGATATGGCAATTGTTTTGGTGGAATAATAAAGAATTGATTTTTGCAGCACTAGCACTATGTTCGAGATTGAAAAAATCTAATAATGGATTTGAATAGTTTGAAAGGATCCAATTTAATTGATTGTAAAAAATCACCACCGTAGCTAAGTTTATTCTGAAAATTTATTTATAACATCTAAAACCAGTGACCGGTTTAGACTCCAACCCAAATTATAAGAATGTCTATAAAGAAGAACTGAGAAATGAAAAATGTTTTTCTTTTTATACGACTCACTCTTTTCGGTGTTAAGGTTTAGCAAAAAAGTTGACCCGAAACTGATTTAAAATATAAACATTAAAAAGAGCTAAATGTCAACAAAAATATAAGCTAAAATGAAATGCTTGTAAATTGATCAGAATTGTATTTAATAATTGATTTTATAAATATATTCTGAATAATTAATAATCTTAAAGAGCAACATATTAGCACTGTTTTATTGGACACATTCGACAAAAGGAGTATATGATGAATTGAAATCAGTCATCATTAACTGTATTAGATTGTAGTAATATATAACTTGTTTCTTATGTTTGATGTGCTATAATTTCAAGCTAGAAGTATATGCTATACAGTGAAAATGATGTATTTTCTATCGATCGAAACACTTTTTACTATCACTTTCATATTCACAACAACGGAAAGTAAGAGTCCACACAAGAAAATGTTTTTCTTACAAATTTTATTTATGTTCTCTTCAAAACATTCTACTCGTGCACTAACTCTCAATTGAATTTTAAACAAAGTTTTCAAAAAATAAGCCTCTTATAAGGAATTCAAGTTTTATGCATTCTAACTATTAAACATGTTTTATTATCAAATTGAATCAATGTTTGCGGACAAAATAATCTGTTTTGCAGTCAAGATAAAAGAATATGGTCCGATTTTGATTAAAGAATTCTCCTCAATAGATAATCAGATATATTTTTCGGTTTAATACTGAAATTCGTTGGATAATAACCAACGAAAAAGGGGCTGATCTTCCGATTTAAACTGAAAAAACCAAAACAGTAATAGAGGTCAGTTTGTAAAAAGTTTATAACAGGTCTTTGAGTAGCCGAAAGGTCTTTCAACAAATTTCATGATACTAATGACCAATCGAAGAACCCGTATGGATGTTAATTCACTAAAAATATACTGCATTTATACTTCAATGAGGGTACAGAAGGACTTTTTGACGATTACTAGAACAACTACTTTATTTTCACTAAATTTTTTGCTCTTAAAACATAAACTTTGTATTGCTTGACTATAAACCGAAAAATACTGTCGATTTTTACTTTTTCCTAAAACCGAAGAGTACTATCCCTAGATATATTGTATTTCGAAAGCCAACACGAATATGAGAGTTTTTTTTTAAATATTAAGTTGAGGTTCAAACTCACGAGGGGCCGTCTAAGAATCGAAATATGTCGAAACATTAAAAGTTAATATCTTTTTTAGATAATCGATAAAATGATGATTTTTTTACTACAATTAATATAAAATTTGATTGCATCGAGAAAAATACCAAAATATCTTTTGTATTGCTTCAATCGTCGAATTTTGCTCTAACATTTTTTCTTCAATGTAGCTCAGACTAATTGTGATGGAAAAATCACAATTTTAACTATTGCTTGAAAAGTGGTTTTCATTTTCAACACAATTCAATTTTTATACAGCCCCCTTACGAGTTTGAGCTTAAACGTGATGTTAGAAAAAATTACTTGAGTTTAGAACTGTTTTTGAAGTAAAATTGATAGGTTTGATTAATTTTGTTATGAAATTCCAACGTATTCTTTACTCATTTATAAGTGCAAAAATTGAGCTTTACTTTGATTATAAAATGCTTTATCTCTAAATAAGAGTTTATAATATGAGAAAAATTTATTTTGAAATATGATTTTAATATATTTTATATTAAAAATTTGAATTTTGTTAAGAGAAAGGGTCACATATTTATCATAACATCAAATGTCAGAATATAGTAAGAGCTGTAACAAATGTAAAGAACTTTTTAGTCTTGTTTTCTTAAGATGTGTTTACTTTATTGAAATCTTGTAATATGTCTATTTGTTTGTGCTATAGTCATATGTTTGTGACACCAAGTTCTGCACTTTGATGAATACAATACAGATGTTAACCATTTAATTTTGATAAAATAAGCATTTCAGTGTAGAGCAAATCCTAAATTCTTATATATTCATCACAGATTAATTCTGATGCCATCGTATAAGAGGTTCGAGACATTAACTTATAATTTACTCATTGCATAGCAAGAAATTAATTTAATATTGATGTATAAAACAATCAATAAGTTATAGAAAGATTATGACTAATTAAATTTATTCATAGTAACTTTCATAAATAAAACCAGTTTTTAAACTACGAGAGATTTGTAGCTATAGATTTATGTCATACTTTTTCATTAATATGACTTAAATTGATTGATTTATATTGATATCAATATAATTAATGCAAACCTGAGTGAGTTGTATCATCCTAAAGTTTATCGTATCTTCTTTACCTTTTAGAATTGATAATCATACAACTTATTGAAGCAAATTGTTCTTTTCCGTGCCAAACTTTTATAAGTTCCTCTTTAACTTTTCAGGTTATATCTTGATTACAGTAATTGGTTAGTTTTAATTTGACCTGTCTGTAATTTGTGTGTAACTTATCTCCATTATAGAGCTATAGTATTCTTTTATTAATGTCAAGTCTCAAATAATTCTATCTCTCGGTCTAGTGATTTAAGTATTCACCTCGGTTTCAATAAAAAAAAGATGAATCACAGGAAACTGATAAAATATAGTATTATCGCCTATAATATTTTCGATCACTTAAGATGAGTTACCGAAGTCCTTATCTTTCGTTTTAATCTTTTTCATTGAATAAGTTCGTAAAATTTAACACAAAGATTTTAGCGCGATTAGTCCAACATGTTATGAATATTCCGCGGTTCTCTCCATCAAAGCTAGTTCAATGTAAAAAAACTCATTACTTAATTTCATTATTTAATTCAAAATCGCTAATTGAATACAAAAGAGTTTAGAATTAGAATACATGTCTTAAGTAATACTAGTTTTCAAACAACTTCGTCTGGGTTTCAAATTTAAAAGCAAAGTTTGAATCAATTTAAAAATTATATCAAACTTTTCAAATAAATTAACAAGTTTTTAGTTAAGATGCAATGAGATGATACTACACGATAGCTAAGTATACACTCAAATACTTGGTAATCGTTGACAACAACCAGAAGTAATACTTTGTGATGCCATGCTTTCCATCAGATAGTGATATATCAAATGTTAACGAACTTGTCAAATTTTTAATATAGGTATCAGAGCATATTAGAAACCAAATTTAGCAACAAATTAATACACATCGCAGACAGGTTGACGTAGCAACTCGTTACTATCGCGGATCAGTACGTTTTCAGGTGTATTATGAATTAGCATTTTACTAAGAAATTATGTTAGTTTATATGTATCAAATCAGTAAAACAGAAATAGTCATACGTATTATTCAAATTGCATGATATGATCAGCATTTGTATTCATTGAAATCAACAGTTATTTTAGTGAATACTTAATGAAACCATTTCAGTGCAATCATTATGCCTGGGACTAAGCAATGAGTTGTGCTTCAGTAACTTATTTGTTATGACGTTACAACTCGAGTCTACAATTCTAATTGTGTAACAAATTCAACTTGAATGCTTACCGTCAAATTTTCTAAAAATATTATCTAAAAGAAAATCTGATTTTATTTGATTTTATGCTTTATCATGAAAGGTAGAAATACTTATAACTACTTGTTTAAGATACGCATAACAATTAGTTTAGTGTAGTTCTAGTGCTATTTTCATAAAATGATCATGATTAATATATATTTATATTTGAAATCATTATTAATCATTAGATTCATAGAAATGTTGACAATTTCCCAATTATTTCAATTGTTGGATATGAATAAAAAATAATTTAGAACAAGTTAATCAATCATTTTTGACATAAAGAATGGAGTAAATGATGTTGACACCGCAAGACCTCTACATAAAGACTAACTCAATATTAATCAAAACGGTTTTAGCATCAAAATAATCTTATCATATTGAAAATGGATATGTATTGAAATAGAATGTGTTAACACATGTTTCACTTTTAGTATAGTCAGTTTTTATTGAAATTTTAAACTTTTGAAGCATTACTAAAGTTTGACGTAAGAAAGCGATTGAAAAAGTTAGGAAGCTGTATCCGCTCACATATTTTTCAAATAAATAAAAATCATTCTCTACTGATTGATGGAGAAATAAAAAATGTCTTTTTTTAATTCGATAGCACAAAAGTATGATTTTGAGAATTAACGTACATTTAATATTGCAACTCAGTTTGATTTTGATATTGTTCCAATGTTTATTATAGACCTAATGTTTGAACATTTAAATGCGATCTGATTTAAATTCAATAGTGAAAGTGTTTCACAGTAATAAAACTTTGAATCAGACATATTTGTTCAAATAAAGCATTTCTTTTTTCTATGCTTTATAAGCCTTTTTAATAGAATTTTCTAAACTCAACCAAATGCTAGAGTTGAATTTTTCTCGAAAGATATTCAATATTCTTATAGCACATCCTTGAAATGAATCGAATTAATACCAAATACAATCAAATACGATCAAGTACTGAATTTGAAGTCCTATGAATAAGACGAGAGACAAAGACAGGCAAACACAATGAGAGCATGTGTTCTCAATAATGCTAAGAATACAGTGGATTCACTTCCATAACAATGTTAGCGTGAACCTAATGAAAAATTGCGACTCATTAAAAATAAGCTCAATTTATTGGTAAATGGATAAGCAAACCATCGGTAAAAGGATTGACAAACAAACAGACGGCTGAAAGCTTTCGAAAAATCAAATTAAGTCCACACTAAATAAAAAGATACCAAAATCAACTGCTTCTAATCCATTCAATACTGATTATTAGTGTTGTTGCACTTATCGAAAGCGAAACTCAAATCGAAACTATGAAATCATTTGATTAAAGCAAAATTAAAGATTATCAAGATTAAAACGTTTTTGCAAAGATTGAAATTGGAACTAGGCGAAATAATTCAAATGAAGACAAATCTTGTCTTGAGTCATTTTTTTGTCAGATAACATGTTTGAGATTCAATCAGTTACTGTTCGGTTTAAAAAAATATACGTATAATCAATCATTTGAGAAAAAAATCTGTAAATGGATTTGTGATTTTCAGGCTCTAAATTCATTTAACCAAAGTCAGTATAAAAAATAAGTTTTTCCTCAATGCTAGTATTTCGACGTTATATTTGTATTACAAAAACTCGAAAGTGTGATGCCTTTTATTTATTGCAAAATTTGAATAAATAATGGGATCAATATGTAAGTTGATTGCATAAAGAATCTGAATAGAGTTTCTTTGAATACCTTTTTTATGCAACTCTTTCTACTGATCAGATTATTCTATTAATTAGATTTTGTAGTTTTTAATAGATTAGATTCAGCTTATCAACGGAATAAGTCAAATGTAGTCCTTATTCAGTGAATAATCTAATTTGAAAGCTTTTGATCTATATATTAGAAAGTGTAAAAAATAAGAGTCTCCTCACCAAATAGATGTCGTGAAACAATGTTTATAGAACTATGAATACAGTTGTAGGAATTAGCCACGAATAACAATGGAAAGACATTTTCAAGAGAAAATCTTAATAACATGCTTAATCAGATTAATTAACATAAACTGTGACACATATCCTAGTGATTTAGAGTTGATTAGCATTTATAATAGATAAACTGATTTAAATAAAATGCATCCATATATTGAAGATTAGTTCTATTTTTTTTTATATATTCTAACAAATAGAGTATAACTTACTTCGTGTGCATTTCTTATTTCTTTACTTCTACTGCATTTATCTAACACGACACTCCTTTGGTTTAACTTATTTATCAAACAAAGTATATTTACATTAGCATAACTCAATTTTCAGGGATATTTTCAATTAAGTTTTCTTTTCTAAATGTTGATTAAGGACTGTTTTGTTTGCTGTTCACATGTCTAAGTAATATAGAACTACAGATGAGGTTCGACAAAGTCTCCTCTAATTGCCAAATATACTTAACTTACTATTGAAGACTACTGTAGTTTATGTTTTTATTGTATTTTTAAAATTATTTACGGCTTGTTTGATCAAAAACTGTGTGAAACTGTTTTCGATGCAAATAGAAATTACATAAAAATAATATACTGTCTGAGAGTATTTGATGAGCTGAGTATATAAAAAGAGATATAAACAGTGATCATTTGTCGAAAATGCTTTCTCGTATTTTATTCATGTTGTTTTGATCTTGATGATTGACAAATACAGCACATCTGAGTGTCAGAAAGGCTTAAGCTTTCCCCTGAAATTGAGCAAAAATTGTATGGATTTGCATGACATCCATGAGTAACTACTTTTGAGTTGACCCTACATTTTGTGCTCATTCTGGCAAGTTTCAGCTTAAGCTTTCATAGATAATAACAAGACGACGAATAAGTATTTGAAAATTGTGGTGTTTTGGGAAAATCTACACAAATGATCCTTTTTCTACATAGTATACATAATTTTTTTTCTTTTGCCCTTTCGATTTCAGTTTTCTTTATAATTAATCCGGAAAATCGATCGTATGAGCCCATAGCTATCAAGTCAAATTAGTTTCAAAATCAAAGCTGCATTGATCTAGAAAAACATAATCAAGTTTGAGATACTGAAAATATGTTTTTGAGTAACTATTCGTATCATTCTTCGGTATTGAATTTGGCTGAAATTTGAAAGATTTGAATCTAAGCCTTAGTAGAAGAAAAAATTAATTGCTTATAACATTAAATAGTAATTAAGTGAGAAAAGAAAAAATGTAGCTGATACAACAAATTTATATTGAGCTTAATTTGTATGCAATAGTTTAAGATATTGGCAAGTGATAAATAGTGTCGGTTCACATTCAGATCAAATAAATAGTTTATAACTTTCTAACAAAAATAAATTTTCTACAACCATCAGTTGAATAGTTAGACTCTTGTTCAAAGCCAGGAAATCGTGTCTTATTTATCAATCTTCTTGTTGCTTCGCTTTCTATTTCGATCAATTTATAACATGAACTCAATTTCAGTATCGGCACAAATATTGCTTTTTCCCAGTGTTCAGCTCTCAGATTAAAAATCAATTAATGAAATCTGTTGAAATGAGGCAAAAGCAGATATTAAATTATGGACAAAGTGTTTAAAGTGTAGCTCGAATAGTATAAAGTTCATGTTAAGTCTGTGATACGCATCCTCTCAACGATGCGTTGGAATGCGATCCGTAATACGCATCGGCTTTTCATTCACAACAGCATTCATTCTGTTTAAGAGTAGTTACTCTCAGTGTCAGACAGTGTGCGATATGTGAAAAGCAAAGGCATTATATCACAGCTAACTATTATACACATTGAAGTTTGACCACAAAATTGCTGTTTAAGTTGATTGCCATCCACTGAAGAGGTTGACTTTAAAATGACAGAACAGTTGAACAGATGTTGGACTAATTTGGGTCTATTGTGACATTTTGTCCGACGTGTTATATTTCCATAACGGACAGAGAGCCTTGGCTCTGATATTGTTTTAACATTGTTTCCACAGAGCCACGGCTCTGATATTGTTTTGACATTGTTTCCACATCTCACTTCTTGTGCTGATTCGTGCAATTCTATGATAGTTATCGTTATAGCCTTTTCTCTCAACTCACTTTATCTTCTCTTTACTTCACTTGGAATCTGATCTTAAGCACCAAATCTGATCTTAAGCATCAAATTTGTGATTGTGGCCCATTTTCTGATTACTTCTCTGTTTCTCCTTTTTGTTCAAAAATCTATTTTATACATCCACTGCTAGAGTATATAAATTATTGTGCATTTTATCCGTTTCAGTAATATTTTATTTTCTTCTTTTTCTCCACTCCTAAACATAACTTTTGAAAAACTTCTTCTTTTACAACAAATCCAATTTATTTTATGTTTCTCGCAGGCAAACGCTTTTCAATGAAGATTAACTGCATTTAAATAATGTCTCATTTCTAAGCTTATAACTGAGTCTGATTATTAATTTGAGACAATTATAAAATTGAACCAAAGAGAAGTTGAGTAGAATTTTAGAAAATAAGTTATTTGGTTAGTCTTCCAGAAGTAAGTTATTTAACATTGCTTCAGAGCACTTATAGAGTGCTGTTACCATCAAAAGAACCAGCACTAAACTTAATCTTTACTTTCCCCAACCTTTTAATTTCATTTTATCCACTCAATTGTGAATATCAAATTCTATTATCCAACCATTTTAAAGAACTAAATCCAAAACAGAGAAGTCTGATATGGGGGTCAAATTGAATTTCACTCAAAGTGAAAAGCAACCGAAATGAGAGTGGGATCAAGTTTGATAGATTATTGCGGAGTTTAATGGAATAATCAGCATTTATGGTTATGAAACAATCATAAATAATGGTGGATCTTGTTTGTGACTCTCAGTCTACCTTAATCAACAAATATTATCACCAAGTTTTATGTAAATTCAAAAATCTGTCAATGTTTCTGCTAGTGATCCGCCACTACACACCAGAATAGAGTATATAAAGTTGATATATATCTAACTTTATATATATCCAACTTTGTTCTTCTTGCCGCTTGCGTTGCTTTGCTTGTTTGGCTAAATTTTTTTCTTCTCCCAATATCTGACTTTCTATCAGCGTTTAAACTGTTCTCTGATATCTACGAACCAGACTCGTTCTTTCATATTATAATGAGTGTGACAAAATGTTTATATACCATTAAGTTCTTATTCACAAGAATTAATGGTCAAATTTGGCTCCAATTTCACCGTATATTCAAAGTTTGACACATTTTCCCCAAAAATAATAATTAACTTAATTAAGAGAAAGAAGTAATAAAATATCTTATATGAACTGAAGTCATGTTGTGTTATGTGAAGTGAATTTATAATAATAATAATAATAATAATAATTTTGAAATTCTTTAATACCATATAAGTATTGATAACTTGTATGGAAATAGCAAATAATGTATAGTTCAAAGCAAATAAATTGTTTCTTTTGTGAGCTAATTATACTGATAATGAGTGTCTATGAAGTGCTGCCCTTTGACAGCGATGGTGACAATAACCGTAATCTTTCTCCACGACTAGTTAATACTAAATATGGTTCATTGAGAGGAACTATTGTTACGTTATCATCAATTCAGACATCTTCATCTCAATCATTACCATCTATTGAGGCTTATTTAGGTTTGTCATTAGTTTTGATTTGTTTAAATATGTTGAAACGCGTGAAATATGCGCTAACTTCATATGATATCGAGTTTTATTTCCTATTCTTCTCTTCTTTTCAAATAATATTTTCTTTTTTACTTATTTATCAAAATTTTCAACCAATTCGTTGAATGAAAAATTCTTTCAAAGAATAAATATTTGCTTGGATTTGTCATATGTTTTGTAATTTTTATAAGTTGTTGATGAAAAACGAAATAAATTGACCAAATTATTTCATAGAATGTTATGTAATGAGTAACTAGAATGTTGAAGCTGAAAATTAGGACTACTTATCTTTGAATTAGCACTATTGACATGTAACTGATATAATTAACGTATAATTGATATATATACCTAATATATAATTGACATATAACTGGTATACATGAATGTTCGTAGTATTCTCTATACTCCATAGCTGTTGCCATTAAGGAATTAACTATTTAGGTACCATTAGTAACTTATTAATGATCATAAAAATAACTTCACTTTTTCATAACTTTATTAAAATATCATTTCTGCTTTTTAATGACATTTAAATTCAATTTTCAAGTTTAGCAAAGTCTAACTAGGTTTTTCAAAAACTGTTTAATGACTATACTAATGATTATGTGAGTGCGTAAAAGAGCAAGAATTCACTTAAATCAATTATCAAAAATGTCAAATTTAATGATAATAATCATCAAAGATTTACAATAATTAGAATTTTGAAAAATTTCACTTTGGTCCATCATCAAAATGAACAAATTACATAATCAATAATTACAAAAATTAAATGATTATTGTGATCATTGAACAAGTAGAAAATTCATATTTTTGGATCGTTTCGACATGAATTTACTAAAAAGTATTATTTAATAAAAGCTGATTTATGTAAGATTTGAGCAAAATAAAATTCAAGATAAATAATAGCAAATGCATTCTTTCCAGTCTATGCTCACAAATAGAAAAAATAAAGGCTAAGCTTTTTTCAATTTCCTTGAGAGCTAATACAGATAATGCATTTTCTTCTACTTATATGAAAATCTATCTTTCAAACGATAATTGCAAACCATTTTAATTAATTAACCCATTTAATTAAGTGGTTTTTACGAACTTTTTTCAAACACAACATTCATAATGATCTGACAGTCAATGCCTGCTTTTAATTTTTTGCTTAAATCGAGTAATTAGAAAGAGAGAGAGAGAGAGAGAGAGAGAGAGAGAGAGATTTGAGTTTCTTTACTTAATTAATTACCAATCATTTAGGAGTTCCATACGCGACACCACCGGTCGGTTCGCTGAGATTTATGCCACCCGTCACACCAACCCATTGGAGAGGCACTCGTCTCGCTAACAAACTCTCACCTGTTTGTCCCCAACGCATACCCTTCTCGTCACTTATTATGAACAATTCGAGCGAAGCGCTCAAACGAATGCCTTTACAAAGGCTTGAATACATGCGGAAATTAATACCCTTGCTCAACAATCAGAGTGAAGACTGTCTGTATCTAAACATATTCACACCAATTGTAAATCAAATTCCTGGCTCACAATCAGGTAATAAAAGATTTTATTATCGGAAATTTTTTCATAAAATCTTATTCGAAATCTAATAACTCGTATTTTGCGATTTTTTGCGCGATTTGACAAATATTTGGCTCAGTTTCTATTCACTAATGGCTTCGATAACATATATTATCGTAGCCTTTATTACAGTTGAATAAATATTGTTTTTCTCAACTAAAATAATAACGTAGCACATTTTGACTTTTGTTATTATTATTTCAGACAATATCATGAATTTTTATTCGTTTTTATTTCTTTCTTTATTATTTCAATGAGATTTTTTGCTGATACGAAAAAAATTCTGTTTGAATATTGCATTTAACATAAACCTCTTTTACTTTTCAATACTTATTACATGCGAATCATAGCGTAAAGTATTCCTCGCCATTGAACATTAACTCAAGAAGTCATTTGTACATAATTGCCAAAACTCGAGAGTAAATTACTTGAAAAAATTGGAGAATAGCGTGCTCTCAACTTATTTTTCCATAAATTATTATTTTTTGCTAAAATTCAAACAACTCAGGGGTTCTGTTAGGTTTCCGGCAAACCCTTTAAATTGATAGTAAAATTAGTGGTTTTTGACATGAAAGCTGCAAAAAATCTCTTTCTTCAGATTATTTATAGCGCAAACAATAAGCCAGTATTTTATACGCCCATAGGTATGATATAAATTCAATCGAACTTTAAATCTATCGAAGTCTTGTAAGAAAGCTATTCTTTAAGCCCCTGAAAGAACACTTTCTTATATTGCAATAGTGTGTGACATTACATACATATTTTTGTGAAACTTTTTCCTTATTTTCTTTTCTAAGTATTCGTAGGAGTCACACCATACTATGAAAATAGAGTGTTCAAGCATAATATTTTGTTCAAATATATACTATTATTAAGTCAATTTTAAAGTGAAAAAATGTCTATTTAAAAATTAAAGATTTTATTCATAATTATACTTTTGATTAAATTAATTTCTTTTATGTTCGATTCTACAGAGCTTTTCTTATTGTACGCCGTGTATAAAAATACAGTAAAAACTATGAAATGGCAAACTTTATAAACAGTGATAATCATAATGTTGACTATTGCACACGTGTTTGTTTTGCTTATTGCACTCTTTACTCTTATTATAGTAGTTTACTTATACTTTTAATTGAAGGAAAACTACCAATCAGAAAGCTTCAAATAGCTAGTAATGTGGGGCACAATAAGAAGAGCTCTGTATTTTTCTTATCTGAAGAAATAAAAAACTTCTGTATAAAGAAAATTTCTGTTAAAATCAGTAGGGAAGCAGAAAAATTTGGAGTGGGGTTGTACAAAGTCTGAGATTTAGAGTGCAGGTTACGGACCATGTTGATTTTGATCGAATACGTACTTTCTGATTAAAAAATATTATGCCAGTAGTTTTAAACTTGAATTAAAATTTATTTTTACTTTATTTTTACTTTATTTCGCAGCAATTAGTACAACAAACAAAGAAAATTTCAAATATAAAACTCTTTGCATTAATTTGAAGAGAGATTTGAACCGAAGCACCAGAAAGTCCCTGGCTGGTTTTGCCACTGATTAAGACAAACAAGTTCGTAATCTCTAACAATCAATCATTAATGTAATCAACAAATTCAAATCAAATTACTTCAAACTTTTCCACTTAACTGTATTAAAAGAATGATTTGAATTATGAATGAAATTACAAAATTGAGCAGTGATTATTTCATACAAATTATTGAGATAAGTTAAGATTTATACTGATTTGTTTATCTTAGTGATACAATTTCGAAACTATTGAAAAAAATAATTTGACTTATCTGATGGAAACTAATCATTAAATCTAGACTAGAGATGTTTTGTCACTGTTAAGCCTTTTGTAATAGAAGTCTACACCTTTTACAATGCTATCTTTGCAAATCTCCTTTTAGTTCTTCTACTCTATAGTCTTTCAATCGAAACCAGTGTTGACAATCTTTCATTCTTGAGTGTTTTCTCAGTGTTTTTCTTGTCAAAGATCTCAGTTGTTATCTCATGGGCAATTTTTTAGCGCATAATAAAGTTTTGTAATTGAGAAGTTAATTTGAACAAAAATCAATATGAGAGCTAAAAGAAACAACTTTAAAAGGATTATTGATTAGTTCCTGAGAAAGTTTCAATTATACACAAAATCATTTATTCTGTTGTTCTAATAAAATGTTTATTTTGTTTTTAACTCAAACCTATCCCTATTGTCTCCCAAACAAATGAATAATTTGGCGGCAATTCTTCCAGACATATAAATAGTTTGTTTATATAGTAAATGAATGTCTGAAAGCATTGACAGATTGTTCTGATAAAAGAGTATCTTTTACAACATTACAAAACATTTGGTGTGGTCGCAGTCTCATAATTAGCCCCTAATTCTCCTCAACAATCGATCTAATCATTAATAATGTTGAGAAGAAAAGAAAAATACCTGTTTTTATATTATTACGAGTTTTGCACAAATTTCTTTTCTTTTATTCCATTAAAACTTTCTGTGAAGTAACAATAAATTATTCATTTAAAAAGAATTGCCTGAACGTTAAATTTTATTTCATTAACTTGTATGTCATGTTAGTTTCGTTAATCTCTTTTATATTGCTTTTTGGGACCAAACTTTTTAAGTCGGAATGTCAGGATATAATTTAAAAGTATACTAGCTAAAACAGTGATAGCAGGTAGCAGCCAGAAAAACATAGCTGCTATACCGGCCACCCTATGATTTACATTGATTTGCTGTCAAATTTATTTGTAATTTGCTTTTCCATCTATATTCAATATGAAATAGTTCTATTGATTTCGAATGTAATATTGAAAAATGAAAAGCGTGATAACTCTATTATTCTGGTTGCTACCGAGAATTATTGGTTTATTTAGTGTAATTTCATTCTAATTTCTTTATGTTCTTGAGCACTTTCTTTGAATGTCAAATGAACATCGAATGCATATCGAAAACAATGTTCATTTTGAATTAACTGAAAATATGACATAATCTCATCTTAATATGAACTTTAAATTTGGAGAGAGAGTGACTTGATTATTCAAAAATATTGCAAAGTATAATAAAAAAAAGAATAACAGAACTTTTGCTGTTTGAAGTGCTTCCAAAGTGAATAGACGTGAGAAACATAAAACACAAAACAAAACACACACCTAATCGGAAGAAATGAAAAAGATCGAAAGCGTCGCTAAAATGAGTTCATTTATCTTAAGAGCACGTATTCTAAAATTTATTAAATTTTAATGAAATTGTTGAATCTTTGTTTCAGTTACATTTGTTGTAACGCTTTAAGGAGGAACAGAAGTTTTAAAACAACTTAACTCAATAAATTGCGTAAAGCTCTCTATTAGAGCTCAAAGCTTCTGTAATCACTAAAATTATTACTTTTGAAGTCTATGTGTTATAATCCTTTAGAAAAACTATATTTTCAAACACATCAATAGATAAAGAATTGCCATTTATCAGAAACAGAAAATATTTCAAACAGAACAGCATTATATAAATATTGAAATTTTTACTCATTTGAGAAATTTTATTCATGAATCAGATAAAAATTTTCGCTCGTATTATATCAAGAAATTTGATGCAAACCAAAGAAATTCATGCATTTGCATAACGTATTCGTATTGAAGGTTTTATCATAAGATATCGTTAAGAATGATGTTCACGCTCGGAGCTCAAGTTCGCGCTCACAATCAGAACGTCAAACGTTCGGTATGGTGAATTTTATCGATCATTTACGCTTATTTTTCCCTGGGTGGGTAAATTTTCCATTAAACAAGATATAACTAGTAGTTATGGCTATAATAATTTATCGATACAGTTTATTTAAGCTATGACTTGCGCGAATTCTATATTTAAATTTTACAAATCTGAATAATATTTACGATTTTATAGTATATACTCTTGTTTGAATAAAAGTAATTTAGTTTCGAAGTTTTCTATCAAATCAAACTAATGACTCAAACTTGGGGCCCATACACAGGTATGATGAGCTCGCTCTCGAAAACTTTGAGGCGCCCGATGCTCGTACTCACTACCTCGCGTGAGCGACTTGAGACTTGAGTCGAGACTGGTGATTACGCGTAAATTGTTAATTGATTTACAACAATTTGCTTTATTGTCGATCTTTGGCACGTTTAATTAAAGGAAACACATTAACAAAAGAAAATGATTGGACCAAATCATGAGTAAACTAACGATAAAATGGGCTTTGCTTGCTGTGTAAACATTGACAAAATTCACTTATAGATCACATTTTATGGATTTATTTGGGATGTGTAAAAATATTCTTTTTATTATATTGTTTCCACAATATTCCCAAAAGTAAAGAAAAAATAGTTATTACTGTTAGGTCTAAGAAAAGATACTGTATTGTAAAGGAATTTTCCCATTAATGTTTTATAAGAGAAAGATAAGAAAATCAGATTAAAATTATAAATTTAAAAAGGCTCTAAAATAACTTTTTTTTTATAGAAAGTAATATAAAACAGTATAAATGTCAGGACAAATAATGGGATTTCGTTACGTATTTCTAACCGTAATATTGATACCGAACTAATGCAAGTACTGTAACCTTTTTTTACTATTGACGTATTTGTAGGAAATATAGGAGAGAGAGAGAGAGAGAGAGAGAGAGAGAGAGAGAGAGAGAGAGATCAAATAAAGTTATACTAGAATAAGAACATTGATATGGTATACAGTATTCATTGAAATGTGTGTTATATGCAATCTAAACGATGCGTCTCTACTCTGGCAAACAGTATTTTCTCTTCATTCTGATTGGGTTGCATTTACTATACTATAGATGAGTTTTGTTACTTTTGTGGTAAATCAAATATCTTTCTCCTTCGCTCTTTGACCAGATGTCACGTCACGAAACTTTTGAGTGGATCACGTCCCAACACTTACTTTTAATCATAAATCACGTTACGTGACATAGCAATCATTGCAATTATTTGCTTAAAACAATTTGTCAAATATTGATTGTGACGTGTCATAAAAAAAACGAATTGCTATTTAATTTGATAGATATTACATGTTTATCAAAAAATTCAACTTTTTATTATGGCTGATAAGTTTAGTGGTGAAAAAATTTTGATTCAGTCAAATTGATTTGAATGATGGCTCAGCCAGAGGAGTCGAGTGCGCCCAGCCACCCCAACTTAAATCTCCCACTAACTTGATGTGGAAAACGTATATTATTTGAATATGAAATTTTGTTAATTTGTAATAATAATTGCTATAAAATAAAGTAAAAATAAGTTTGAATTCAAGTCTAAAGCCATTGAACGAAGGCTGTAATCAGAAAGTGTACATTGAGTTAAAATCAATACTGTATGATTTGTGTAGTCTGCTCAAAATTTGTGGCTTCTCTACCGGATTTGCAACCAAAAATTGAGAATATAACTAGAATATTTGCATTATAAGTAATGCATTTCTTGACTATCGAAAGAAAAATGATCTGATTTTACGGTCTTTAATCTAAGATGTAAGTTGCCTCATCTTGTTTTATGAACAGACAATGCATTCAATTTAGTTTGACTCAATACAAGACTTCTATAAGAAGTTTCACGGACCATCAACTATTGGTATAGAGATGCCAAATAGTATAATGTAATGACTCATTAATATTCGCTACAATATTTGTAAGTCTTTTATTTCGAGTCATTTCATTCAAATTTGATGTCATCTTAAAGATGAAAAACCAATTTATTGTTGTTGATAATTATAAAAATAATTGATTTGATTTTGAATTTCTATTTAGGCTTTAAACAAATTGATAGTCAATCAAATAGACCATAAACTTATAATTTTGCTGAATCTGGTTTTCAATCATATTCATGTCCTATAAAAACGTGATCAATTCCGATAATCAGTTTTACACTTAATAGGATAAAATATCTATTGAACTGAAAGTGGTTTATAATGAACATATGTATAGCGATACCCGCTTATATCGAATGCTTTCGACTGTATCGGGTTTGCTATAAACAGATTAGAGTGTATCTTAATATCATCAAATGCAATAGTTAGATTAATACTCTACTAGAAGACATACCTGTATTTGTATAACAAAATTAGTTGAATTTTAATTAGATTACACGCATAAAAAATGTTTATATGAAGTATCTATTAATATAAATTCTTCAAATAATTATCTTTTACTAGAGGGAATGTTGCTCTATTGAAATTCTCCAGTATTTAAGAATTTGTTCAGATTCCTCAGTATTTAAGAATTTTTTCATCAACTATTACACTTGACTTCAAACCAATTTTCCAATCATAAACAGTTTACATGAAATTAAATTTCAGAGTTTAAAGTAATTGGAGAAGTTTTTCAGGCTAAAAACATTATTTTAATAGTCTGATAATTTTTAACAGTTCACTGATTTTATTGATCTGACAAAAACTCAGTATAAGATATTCTTTTCTGTTCAAATTCAGGGACTGATGGTTGAAAAGGTTGAAAATTCATCTTTAATAGTATTTGTTGAAAATATTTTAATATTGAATAATGACGGATTGATTAGAAGTTTACGGCAATAATTGATCTAAAAAAGTAAATGTGTTTTCTTCTAAACCTAATCAATAGCTTATTGAAATAGTTCTAAAACTAAGATTGAAGAATACTTTTGAGCATCAAAAGTGAACCTTATTATGTTGTTTAGGCTCAAATGATAGATCTGCAAAAGCGATTTTTCCAATTGGGATCTCTTTTGAAATCCTGTTATGTTTTGTTTCCAATAAATGTCATTTAACTCAAGTTTAAAAGATTAAATGATACTTCACTTTTAAATCGTATTATAAATTATTTGTGTAAAATTTATTGTCTTTTTCACTGCTACTTTTGGTCAGTTGTCTTAACATCTCTTTCGAATCATTTGAAGTGAAGGATTGGGTCGAAAGTATTTAACTCGTGGCAAAAATAGACTTATTTGAGGGGAGAGTCTTATAAAACTTGAACAGTTCGATATTTGGTTTGAAAAGCAGAGGTCAAGATAGTTTGAAAGCGTGACACTAGGATTAAAATGTTAGAAAATCAATCGAAAAACTTGACAAATGGCCAGTTTGAATGGAATGGTTATCATAGGTTTTACTGATATGAGAGTATAATAGAATATCGAACTAGAAATAAAAAACGATGTCTAGCTAAATTCAACTAGATTCCTAGCTGAATTCAACGAAAATTTCTAGCTAAACTCAACTAGGTTCCTAGCTAAATTTAACAAAAGTTTCTAGCTAAATTCAACAAAATTTCTCACATAAAGCGTAGCGTGTCTTCAATACGCTACTGTTTAGCGTCAGATAACTCCTCTATTGTCAACAACTAATTAAGTTTGCTCATTCAAAAAAATAGACTCGTTTTTCCTAATAATTAAATTTTCATTTGTTTTATTTATAAGAGAAATAGCGTTCATGTTCTCAATACTTGAATTTAAAGTTTGAAGTGATTGTTAGCTGAACACATGCACTCTTTGTATAGAGGCATTGAGATACTTGACTTGACGACTGCAACTAAGGAAGAACTAATGACTTCTCTCTTACAGACCTTTTAGGCTCAAATCCATATAACAGTTAATATATACCTTTATATGACTATAAGAAATGGTTATCGCTATTGCTTATAGAGCTTTAATTAGTGATCGTATAGGATGTCTTAGATTCCGGTGATTCTGGTGATTCTGGCGATTCTGGCGATTCTTATGATTTATCAAAAGAAAAATAATATTTTCTGTTCAATTCAATTTTCGAAAGATGGATAGAGAGAAAAAGATTCCTACGAGTTGTATTTCATTGAATCATTAGATGGAATTACATTTTGAAATACTAACTCTAAATCTTTTCAATTGAATCACATTTTTATATTTATTACTGAAAAAACTATTTTAGATGAGCTTATGCTCGAAAAATAACAATAATAGCATTCGCAAGATTTGAGTTCAAACTCTCTAAATAGTATGGAACATGTTCTGCTTTTGCGATTAAATCCTTTAAATGTGAAGCCGATATAGAAGAAAAACTATTTTTTGAATATTCACTAAAGTCCTTGCGATTTAAGCCTAGAGTGAATGACCAGCTCCAATTCAAACTATTTCACTAACTAGTGTCACATACATTCGATATACCCACAGAAAAAGCTTTTATTGCTGTAACTTTTATGTTTGTATTCAAAGCTAGATCACAATAAATTTGTCTGCGTTTAAAATGTTTTTAATGACTTGCATTCCCAGCCTTATCTGGTATTTATTCATCTATCTTATTATAAGGCTGAGAAATTTTCTAAGAAAAGTAGAGCAAATTTGAGCATAGCTTTTACTTCATAAACACAGATATGCTTTTTAATAGTGGCTATGCTAGAAAATTTCGAGTGAGCAACACAAGTTGCAAATTCAAGTGGAGTACCAATCATGTTGAACTTGATTAAAACTTGTTGTGACGTAGTTCTAAATTTAAATTATTCAGTATTTTCACTTTATTTCGTAGTAATTAAAACAAATTAAGAAATCTTTCATATTCAAGAATACACAGATTTTCCCATCAGGCTAGCAATAGATTTTAGTTAGGGGGTACCTGTGCACCCTCAGCCCCTCTGGCTTTGCCATTAGTTTTAAAACTTGGCTATTCAATTATGTGACACTTTATAAAAATATTCCATTGGGAAAAACAATTTCAAAAATTTAATTATTAAATATTTTCATAATTGCTTGTCAGATTAGAAATTCGATCATCAAATTCATAATTCATTTTAATGAGGAAGTAATAGAGTGAAGAACCACATGATCTTAGAGACTGAACAAAGCAATGGGTTAACTAAATTTCAAATTCTTTAATCAAATAAATGCATTATAAATCGAGAACCTATTATCAATGGATTACTGCTTTGTCTCGGATGATCTTTTATTTTAATTGGATTTTTGAAATAAAATGAAGTTTGTGAGTAAGATTTGTTCTTAGGCTAAAACATATCTCATTTAGTTAGAAGAAAACGAAGAGAGGGAAAATAAAATATTTGCGTGTAGTATGCGGTACCTGAACTCTTGATGTATATTTTATGTACAGAATTTATTTTTGATAAGAACTTGCTGCATTCCCAAGGCTTTAGGGAAACTTTCGATTATGTTCAAATTTTTATTATATACTTTTTAGTAAAATTAATACAACATTTGTGAATAATATTGATCAATAAAATTATTATGCTCACATTTAAGATAACTGTTCCCTTATAAGTTTAATGAATACATGAATGTACTCTGTGTGAAGATAACGAGCAATTTATATAAATGGATCAGTTATGCAGACAATCGCGAATAAAGTTATTACTCGTCATTTAGAAACTCTGTACCAAAATCCTGGCCCATAATTCGCTATTACAACAATAATGCTTTGTAGTCAGAATCTTTTCAATAAAAATGCCATTATTCTTATTCTCAAAACAGTCAAATTTAGTGCAATCTAAAACCTAGTCAAAATTAAATCTGAATATAATCGACATCAATTGTGATAATAGATCAACAGCAAATTAAGAAGCTATTATTATGTTAATTTCATATTGTTATAGTATAACAGCTTTATTAAAGTCACAAAATTTTAGGTGATAGGGCATAGAGTTGGATTTAATGTTAGAATTGATCAAAATTAGTATCAATGTCATTATGGTTTGACCCAGTTATAAGAAAATTCTAATGTTCTCGCTTAACTTTTTTTTAGAAAAGATATAAGCTTTTCTTCCTGTCAAATCGTACTTGACCTGAGCTTTTGATTTAAGTTTAGGGGACCTGAGCCCTCTTGGCTTCTATGGCTTCGTTCTTATATAACAGAACTTCAATTTTCAAGTACCTCAGATAAAATAAAGACATTTAAGTAGAATAATATCTAGACATTGGTTTTTTCAAATAGTTTTGTATGATTGGCGAAAGTTTAACTTTTAAATGACAACAATTTATGCTTTTGCTGCATAGAATTTATGCAAAATTTCTTTATGCCGTCAAATCTATGGCAGTGTTTGTTTTTATAAGTAGAAACATTTATATTAAACTCATATTTTAGCTAAAACTTAAGTGCTTTTAGGCCTTTGATTATAGAAAAACACAATTTTGTGTTAAATTAAGCAGATGTTTATGTTCGCAAAATTGAACTCAAAGATTATAATTTAAATGATTGCTGTTTCACTTTAAACAAAACCCCACTCATGCCGAAGAAAAAAGCATACAATTGGTTGTCACTCGCCATTAAAGCTTTTAATGCCAACAAACGTCATTTTCTGTCATAAATGTATTTCTCTTCAAAAGCACTTCTGCTTTATGTCACAAATACTCCATATAACACAACCTAATTTTAAATACACATAATTCCGATTATTATTTCATAATTTAGTCCAAAATTCAGAATGAGTTCAATGCATTCTTCGAATAGTAATGAGTCATAACGTCTGAATTTTGTTCAGCCAAAAGCTGTCGAAAAATAGAAAAAATTGATAAAAAAATAGAAAAACTTCATAAAAAAATATAAAACTTTATAAATAATAGTACAATGAATGATGATTGAATTCGATGGTCTTTTTAAGACTCAAATTCAATTGGCATCATTTGGACACTACTGTATTTCATAGTTAGCTTTTGATTGAACTGTTATGACCAGTTGGCAGTCAAAAGTGATGATAATGATGATGGCTATGAGTAGTGATGGTTATGATGTGCTCCACTATTCATTACCCGTGCGATTGTGAGACTGCAAACAAACTTATCATCTTTGAGACCGCAAGAATGGTAACGAAATGACTGCAACACAAAACACAGCTTTCCCTCACTCTCCTCTCTCTCCCTCTCTCTCCCTCTCTCCCTCTTCCTCACTATTCCTATAAAAGATTCAATACAGACCTTAATATAACTTATTATATTTCCCGTTTAGCCTAAGTTTATTTGAAGCTCTTATCTCGATAGATATTTGAAAAAAAAGTCAGACATCCATTTTTTGTACTCACTCTCGAGGCTATTATAAATTGGAATAAGTTTTGACTGAAACTCCAGAATTTAGACTTTCAGAATTCAATCGTCAATACATTATAATATCTCTCGAACTTACCTCTACTTTTAAATCTATATTTCATACTTGCATTCATTTCACGATTGATTTTCGATAAGAACTTTGAATTTTGTCTTATAATAAATTTTTCGCCTACTCTTTCGGAACGAATTCTTCAGCTAAAACTAAATTCGTGCATTCATTTCAAATATTGATTCTATGACTTGTTCATTGCGAGAACTGTTATAAATCTCTAATATATTTTCATTTTTGTTGAATTTATTTTAATTTATTGCTCGTATTTTGATAACATACTGAGTTTCAGAAATGATCACTACATTAATGATCGATCTATTGATGTGTTTCTGACAGATCCAGATATTTTACATGACATCAGATCCTTTTGGGAACGAGAGAATACTTATAGACATGTAATCACATGAGATTGGTTTCAACTAATTCATATCGGTTTTGATTGAAATGATCTTTAGGCTTGTATTTACTATTTGTAGATGTTGAATATCCTTTGCATACTTACAAATTTGCATAATTGATATTTAGGTCATTACTACTGAAATAATTTGCATAAATATTTCATTATTTATTTAATCTGCATAATTAATACAATTCATGCTATCGTTCAAGTATCAGAGTACCGATTTTGCAATAGGATGATCAAAGACTTGTATTTGTGGATCTGTAGGCTCTCTAATGAAATTGGTTGTGATGGTTGTTGAACTCACAATAATAATAGCCTAATTAATAGGAAAATATTGTAAGACATGACATCTTTGATTTAATTTATTTGGAGATACTCTGACTGTCCAAATAATCTGAACTCTCGGACTTTATTTGACAAATAGAAGTCATGCCTTCGAGGACCAGAAAACTTGATTGATCACTGACTAGATTACATGCTTGACGACCCGATCACCTAAACTGTTTTGACGACTCCAAAAACGTTATACTCTATGATTTGATGAACAATACTGCTTAAAGATATAATTCTGATCGATTAAATTCTTATTTAAAAGTTCTTATTAACAGATATTCAAGTTTTTTAGCCATACTTTTAGGCACATTTTTCATCTAACATGAAATTATAAATTTATAAATGGCTTAATTATTTATCATATCTTTGTAGTTAAGTGAAGATCTTTAGTATACCTTCTGGATCCTTAGAAAGGTTTTATCTTAAGGCATTTCCCAAGGTGATTAAAGCGTTTGACAAAATGTTAGCTCCTATTTATTACTTATTCAGGTATGAAATATGAGATCTGAATATTTTGCCTATAGTTCGAATGCAATCCATCAGAAAAAGATTATACTTATGCAAAACAAAACAAGTTTGGCAAAAAAGTGTAAAAATGTATCTCACGAGTATTTGAAAGTATTCAACTTTTAGTACTTAAAGCATTTTTCTTTTGATTTTTAAAAAACATTTTTACGGATAATTTTTACAAAAAAAAGTTTTTACAATCTAAAAAAATTCGACTGTCATTGATTTGGTAACAAATAGTAAGATTGAATGCTATAGTAATAGCAATTATATTACTGCTCCAGAAAATCAAATTTTTTTCCTTCTTAAAGAACTTCTTTTCGATTAGGATAAAAAAATTGATGTGATTACTGTTGTAGCTGTAGTCTTGATTGTGCCAAAAGATGACATGTTTTCTCACTTTTCGTGTGTAGTATATTTTCTGCTCTTACATTTAGTTATCCATTGATTGGCCAAATTGTGTCTATTATTAAAAGTAAAGCTCATTTCATGAAAAACTGACATAACTATAAAAATAAGAGACTCTTCATATCAGTAGTTGTGCTATACTTTGGTAGCCTATTTGCCCAATTCGTTTATGAGTGCACTAAAATACGAAATCAATCAGAAATAGAATGGCAACACACAAATATAACATGTGATAAAAAGTCAATTCATTAATAGCATTCTATCAGCTAAAGTTTCTTTTTTCTCATTTTCTATCAACATCTACTCGACGCTTCTTACGGGCTAGCCATAGAAATACTGTTGCAATATTTTTTCGATCATATAAAGTTTAGTGGATTATAGAGGGAGATGGGAAGGGAAGGCATGGGGAGAGGGAACGGCAGAGGGAACGAGAGAGAGAGAGAGAGAGAGAGAGAGAGAGAGAGAGAGAGAGATATATGATAACAATAAAGTAAAGAAGGTCGATCATTTTGATGCCTTCCACACTTACAATCGATTCTTTTTTCGCTACTTTCATAGATACAGTCGAACTATACTTCTACTGAACTCGATGCAAATAATATATAAACTAATCATTTTGCTAGTCTTTTTAATTGTATCGAGAAGTTGACGACTTTTAAGATGTGAAAAATGATTGATTTGAAATTTGAAACCAGTATTTAATAGTGATATTGTATTTGTTTAGTTAGAATTTATTTATTTTGTTTAGCTCTGGACTTGAATCGTATACAGTTTGAATTCTGTAAAGCTTTATGTTTGAGCATAGAATTGAGTTCATGACCATTCTATGGCTAACATAGATATCACTGAGAATTATTGCTGCCAAAGGAAAACAACTATTTGTACAAAGATATTCTTTTTCAAGAACGAACAAAGACATTCGATACCATCAACTCATAGTATTGGAAACTTTCAAGCAAAATGATCAATAACTTTTGTTTGCAAATAGTTGTTTCTTATTCTCTTATTTTCAAATTGAATTTAGCTTAAAATATACATATATTGTTAACTAAACTTAATTAAGTATTTTTCCATTTACGAGAAAACCTTATCTTATAGTCAACTTTAAGATAGCATCAAATTCTCTCTAGACATCAATATTGAACATAACTTTTATGGAAGAAAATGCAATATTTTTAATATAATGAGCGATTTATTATGAAATGAACGTATTTATAGCAAAAATGTTAACTTACACTTTTTATTACTCAAATAAAGTTATACTTTTTATGGCTGTAATTTGTTCGTCTTTTCAATAGTTGCTTTGCAATTTTTTTAATCAGACCAATAGTTCATTTCTCGACAAATTTATTTTTTTCATAGTTTCATTTCTATCTCAGGAGTAACTAATGCTCGTAATCGAAGAGAAAATAGAAGTTCCAGTTTTTTCTGCCATAAAAGTTTCTCTCTCTTAATTTTACAAAAGTCGTAAGTCGTAGCTCTGATCAAATTATCGTTCATTCAATACTTGTAAATATTTTGCAAGTTTGTGCTGTAAAAAGGCTTCTGAAATAAGCGAACTACTTCTCCAGCAATTGTTGGTTCAAAATTTCACTCGTTATTCATTAATTCCAATGAATTTCTAGAATTTCAAATATGTTCAATTGATGCGTAAAAATTCATTATTTTAAGATTCTTTGAATTGCATTCAGTTGTATTAATCATAATTAGCTGAGCTTTTGTTAGCGAATGTTTCAAACAAGATTTTACAGTTGAGAACTTAATAGTCGTTGATGGCAACAAGAAAAAAACGGTTGCTATATCAACCTGTCTATTACACGCATGGATTCGTTGGTAAATTTGATTTTAGATTTGTTTTGATTACCATATTGAATATTCCATAAGTTTGTTAACATGTTTAATACTGTGGTTTGATGGAAAGCACGCCATCACAACTTATTACTTCTGGTTGCTATCAACGATTATTAAGCTTTTGCGTGCAAGTCGGGTGTAATTCAAATCACAATTTGTTATGAATATTTCTAAAACAATTATCAAATAACATATACTTTTAATTAGTATGTTTACCTGCAATAATAGACTTTAGAAAATTTTCTCTAAATATAATTTAAGGTTTGAATGAGTTCATTGACTCCAACTTTTGATTCTTTCAATACTTCGTTGTGATTACAACAATAGATTTCAAGTTATGAAAGCTTACAAAAGACTATCGAAATAAAGGCAAATTATTGAAAAGTTTGAAGAAAGAAACCTTAAGAAAAGCGTACATTTGTTTTAGTTATTTTTACAGATTTTCACAAAACAAGTGCCATATTTGGTTTGATTTATTATAACTAAGGTTCCAGAAATGGATAATTTAAATAAGATAGTGAATCAAAAGTAACTATTAGCCCAAGTTATGGAACGATAAATAATATTAGCTTTAAATGTGGATTCTTATGTAATACAAAGTTAAATTATTACATGAATATTCATGTGAAGAACTTTCACAAATTGGTCTATCAATCATTTTGAGATATGAATAACCGCATATCTCATGCCAGAGAATATTATCTATACATATGAATTCTTATCATAATTCACATAAACATTCACTTAATTACGTAGAACTAGATGTAAATTTACTTAATTAAAAACAGCTTTAGTTTAAGTCAGATTCAAATTAGTGACTATAGCGTGAAACAAAATAAGGTTGAGTTTTATATTTTGAGAATTGGTAACAATTTAAAGAAAAAGTCAGCGTGAGAAGAGGCAGTTCCTTAAGAATAAAGTTCTAAAATATTCATTAACTTATATCTCGTGCCTAATAAGATCTCAGTAGAAAAGAGCTTTTTATAATTAAACTAGATATTAAGCTAAACAATATTTTTGAAAGAAAATTTTTCAATTAATTCCAGTTTAAGGGTGACAATAGAGTATAACAAAAGATAACTTATTGTGCAGTAGCAGTGATAATTGGTTGCTTTGGAGGAAAAGAGAGCTTTAGTTATTGTAATGAATCAGAAACTAAGTTATGAACATTGCGTGACTATAAACTTTAGATGATATTACATGCCTAGTACCGTATTACTTGCTTTTAAATACGAGATATCAGAAAAATCGAAACTAATTTCCTAATAATTTTCTAAACTATATAAGAATTTGATTTTTCTAAACGCTCAAAATTTCGTAGAAGACCAGATTTAGATAAATTAGATTAATATAAAGATAACTTTGATTTGCAAGAGGGACTCGAAAAAAGGAAATTAGAAAATAAAAATGACGCTTGAGTTGTGTGACTAATTAAACATACGATAATCAAACATTAGCATCCCTTGCAATCAGTGTGACACAGAAGTACTGAACTGATAATAGGTTTCGAGATCGTCTAATAGGGTACATAAATAAGTGAAGTTCATTTCCACAAATTAAATCCGAGCCCATATACGAAACATCTGAATGTTGAGGATATTATCGATCGGTATCGAATCAATTGACTGCAGACGTATATACTCGAAGAGGCGGCTGAATTTTGTTCTTATGCCTAACTTTTTATTTGTTATTCTTGAGTTTTGAGAATAAAATTGAGAAATAGTAAAGTTAATTACGGGCTCTCTCTTGTAAATTCTCTACCCAATCGGTATTTCTCTATTTATATTTGGTCGAAAAATGTTTGGTTGGTATGAAACCAGACGTGATATGAATCAAGAAGAAGCAATCATTTATGGAATATATAGTTTAAAAGAGATGAGGTTTGGCTGGCAGAATTTGGCACAATTTATCTGGTTATGGATGGTATGCAGAAATAACTTTTAAGGTTATTCTACTATCGAATTTGACTTCTTGTTTACACTATTCATTTTGGGAATATAAACCAAAAATTTGCTCTTCTTTTCCACCATATTCATCGTTGAACAAGTTTTATTTCTCCTTCCGATCAATCCTATTATATTTATTGTCTGTTTTTGCAATGCAAACTTTTCAAGAATAGAATATAATAAAATCGATAGGTTTCAGATTAACTAGAAATAGGAGCTTTTTATGAGAGTTTAGAAGTTCGGTATTTAGATACTCGCTTTAATAATCAAGTTCGGTATTTATATACTCGCTTTAATAATCAAGTTCGGTATTTAGATACTCGCTTTAATAATCAAGTTCAGTATTTAGATACTCGCTTCAATAATGAAGTTCAGTATCTAGATACTCGCTTTAATAATCAAGTTCATTATTTAGATACCCACTTTAATAATGAAGTTCAGTATTTATATACTCACTTTAATAATGGAAAAGTCTACAAATAGGGAACACAATAAGGAAATGTAAGCAATACATACATTAAAGTTAACTACACAAGTATTTACTTATAAATATTAATATAAGTTATACTAAGAAAAAGCTGTTCCTGTATTAACAAATGAACAGTTTTTCAAGCAATTCTTTGTATGTCTAAGTCTGCTGATAGTTATACTGATAGTTTGCCTGCAATTTATTACCCAATGAATCAATTTCCTCATCTCGTATGTGCCACCAGAAAATACCTTAGTTTTGTTTACATTAGTTGCTCACTCGTCAGCTCCATTTGTTTCTATTGACACAAACTTTTACTTCAGGCTTCATCTCTTCAACACTCGATTCTCACTATTCAAAACATAGCTTTGATCAATGCTCCAGAATTGCTCAATCAATACTTATTTACGCTTTGATTTACTGTCAGAGTGACTCAATTGGAATATATTTAAGATAATATTGAACTTACAAATAATTATATATAAAATGGTGAGTCTTCACTGCAATTGTACAGTGCGAAAATTAAATAATACATGAGTTGAAGCTTCACCAGAATGCAAATGAATATTAAGTAAAGGAATGATAGGACTTATCTTTGACAGCGTATTATTAATATGCTTATAAGGGAAAGAAATATCGCGGGAATAAATGATATGAGTATAAGGGATAAAGTGAATAAAAGTTAGACTCTCAATCTAAAGCGAGCTTTTATCCATCAAATAGAGATTTGTATGTATAGATTGTATGCGACTCCAAATCTTATTATTCAATGTTTTTGTTGCGCCATAGCTTAAACTCTTTTAGTGCTACTTAAGAATACTAAATGCACTCACATTTTCCTGAATATATCCATCTCCATAATGGTCTCTCACAATAATTCTTCATTAATATATCATAAAATATCGATTTCTAAATCAATATAGTAAACCTTTTATTGGTTATATATGGCTTGATTCTAAAACTAAGTTTTTCATACAATTCTTTCTATGTATTCACATTATTAATGATTTGAGCTTTCAATAAAAATCTGATACTCCTATAATAAACTGAATACTGTGCATGAAAATTTGAGAATCAATGTTATTCAATTATATCTTAATGCTGAATAATTATGCTTTCGTATTTGAAGGTTTATGCTTTTTTATGCTTTTATGCTTTTAGCATAATTCTTCAGCTCTAGACCTTAATAACAGTTAAACTCTTGTGTATTTAAACTAAAATTTTACTTTGATTAATAACTTGCAAATTAGAAACAATTTGGTAATTAATCATATTTTTGCTGACTATTCATTTAATTGCATCTTAAGTTTTACTCATTTAAGCCATAATTATCGGTAATGGAAATTATTAGACCATATTAAGATTAGATCAATTAAAACTATCATTTATTCTCAAAATATGTCATGAATAACATGATAATTAATAGTTTTCTATTGGTGTTGAGCCTCAAACCTTTTATTCTTGCCTCGTACTTCAAACTGAGAATACTATCAATATATCACAACCATTACCACAATTATAAATGGAGTTCTCAGACACATTAATTCACTTTTGAAATAAATGTCCAGTTCATTTGGATGATTTTCTCAAATTATAGCCAAGTTCTCTTTTGAATTTACTTAGGTTAGTTTAGGTTAGGTTAGGAACGAGAGAGATTTAAAGTATTATAGAATCGGTTAGGAAAATTTGTATTATAATAATCTCAGTTCATTACTCCTTAGTTGTTGCAACTCATTTGATTTTCAATTGAATCACAACCTCTAATCTTCAAACTCAATCATTTTGTTAATTAACTTTATCTCAAGCTTAGCAGAAGTTGAAACTTCAAATAACAGATCATCGTAAACATAGAGCGCCTGTAAATAAGGAAAATCTCATTAAACTGAAACACTATTTCTAGTCTCTGAAGTAGGTTTAATTTGAGAATTTGATTTTTTCAAGTCTCTTCTTAAGTAGTTTTATTGCATCTACATATCAGATCAAAGTATCGATTGTACAAAAATATGCTTTTCTGCTGAGAATATTCTTATTAAGAATATTAAATCACGAATTCATAGGGAATCTGAAAATATACTCTAAAAAAGAACCTCAGAAATAAATCATTCATCTGCTCTTTTCACGATCCTCACAGATATTCTGATTTAATTTGAATATTAAAGAAATACATAAATTATATTCTCATAAATCTTAGATGACTGAATATTGTGTGAAAAATCAATATTTGAATAGTTGTCAAAAACAAAATTTTTTTTCATTTAATTCATGCAAAATAGCTGTAAACCAGAGATACTTCAACACTATTAGAAAGCTTTTGATTCAATTTCAGAAATTTAAACTTTTTATTTAACTTGACTCTCAAGTGAAAACCTTGAGTATAAGCTAATATGAATTTTGATTCATAATATCCGAGTTTTCTATTTACATAATGTAAAAATCTTTCAAACCTTAATGAGTATTGAAAAAGTTGGGTATTTTGCAGTTTAATCGCAAATTTGGCTTCAACTTCAATATAGAAACTTTTAACATTTTAAAAGCTTCATTCATTAAATATAAAAGCACTTCATATGAATTAAGCTCATTCACGCAGAATAAGTTCAAAATATGTTTGGCTCAAAATCTGCTAAAGAGTAAAGAATTAAATGACGACTACTTGTAATTCTTGAAAAAGCATTTTATTCCTGGATTTAATTATAAAATAAAATATTGAGCTTAAGCCAGCATTTGAAAACTGAATGAAATATAGGTTAGGTTTCAACCTATTTTAACAGTTGTGTAATATTTGAACTTCTATTGAGAAGCTTCATCAGACTTACAGCTGTTCTCAAACAGAAATCTCTAATCATGTCCTAATGATAGAAGAAGTCCTCGTTTTTTCTACTGATTTTCTTGACATTCGCTCTTATCTAAAGCTTTCAATGCACTGAATGTAATTAACTGCGACATGAAAGGGTAACTGAAAGGGTAACCTTTTCAGTGAAAAGTCGTGATACAAGACAACAAAAGGGTCAAAATTTCCACTCAATAGAAGGCTTGTGACCAAAATAAGTCTTTGAAAATTGTTCTTCTATGAGACTAGAAAACTAAATTAAATGCACTTAATCGATTTAAGTTGATTTCTAAAACATTGTTTAGCCATTAGTAATGACTGAAGCTGTTAAAACGCTATTTTCATGTCCATTTATCAATAATGAAAATATTATATTTTCCATCACTTTTCAGATCAACAACTCGACCAAATAGTGGCAAGAATGATAAATAAATATCAATCAAGTATTGTAACTATAAGTTATAGCACGAGATATAATAGTGTCGAGCCGATTTTGAACAAATTTCAGTTAAAGTAACTTTCTCACTCTCTCTCTCTCTCTCTCCTCTCTCTCTCTCTCTCTCTCCACATGAAAAGTGTTTTTTAGTATGAAAGCAGTCATTTCTATTTCCCAAGGAGCAACACATCCATAGAGAGCACACAATGTAGACCCAGTTGTCTATTGCTTTTATTGTAAACTTTTCTACCGTCCTGATCAATACAATATAGTTTTCATAGGATTTAGTGCAGATGACTCTATGGATTCATTAATATTAACTGTCATCAGACAGAATGTTGCCATTTATCCTGAGTTTGAGCAAAATATCACTGCTTGTCAATAAGTTAACGTCAGGAAAGAAGATAATATTCTGGAATCGATTTTTTGTATGCATAAGAAATGCATTGGGATTGTTGATAAAAAGAAAATATTCTCCTTTTCAAAACAGTTTATAAAATAGTCATCCTATCCTTACTATTACCGCTTCAATAGATATCTTCAACACTAAATTATTGGTTTTCCTTTCCAAATACCTTTTTTCATATCAATTTTATCTTATATTTTATTCACACTACTTTCAGTCACTGGTAATTTGTATTTTATATAGCTCATTCTCATTGCAATTATCATTGTTTTACTACCCACTCATTTCAAATTCACTCCGATTAGAATCTCAAAACTCAAATCAGATAATTATAATTATATTAATTTTTCGTTACAAGTTTACTCATTATCTGTCTGAGTGAGTTGTTATTTGAATTCCCTAAGAAATCATTTGCTGATAATCATATGTTTATTCTCATAATAAATTAATTGAAGGAAATTTGAGCATCAAATTTAGCAATAAAACTGGATATTAGAACTTGAAACATTGTCATTTAATGAGAATTTTTATGGTAAAGTTGTATTTATGTGATGAGGAAGAGTCAGTTGAGAAAAGACTACTTTGCGTGGGAGAAAGCAATCAAATTTTGGTCTTATAATCGGTAGTGTCTACAAGTGCCTGATTGGATGCTCAAATTAGCACTATTTCTCCACCCGCTCAGTTTGGCCATATTGTTACCACACTCTCCATTATAGCATTTACAACAATATTGGTTTAACAGACAAAAACAGAATCAATACTTAAAATGTGGTAAAAGATAGACTAAAAATTTTAGAATTCATTCAGCATTCTTTTAATACAATTGAAGGCCATCGAAAGCTACTAAATGATCTGATTGTGTTTATTTCGACAATAGACTGTTTTACTCAGAACTTAAACTCAATTTATAAACCTGTAATGACCGAAATTTTGCAACCCTTTACGTATATATTATTGATCGAAATAGCACTGCGCGTTATATGAGCAAACATTTAAATTCATTTCAATTTAGCCTTCTTGATGCTCTGAAAACTTTATGAATTTTTAAGTGTCGATATTTGCCAAATAAAGTACAGTAATTTCTTGTCTTAATCGGCTGTTCTGAGTTTCCGAAATCTACTTAATTGAAAAACTCATAAACTATTGCTTTTAATAATTGAAGAGCACAAAAAACATCCGAAATATACAGTTCCGTGTTCAATCTTAATATCGGATTCATGTCTATAAGCAATTTAAATTTTATGTTTTATACTGTATTCCCATTTTGCGAGCGGGCGGTATATTTTATTTAGTTAGAGCACGAGTTTTGCTCAGAATAAGTACATTAAAGATTGGCAATAAAATGCAAATAACTCTAGTCCTTTCAAATAATACATTACATTGAAATTAAATGGAAATAAAACACCACATACTGTAGGCTCTACAGAAAAAATCAAAGTCTATCTTTGAAACAGCAAGAGTAAAAGCACCAAATCCAGTTAGAAATCTATACAAAATTGACTTAAACAAAATAATAGGCTTTCTTAGAACTGCACAATTATTTTGAAGGGTTAGCCAAAAAGCTTTTATAATTCTTTTGAAATCATTAATGCCTACTTAATAATAAAATTCTCATATTTGTCACTATTTCTTTTGTAAATCACATCACATTTTTTCAACTTTTGCTCAGTTGTTTTTTGTTGCCAAAAGCTAAATAAATTTGCGAAAGTCATGCATAAGATTCGAGTATCAGATCTTTAACTCTTGAAAAGCTGAAGAAAAACTTGAAGAAACTCCATATAATTGAATGAGTGATTCAACAAAAAAGGCAAATTCAATGTGAAAAGCTTTTAGACTGAGGTTGAAATTATAAAATAATTCAATGAAATAACATTGAAATAATTAACTCCGAAGGATCTCATTGATTTTCAGTGGCTTTAATTAAGCTCAAATGACTTCCTGTCACTCATAGCTTATTCATTAAGTCTGAACAAACATTAAATAAGAACTTTCTCTTTAAGAGCACAAGTAAATCAATTTTTGATTTACTCCTACTGAGGAATCAATTTCTCAGAGGAATAGATATAAAGCTCCAGATATTTAATTAGTAGAAATATAAATATGAGGTTAGTTACTAAAGTTGAAATAATTAGAATTTTCATTTCAATTTCATATGCTAAATTTGAGCATACACACGTTGACTTCTAATTAAAAACCTTTTAGCTCAAACTTCGTTTCTCGACTTTAGTTCTCACGTTGTGCTTACCATTAGATTTTATACTGACTAACTATTTTCTATATATCACCCTTTCTGATCAACTCTCTAGACTAAAATTATCATAAAAATCACTGTTCTAAAGTTAACTATCCTAAACCCTGTTTTTATTGCCCTATTCAACATTTTGTGTTAACAAATATGTCTTTTTTATGATGTTGTTCATCATAAGTAAGTTTCATTTTCTTTAATCATTAAAAACTTTCTTTGATATCTACGAATAATGACATTTATTATATTTATTAGCATATTTCTAAGAAATGTCATTGATCTTAATATCGGGTGTTTGCTATAAAAGTACATCTAACATTTGCAGTTAATTGATTTAAGTTAATCATTTTTAAGTACACGATATCTGCATTGAATGATTAGCAACCTTTAGAAATGTTAGTTTCAACTTTTATTCATTCTATTCATATGAGTAATTAAAAAAATAGTGTTCAAACAGAAAAAATCGATTAAACTAAATGTTGAAAATGTTTTCCTTCGCATTCCGAACAGGCCTTACCCCGTTTGATCATATTATTAGATGTATTTATGAGCATTCCAAGAGCTATTTTTTATTTCATTCTCAATGTTGATTTTCACAAAGATGTTCACAATAAAAACCCTTTCATCCGTTTTATACACCATCTTCAGCGTTTATTTGATTTAAGTGTGAACTTAATCCATAAAATGTTCAAAATCATACTCAATCATTCACATTATCATTCATAACTTTTTATCAACTCAAGAAAAAAGTTTTGATATACTTTTGAAGATGCTTTTATAGCGAATACCCGATAGTAATTTTGTATGGCTGAAGAAAATTGAACACGCTACCAAGTTGATAGGTTGTGTACTTTTTACTTTAAATATATAGTTGACTGCATATCACTTTAATTAGTCAACTGTATAGACTAGACACGTTTTTTTAAATAAACAGAGTATGATTCGTACTTTCAACACTTTTCCCTATCCGTCATAAAAGAACATAGATGTTATGTTGTTATGTTATAGTCAAGTTGAGTACAACTCAATAAATATTGTTATACAGAAAAGTATATATTTAAAAAGACTTTACTTTTAGATTTGACAACAAATATAATCAACTAAACCACTAAACAGAAATATTTGTTGAGTCAATCAGCTTAATAGAAGAGGAAAGCAAGGTTTATGAGAATTGACTTTATGACAATTTTATTTATGGTAATTTTGCTTAGGAGAGTTTACTATATCCCTACATCATACATTCTGAACTTATGACTTGAGACAAACAAGTCATTAATCTTTTGTATTAATAAAACATGTTCAACAACAAAATAGAGTATTCGCATCAAAATCAAATATGATTGCAACCAATTGAAGCAAAAATTAATAAACACATGAACATCAAAGATGTTCATGCTGAAAAATGTTCTAATAAATCTATGTGAAAATGATCAAACTGTTATCTTCAAATGATTAATATAGTTTTGGAAGAAAAGAAAAACTTTAGAATCAGTCATAGTTTTGAACATTTTTTAGAAATAACGTTTTAAGAGAAAAAACCTTGCTCCACTTTATCATTCTTTAGACAGGTTTTTCATCGAAGCACAAGAGACAATACTTTTTTCTCTTACTTTACAAGTTTAAGCCAATCAAAATATCAGTTTTGAGATATGTTTGAGAAGCAAACTTTTTTGTGAGGCTCAATCACGAGTCCCTTCTTCCAATCCTTTGAGTCTTTCACAGCTTACCATTCAGTCCAAATCGCTTGAATGGATCCCTAACAAAACATAGAATTATAAATCATTAAAATGAACAGTTTTTGTCACTAATTGATGAATCGGTTATTGTTGTTGTTAGCCTGAAATGCATATAGACTCGTATTTCTTCTAATGAAAATTAACATGACTTCTAGTCGAGGTTTTATGTTATCAATCAAATTATGTTTCACTATCGATGTTCTGTTCAGAGTTCATATTGATTGATGAAAGTGTATCTAACCTTAATGTAACACGAATCATGAATTAATTCAGATTATCAATAATACTGATATGAAACCCATTTTCAAAGTTAGGTTTTCTATAATTTTTAGATTTATTGCTTTTCACAAAAACTACTAAATCAATAGTGAATTGCCTGAAAAAAGCATTAGTTATGTCAAGCAGACTGATAACAAAAGAATAAGACTACAAAAATCTGTTAAGTTTATTCCCAAACATTATTATTTAATCAATATTTCCTCTATTTTCAACTGTGTTATTGAATCGCGAGTCGATTAATTTCAGATAAGACTAACCTTTGAGAAAAGCGAGCGCTTTTGTCGTCTAGAGTTTTAATATTTGACAATTTAGTGGAGATAGTGGGCTTAAAGTAACATTTTCTGATAATAACATTTCAAATGGCTAGTCATCAAACTAGTCTCTTTTTTCACTTATTGACAAGTAGAGATTCAATCAGAAAATGGGCTATTTAAAGTCATAATCCCTCAAGCTATGCTATCTAATTGGTAAACAATTGCTTTTTAAACTTTCATATGTCACAAATGGCTTTTGTTTAATTCAAGTCATCTATATTGAGATTAAGTGAAAAATGAACATAAAAATAGATTGATATTTATCTAGAAAAATAAAAAGATGGAGTACGAGAACACTTAGTCTCCATCTGATTTGAATTATAATTGAAAGTGTTTTTAGTAATATTTCATATAACAATCGCATTGAATATAGCTAATGCCTAGTCGGTCATTTGTCCACGTAATGCATTTTGAGTTTAATGCTTGAATAAATCAGAGTTATTTTAATGTCTATCTATCACAGGTCCGCAAATTGCATCGACAACGACTATAAGCAACAAAGTGCCAGTACTTCTATTCATTCATGGAGAATCTTACGATTGGAATTCAGGCAATGTATACGATGGCAGCATTTTGGCCAGTTTTGGTCAAGTCATTATCGTCACTCTTAATTATCGCTTGGGCATATTAGGTATTTGATCATTAATAACTTTGTTCGATTTATTAGTTTTATTAATAGTGAAGGTGTAATCGAAGCTTAATTCTTCAATTTAATTGTATTTAAAATAATTGAAAATTGAAATTTTGAAATTTTGAAATTTTGAAATTTTCTAATTTATAGCATCAATGATAACACTTATAAGTTATAAAACTGGTACTAAATGATAAGAATTACAAAAAACTCGATTGAATCAGCTTCTAATGGAAAATCTAAACTTTTTTTTATTAGGTTTTAGACTTTAATTTTTTTCCTATTGGTCTCACTATTTTTCACTCTAAGCCAATCTATGGAAGAATTGCACTTTTTATCACTTAAGTGCTCAAACTTCAAGTTTAATTCACTGAATTTATCCTATTTTCTCGATGTTCTAGTTTTTCTCCCCTTAATCTCTTCCGATTTGGGGAAGTTTAGCATTTATTTTTGTAGATATCATGAATTATGTCAAAATATATGGCAGACAACATCTGTTATGCAAACGCATCAATTCCTATACATGCGAAAGAGAGTGATGCGTTTCCAGTAATTTTGCTCTTCACAAAAGCCACCCAAATTACTATCTTATGTCACCCGAAAATCTATTTTTCACTCCTATTAGACCCTGTTCAACTCATCTTCTGATTAGTTTTTAGAAATTTTCAGGAAATCTGTTATGTTGAAAACTGAATATTAAATAAGATAGAAATATCTATTCGATCGAACTAGTTTTATGTTAGGTTAGACTAGTTTCAGATTAGACTAAAGTAGAAAAATGCTTAACTTGTACGGTACTACTGTTACGAAAAGTGTGATTATGGTGACTTTATTTCATGAAAATATAATGAAACGTACCAATATTTCATTATGACTGATACTATTCTTAAAGGGATTGATGAAAATCAATTTCCTCGATGTGTATGACTCTCAAGTGGTCCAAAATTACAAATTGAGCACGTTCTTAGCCAATTGATCTAACATCTCTAACTGTTATGTGACGTAACCAATAATTAAATAAAGATATCTATCACTCTAGAAACTTGTGAGTTATTAAATGGTAATTTAATTAAGAAGCGTTAGACTCGAATTGAGATAATAATCAATGTGTCCCAAAGAGAGATTTTCTTAATTGTAGTTTACGCCACTATTACTGTAGACTCCCATATAGAAAACATGACACAAATAATATTTATAACACCATTAATCCGTCCTATAATGTCATCTAGAAATGAAGTGGCGGAAGGCTCTCTTCTGGAAATAGTGCTATTTTATCTTCTTATAATAATGTGTCGTCAATAGAGATAGGGCTCTACACATCTGTTTTCATGTTGTGTTACCATAAATATTAATTATAGATATTAATTATTTATGCCTGATAATTGCCTCAAATTCTACCTCTGGTTTCGTAATTATCATATTTCATACACCCGCGATTTCCACACCATAGTAATCATGCTCTCAAAAAAGATTAATTAGTATTCAATTAAAATATAGTCTCAACACATAGTCTTTGTTGAGATGCATTCACGAAATGATGCCTTTTATGAATAGAAACCAAATATGCTTTCAAATAATTGAATGAATTGCGTTATGATAATAAGTTTTTTTAGATTTTATTTCCTAGTCATTTTCTTACAAACCTATCTCTAGTCTGAGAAAAATCACAGCTAATATCCGTAACAGATATTTAGTGCATAGCATTTCCGTTTCTCGTGTCAGGATTTTTGCCAGTTTTGGTTGACGGGACTGTTAGAGGCAATTACGGTCTAATGGATCAGGTGGCAGCTCTACATTGGATTCAAGAAAATATTGGAGAATTCGGTGGTCAACCAAATAATGTTACGATAATAGGACATGGATATGGAGCTGCTTGCGCTCATCTTTTAATGATTTCTCCAATGGCTAGAGGTTTGACTTGTCGTCTAATGAAATTTATGACTTAGCTCACAATTTAGATTTCATTACGATAAGTTATTTTGAAAACATTTCTAATCGATGCCGTAATTTCAGCACACATTAAGATTTAAATAATTAAATATGATCTTTTAAAGCATTTAAATCCTCAAAAGCTACTTCCCTGCAAAGCTTATAAATTAGAGTTTACAATATTCAAAATGCATGTGATTTAGTTTTGATTGGATTTTCAGACAATTAACAGAATGAATGTCATAATAGAAAACCTATCCTAAAGGCTATTTTTATCACAATTTCCTGAATTTTATCAAAATGTTTTAATCCTAAACCCATGTAAAGTAAGCTTAAACTAAGTAGGCGCCAACTCTACACCCAAAAACTTAATAATCGTCGACAGCAACCAGAGTTGATGTACCGTGATGGCAAGTTTATCATCAGATCATAATATAGGAGACGTTTAAAAACTTGTTTCATAATCAATATAGTAATTAGAGCAAATTAGGAATGTGGCAAAAAATTGATAGGCATCACTGGGAGATTAATATTACAACAGTTTTTTTGTTGTTGCTATCAAGGATCATTAGGTTTCAAAATGTACAATAAACATTCATGAGCTTTTGAATGAGAAAATTTTAACCACTAGCAACAGCTAAAACTCATGAAGTAGTTCTAACTATAATACTATATTTCTAATGTCGCTCCGGACATGAGTTCATTTAAAAATGAAGTTATCAGCAAAATAACAAAACTTTGAGTCACAGTACACAAGCGTTTTGATGATTAATACAAAAATAGTTCATAGATTGCAAGAATGACTTCACTTTAACAAAACTACTTTCGATGAAAAATGAGAAATAATGGCTTTATTTTTCAGGTCTATTTTCAAGAGTAATTCTAATGAGCGGTTCAGCATTAAGTCCGTGGGCTATCGCTAGAGACACCGATTTATACGCAAAAAATTTAGCTCAAGCATTAAAATGTCCAAATCATGTAAAGAATAGTTTTGATTATGCATTTCTGCCATCCCCTTATCTCCTAATACAATAACTTGCGATTCGTCGATAATACTATTAAGAGATATGCTATGCTTTTCGGCTTAGGACTCAATTGTTGATTGCCTTCGAAAGAAGAAAGTGGAAGACATACTGAGGGTAGACTTAAGGATTCCTGATCATTTGACAGCTTTCGGTCCAATCATAGATTCAATTGTAGTGCCTTCTGATCCTCGGAAACATCAAATGCCAAGTAGTGGCAACACTAACACTAAGCTGAATAAAGTGGTCCAAAGTGTTGGCACTCAATACGATTTATTATTTGGAGTCAACAGACTCGAAGGCCCCTGTCTTTTCACTGCGAACGAAGAAAGACATGGCATCGATACCTCTAGAAGAGATCGAATTCTTCGCACTCTTGTCAGAAATTTGTTTGATTTTCACCAACAGGTGATTAATGATTGCTTCGCTTGAAAGCATTTTTTAGTTCTGTTTTTCTTCATTTATTTCACTCTTTCCTCGAGAGTTTTTTGTTTTTTGCTTAGTTTGGTTTTCAAATTTTTCAGCTTGCTTTTCAGGTCATGTTTTCACTATATTTTACTCCATTTCCACTCTGCGCATATATTCAAGTTTCAGGTTTTGTGTTGATTTGTTTCTGCGTTAAGAAAATTAAAACTTTTGAGAAGACATAACCTGAAATTGGAAAAAATATGCGTAAACTGGAACTAGTTTAGATTGAAGCACTACACGAGGACTGTTGATTAAGTAGTTTGAGAAAAAGTTTGGGAGTTTTGAGAAATACAAAATTGCATTTAAAATAATTTTAATTAAATTTAGCTGTCAAGTCTGAACAATTAATAGATAAATGTGTCACAATACGAGCTAAGTCTCGCATAGCTTTTCATTTAAACTCCTAATTTCCTCAACTGTTTCACTCATTTTCTAGTTATAAATATTCCGTTGATTACAAAGCATTTGAAACAAAGCATGATTTTCCATATTGAAAGTTTAGTTGTTACCAAATTCATTTTAGACTTGATTATAAAAGCAAATAGGAAAATATGGATTTTTTCTTATATTATTTTTGTTATTTCAAAGTTCATATAAGCTAACAGTTTGTCAGAAATAACTTAATTTGAAAGTTGAAAAATGACCAAAACGCTAATCAATAACAGAGCTATAAATTAGGAAAATGAATTATCAAATGAATGATTTAATCTAAAGCTAGAGTTTCTAATATAAGAATATTTCATGCTTGTTTAAACCGTTAATTGCTTTTAGTTTAGCTCTCATATTAATCATTCTGGAAGCTTACAATTGTTTCACTGGTTACGAAACAGATGTAAATTCGCTCTTTTCTGCCACTCTGTGAACACGAACCTTAAACCAAATCAATTTTTATTAAGCTTCTGCTCAAACATTTCTCAGTTTATGCCATACAATAGGAGAACTCATAGCGCATCAAATTTTTATCAGACGTCTTATGAATAGAAACATTTTCAAACAATATCAAAAATAGAAAACTTAAAGTTAATAATATTTACACAACAGATCTTACTTTAATGGGTTACGAATTTTGCCGTCAAATTACGCCATTTCTCAAGCTATCCAAATGTTAAGTTAGGTTATGCTATATGTAAAGTCATTTCTCAAGCTTTCCAAATGTTAGGTTAGGTTATGTTGTATGTAGTAGTTGTGTACAGACTCCGTTGTTCTGTAGGCTATATTTCTAACATTGATAAATGAATATACGGATTGGTCACGTCCAGTGGAGCAGCCAATCAACATACTTGAATCGATGGCTGATATACTTGGCGATTCATTAGTAGTATCGCCTCTCATTCAAACCGGTGATTTGCATTCTGCTCAAACCCAACACGAGTCATCATCGTCCCCAACAGTCACTGGCAAAACATTCTTCTATGTCTTTTTGCATCAGGTATATCGGTGTTATACACTGTTAATGTCTATTTTACCCTTGAGTCCACATTCTGATGCTATACAAGTCTAGCAATTATTTGTAAATATAATCGATATAATAAGGACAGAAAGAGCGCACCTGAAAGGTTATCTGAGTTTCTTTTCTCTTATTCACCAGAATATCACCGGAATAAATAATTCAATTGTTAATCTCATACGAGATAAGCTTTAATATAGTTTTTGTTCTTTATTAACTGATAAATATTTAATAAGTTGTCTATGAATTTATTAGAATGAGGAGAGCGGTAGTAATAAAGTTCATCAAAGACAGAGCTGTTCTCATAGTGAAGAACTGGCGTATATGTTTGGGGCTCCGCTATCCTATCACTTATTGGCAAAATCAATGGCACATTTTGCAACTAATTATAGCAAAGCTGAAGTCAGTCTTTCGGAAGCTTTCATGACTTATTGGATTAATTTTGCTAAATTCGGGTAACTTAACATTCTTTCTGGCCTAAAGGCAATCCTATCTTAACTTAATAATAGTCTAATTTCTTTTTGTCACAAATTAATAAATTCTTGTTCTTTGCTTTTTCTCCTCTCGTTTTTCATCACCCGCTGAGATTATATCGCCATAAATACTCCCAACCCAATTAGTAAAATACTCTAATCATTATGATCTTATGTTGCTTATTCTGTTTATTTTGTTCTTTTTAATTCTTTCATTCTAACTCTACCACATTCTGGCAAACCCTATTAGGAAAGTAGTTTATAAAAAATTTCACAATATATCCTAATTTCTCATTCTTAATGGTTGAGAGGAATTGAAATTGAGTTATAAATTGCATTCTTTGAATAGCAAATGTAATGAAAAAAAACAAAGTCTCCTAAGTAGAAGAATTAGTTGTAGGGTCTGGTGTTGTAAAATCGATAAATCGCTAATATCAAAAGTAGTTTGTAATTGGAAATAATGCAGTTGTGTATTGTTTCGTATTTTTTGAGACTAACTTTATTACGTTCTCTCCAGTGATCCTAATATCTGGCCTCACGATTCCGACTCATCGCACAGCAGCTCTGATCGATCTCTAGGTTCAGGATCAAACTCTAAAATGCGTTACGACAATGTCGTTTGGCCTACTTATGATCCCATTCAGAGAAAGTACTTAACGATCGGTAATTTATTTTTCTCTCATTCTTTCACTTAAGCATAACTTATAATTGGATTGAACATAGCACACTTAATACCATATAATTGCTCCAGGAGACACAAATAATTAGTGATCATTTAGCTAATTTGTTCAAATGTTTGGGCACACTATTTAACATATTTCTCAATCAATCAAACAGAATATATTTCTAAATCAAGACTAACGTACATTTTTATTTATTTCTTAATTAATAAGGACTTAAGCCCAAAGTTCGTGACCATTACCACAGTCACCGTTTATCATTTTGGCTAAATCTCATACCACGTCTTCATCATCCGGGAGAAGAACAGGTATATCTAAGACACCATTTGCTGACAGATCACGAAAATTTGGCGACATATGACGGCATAGTGAGACAAATAGCGTTCAAGTTTTTGGCCCCTTTGCCAACAGTTTCCCCAAACGTAGTGATTAGTGCCACCACTGAATTACTACATCACGTTTCGACCAGCATCACAACAGAAGTGGTCGAATTGACAACTACATCAATTAGTGATATCAATAATCCAACAGCATTTCCAGCTAGAAATGTTAATAATACTACTTCTAATTCTATTATTGTGCAAAATGGCAATTATTCTACTGCTCTATCAGTGACTATTGCCATTGGCTGTTCTTTGCTCATACTTAATATGCTTATATTTGCCGGAGTTTATTATCAATTAGACAAAAATAGGACTATTGCTCAACAAAATAATCAAAGGCAAAAAAGTGATACTGCTGTAAGTATTTAACTCAACTTCTTCCACCTAATTGGTCCCTAAATCTAAGAATATTCTGTTTAAGTTTTCTCATCACTAAAGTATACTCACTATATTCACTTATGATGTTTTGCCGCCAATTATGTGCAAGTTTATTATTTCTAAAAGATATAATTAATTGTGGATTATATAATTTCTGATTTAAAACTGTTGGGGAAAAAGTTAATTTTTGCTCAGAGCTAATGCCAATTAAAAGTTTAGCTTAAACTGTATTTGAGTCATTTTAGAGGAAGCTGGTGATTACATCCAATGCTGAACTTATTTGAATAATTTGTCTCTCATAACATATACGGGTTTTGGCTATCTGTTTGATGTAAATATTGATTTTGCATGTGATGTCGTCCTAGAAAAGCAGTTTAAGCGAACGCATTCTTACGCATCGTTGGATCGCATGTCCGCTTAGCCTAACAATAGCTATACACCACTCATACGATTGAGTAATGTCTAAACAATAACACTTTTTCTTTTCTTGTTATACTTTGATGTTCAGTCCTCGCAAGACGAAAGCTTTATGCTATCGGATAAGATGGATCAGCCAAACGTATCTCGAATGACAATTCCATCACCAATTAGTAATATGATGCAATCTGACTGTATCGATCAATCCGATAATATCTACTATCAGTACAAGAATAGCAAATATAATATGTCTAATAATGTTGGCAATACCAACAGCCTGAAGAGAGCGCAAAAAGTTGCGGTACCTACTGTTCCCACTATCGCCAGAAAGACTTCTCAAGATCAACCGTCTCAAGTGCCTTTACCCTTAACTAACGATCTCAAACGCATTCCTGTTTATATCGAACATAACTCTCTTGCCAAAGAAATGGCAGTTTGAGTCTATTTCTTAGTTAGATCTCATATGTTTCTATTACTGTGTCTAACTTGAACTTGCAGTTAAATGCTTTTTTGATAAGAGTATTAATAAGCTTTGATTTTCTATAGATTTACTTGGTCCGTTTATAAAAACCATTTAACTGTATCTCAAAGTTAGACTTTACTTCATCTCTATCTCATGTCTTATTGTATTATATTTGTACCATTTATTCAGATATATGAGACATTTTTGTGTAAGTTATTGTAAGTTAAATGTATTTTTTTATATAAATCAAGTTATTAAATAAAATTGCAGTTATTATCATTTGTAATAACAGCTTCAATTCAACACATTTTTGTGCCACTCAATCAAAGGTTAACAACTGCTTTATGCTATATATTCACATGGAATATTGAATTTCAGGTTAGATTAAAATAGGATCTATTCATTGAACGCTTGGCTGTATATATAAGCAGAACAGGTGATGCTCTAAAGTTATAATATGTAAATTATAGCCGCGCACCAACACTGAATTTGCTTGCATTAAATAAGAGCTCATTTATTATTTAATAAATTTGATTGCACTGCACATTACACATGTTTCACTTGCAAAGAATTGTTTGAGCGAATCGATTCCCTCAACTCTTATTATACATTATGACCAAACGAATGAATCTCATTCTAGTGCTCATTTAACTACTTCTGATCCCTAATCAGTAGTGTGGGACTGATTTACAGATTAAGTTTGGACTCGAATTTTCTACAACTTTCAGTGTGAAAGCAACTAAACTTTTCTATACTCGACAGATGATCGATAATCAGTGCATCTGTTCCTCAAGCTTATGAATCTTAAAACTTATAAATCATTCACATTTATCGTCAAAGACGAGCTAACTAAGAGTCAAATGATATCAAATTAATCATATTTTTTCAATTTAATAGTCTAAAACTGTTCTGACAACAAAAAGGATCGTTTGAATAATTTTTCAAATTTAACAATATTTTAGAATTCAATGAAGAGATTGAGAAACCTCTCGAGAATCTGTTCTGAATATATTCTGAATATTAGAGACGAAAATAAAAAAAACATAAATTATGCTACTTTTGCTCCAACAAAAATCATAAACTTGGCTCGACAGTTATCCACAAGTTTTTTGAATTTCAAATTATTTACGAACGAATAAATTAAATTAGAGTATGAATCATATTATTAAGTGAGAAGTTGGTAATATTCGATACCTCAAAGTCCATTAAGTTAAGGTTCAAATATGGCTTAGTGACAATTTTGAACCTATTGCAGTAAAACCTGTCGTCTACATGCACTTAAGTACTTTTCAAAACGATACAAATATGACTTAATTGTTATTAATTTTTAAAAGCATTTAGCTAAATGTTCAGGCCAGATAGATTTGACTGTACTTACAGAACGTCCATATTAGAACATAATGAATCAATTTTTAAAATGTTGTTTCAGACAAGTTATTCATGTCATACAAATGTAGTTATGCTTAGGAACTGAATCTGAAAAGCACTAACCATCAGATAAAGAAAAGAAAATTCATATACTTTATGGTTGAATAAATTGATTCATTGTTCAAAATAAAGAGTTGTTTTGACTCAATAGTGAAAACTTTGTAACTGAACCTCAGTTTAATTAGCATAAAAGCAGTGAATTGTTAATTACGCCACTGATGTGTTAACCAATTTAAAAGTCTGTTCTCTATTTTGGATTCATGAGGTCATTAGCGAATAGGAATCAAATGGAAGCCATTATCAGCACAAATGTTGATCGCATAATAGTCGGAATCCTATATGTGGTGAGAACGAGTATCACATAATTCTTCACTTTCTCTCCATTTCTCCCAAATGACCATTTGTTGTAAATGAATCTCATTCCTGGAATAACTTTTATTTTATACGAAAATATTTATATCTTATTTCTTTTACTTATGCACTTTTCAGGCAAAACACTATCAAACCTAAATTATATCAATCTTTTTATTATTTTTCTCTTCATAACTCATGTTTTAAAGTATATATTATTCCATTCTAAGGACAAGTTTCGATTTTTTCACTTATCTATCCATTTAAGCTGAAATTGATTTTTTGTCGAGTTTCACATCAAATAATATGTTTTCCATCATAAATAGAATTGATTAAACAAATTGTTCTATATGTAGAACAGCCTCATTCTCAATAAGTTGAACACGCCATCACATCCTTTTGAGACATAAATCCACACACATTTAGATTACTTCTCAATCATTAAATAATTCAATTCAAAGCTATTTCTTGGATTTGAACAAAATCTATTAAAATTGTACTTCGATTATATTACTATTTATTTCCATAGTAAAAGACTATTTGAATTAATGGATCTATCGATCAATGAAAACAAAGTTTTTGTAATGAATGTTACGCATTATATAAGAAAATGATATAAGAATAAAATTATGATTCGTTATAAATTTGAGGCACACATAAAGAATATTATGATTAAAAAAATCAAAACCTTAGTTATAAACAAAACAGTAAGCATAAAGTGATTCATTGCTCTTTGTCTGTCTTTTTAGTTGTGTTTGTTATCGCAAACCTGATATCCTTCTTATTGTTTTTGTCGGCATTATCTTCTTTGATATGATTTGTCTGAAACTCAACTTTGATACGAATTGTTGAAATTTTAAGCGTGATTTCATCACAATTAACGCTATCGATCATAACTGTTTCAATATTGATCATCGCTTTGTTCGTAGATTTTGTGTTATTCTTAACCAAATCGAAGAACTGCTTCTCATTGAAAATAGTCTTATTTGAATCGAAAGCCATTCGTATTGTTTTGATTCCAGGGTTTCTTCCAGCAATCAAATACTCGCACTTCTTGCCCAAAGTGTTCATAACTTTGCCACCACATGACTCGATTAATTCGATGGCATCTTTGCGTTCAATAGAATCAAGAATTGCAGTCAACATAAACGTCATATCTTTGAGACAGTTGTCAGCAATGTCTGGCAACAGCTTCGATCCGTTTGGTTGAGAACCACCTCGTTTGTTCGTCTTTCAATTGGAACTAATGGTTGATAGTTTTGAACATTTCTCTTGTGATTTAGTCAACAGTTAAACAGTCGTTGAAGTGATTTGACTGTTAGTCCGTTTCTCAGACACTCGATTAGATTTTGATATATGTTAACGAATGTAAAATAATTAACGAAACAGTGATTAATTGATATTTTTTCTAATTACTCAATAGTCCAAACAATGGTTTGAATCGTTAAGTCAATTCAACCTTAAATGTGATGAATATTTTGATGAAAACAAATTAATTGATTACCTTTTAATCAGTGTTTATAATAAATTTTTGATAATTAAATCAACGTCAAATCAAATGAGTTGTATTGAAACTGAATATCGATTAAGTGTGAAAACGTTGCGTTCGATGCTTGCAACGGATGCGAACAAAATAATCGATTCATTGCTTTTTAATATATTCTATCGATTGTTAATCCAACG